>BLBF01000010.1:11104803-11126753 GCA_015471245.1 Laticauda colubrina
TGAGGGAGAGGGAAAGAGAGAGAAAGAAAGAGGGAGAGGGAAAGAGAAAGAGAGAGAAAGAAAGAGGGAGAGGGAAAGAGAGAGAGAGAGGGAAAGAGAGAGAGAAAGAAAGAGGGAGAGGGAGAGACAGAGAGAGAGAGAGAGAGAGAGAATCCTGAGTTGGGCCTTTTTGCTTCTATCCCAGCAAGGACGCGAACTGTTTGCTTGAGGCATCCATGTGCTTTTCAAAACCAGCCCTTCTTCGGTGCCTGTTTGCATCCCAAGCTTTCTTCCTTATAAATAGTGTATGAATTTTGGTGGGGGTGGGGAGGATGGGTGACCACCAGGGGCTTGTCTTGATGACAGCTCCGCATCCAAAGCCATAGCAGGGATAACCTTTGCGCAGGGGAGGCTGGGTGACCGAGGTCCAGTGAACCTTGCCTGAGGTTCTGCTTCATGCTCGCCCAGTTCCTGCAGGTGTGAAGATTGGCAGGGAGGGGAGGGAGTGGCAAAGGGACTTTCTCAGTCTGTGGTCTGACCTGATACAGCCTGGGGTTTTGCTGCCGCGGTGCCTTCCGGTCTGGTGTGAATGTGTGATTTCCACGGTTGAAGACCGAATCCATTCGGGGTGTCACGAGGCTTGAGGTGGCCGGTTGCTCAGCAATACAAAGTCAAAAGAAGGGTCAGCTTCAAAGAGATTCTCTAGCTGTGAACCAGAACTTGGAAAAATTCTCTTTTCCACCCCAACCATCTATTTCCCAGCTGGCTAAGAATAGGAATCAGCACTTCTGATAGCTTCCAGTAGAGGGAAGTGCTACGTGTCCAGCCTTCTGGGTGTTGCCAATGTCATTTTGCAAAAAGCAATGAAATTGCCTTTCCTGCCATTTCATGTTTAATTCCCTCCATCAAATATTAAAGGCACCTAGGTTTTTAATCTGGCTCCAGCATACAGTGGCATGTACACACACAAACACACACACTGGCACACACACAAACACACACAGGCACACCTGGCCTTTTTCCTTCTTTCAGATAGGCATAAATGGTTGCCTGTGTGTTTGAAAAGGAATCCTCATCACCAATGTATATGACATATAACATCCAGAAAACAATAACTGTGAAAGGAAGAAAGATATCTTTCTGTTTGAAAGGGGCTGTTCCATCCACCTTAACTAAAAGCGTGAGGAAAAAGCCCAGTTTCTCAAAGAATGCTTGAAAGTGGGTGGGTCATATATATCTCAGGGGAGATGACTGAAGAGAGAAATAGAAAGGTAATAGATGATAGATAGATAGACAGACAGATAGACAGATAGATAGATGATAGATAGATGATAGTTAGATAGCTAGATAGATGATAGATAGATAGAGAGAGAGAGAGAGAGAGAGAGAGAGAGATGAGACAGACAGACAGACAGACAGATAAAGATAGATGATAGAAAGTCAGATAGAGATTGTGTGTGTGTGTGTGAAAGAGAGAGACAGAGACAGAGAAGAGAGAGAGAGAGAGAGAACTTACATTTCAAACTAATGCTGACCTTGAAAAGTCACCCAAACTATCAAGAACCTTTTAATTTTTTAGTCAAATCCTTTCTTTCCCACTGATCAGACTTATATATATATATATATATATATACATATATACACATACATACATACATACATACATACATACATACATACATACATACATAAGGACGGCTGTTATCTATTCACACGAAGCCAAACTGCACTGAAAGCCTCCAACACAGGAACAGAGTGTTACCAGCCAATCAAAGCCACAAAACAGACAGAAGAAACCAGAAACACCAATCAATCAAACTCCAAGTCCAATAAACACAGACCAAGACTCCCAACCAATCAGGATAGGCCAGCCTCAAATTTAAAACCAAAGGCTGTGAGACCCACATCCATACAGAAGCCTGATGATGGCAGATGAGATTCTGCTGAAACGTCGCTACAACTTTAACAGCACTACAATGATGTGGGATAATACCCGAGGGAAGCTGAACAGCATATATATATATATGTATTTTTGTAACAATTGTATTGTATGAAGTCTCATTGTCCAGTTCTATTATTTGTAGGAAACCATTGTTCTATGTTGTTGTAGACTAGGGTGCAAAAACAATGAATAAGCTTCACAAATGACTTTATGATCATTTGGATGGGCGGTTTCAGTGAGCAGCCTTCTCTTGTGAAATCAGAATATTCATGGGCATTTGGTTGGTGCTGCTGAAATTCATTCCAGAGGCTGGAGTATTTTAGGGCTGTGGTCTCCCAACTTTTCTGGTTTGGCAGACTGGGGGAAGCAGTGGGGGTGGCCCAGTGGGGCAGAGGGGCTGGTCTCACATGTACTGCTTTCACAAATGAAACTTTCCACATGCGTTCACCTACCACTTCCTGAGCCTGGTCCTAAACAGGCTACGGCCTGGCACTGGGCCACAGACTGGGGGACGGTGATCCCTGCTTTAGTTAATATAAAGGAGGAAATACATGGTTGGGCAACCTGTAATATGGGGCATTGGTCAGTGGTTTGTAATTGGTTCAGAAATAAAACTCAGCCTTTTTCTGGTAGAACAGAACCAAGGATAGCCTTGCTGTGAGTCAAAATAAGTTAGCTGTCTTGGACTCTTGGTGTGCTATAAGCCAGGAAACGCCTGCAGGACGTTGCATTACAACTCAGTGGTATCTTCCTTGTGGCTGAATTAAATAGCAATAGCAATGGAATGAAATAGAATAGAATAGAATAGAATAGAATAGAATAGAATAGAATAGAATAGAATAGAATAGAATAGAATAGAACAGAGTTGGAAGGGACTCCAGAGGTCTTCTAGTCCACCCCCTGGCTCAGGCAGGAAACTGTGTACCATTTCAGACAAATGGTGGTCCAATCTCTTCTTAAAAACTTCAAGTGTTGGAGCATTCACAACTTCTGGATACAAGTTGTTCCACTGATTAATTTTTCTCACTGTCAGGTTCCTGCATAGTTCTAGGTTGCTTCTCTTCTTGATTAGTTTCCACCCATCACTTCTTGTCCTGCCCTCATGTTCTTTGAAGAATAGCTTGACTCCCTGATCTTTGTGGCAGCCTCTGAGATATCAGAAGACTGCTATCATGTCACCCCTAGTTCTTTTTTTCATGAAACTAGACCATTCCCAATTCCATCAACCATTCTTTATATGTTTTAGCTTCCAGTCCTCTAATCATCTTAGTTGCTCTTCTCTGCACTCTTTCGAGAGTCTCAACTGACGTCTTGGATGAGAAACTTAAAACTTAAAACTTTTTAAGTAAAACTTAAAAAACAGCACAAAAAATTTCTTTTGGAAAAAGTAGCTTTGGGGCAACCATGACCTGAATGATTGAGAATTTTCATAAACATTTCTCCATAAATCACTCCTTAACCAACAGCAAAGAGGTAAACTTTAAATAGATGGATATACTAGCATGTTAGTTGTCTGTTAAAACACACTCTGGATCAAATTTCTTACAGCAACGTACTACTACCAAGAAAGCCAGATTCGCAAACAGTCTAGATAGGCAGATTAATTGCAAGGAAAAAAGAGTTAGGTTACAAAATTTTAAAATATAGGTCCTTGCTGGGTATCTTGGGCTTCATTCATTGAAAGGATGTTAAGATGGGGTCTTTCTCTTGCATGTTATTCTCTTTTTGAATCTTGGCTTGATGGGGGTAATGCAAATTACTTACTTCCATATCAAAAGCATCTCTCTCCAATATTGTTTGGGAATGTCTATTTCTGTTCTAAGGCTCACACTCTGTTTGCTACAAATGTTTTGTAGAGGGAGCCCAACAATCAGCCAACAGCAGCTGATCATTGAGTTCCCTTGGAATGTAGCCATGCAAAATATTCGTAACAAATCTAAGTTGACTCCTCTTAGATAAGGATTTAACAATACTTCAGAAGGCTGCTACATTCTTGTTCAGAAGCAGCCCAGATAACAGGTGACAGGTGATGAGAAATTTATCCTGTGAAGCTGCAGAAAGGGGGTCCCTATTCTTCCACTCACCATGCAGTTTCACACATGCTATCACCATTGGTCTGGTTGACCTAGGTCTGATTCAGACATCTGCCCAGAGAATGGTAGATAAAGGATAAATCCTAGATTGAAAAACAACAACAGTCTTCTGCCCACAGTGGAAGGGTCGTTTAAGATAGTACCCAGGGGCTGAAAATGAATGGCCTGCCCAGAGCAGTCTGAAGTGGTCAGTTGACATCTGCAGTCACCCCAAACCACTTTAGAGATGACTAGAGGTCACTGATCAAATAGCAATAGCACTTAAACTTATATATCCCTTTACAGTGCTTTCCAGCCCTCTCTAAGCAGTTTACAGAATCAGCCTATTGCTCCCAACAATCTGGGTTCTCATTCTACCCACCTTAGAAGGCTGGAAGGCTGGGTCAACCTTGAGCATGGTGGGATTCGAACTGCCAAATTGCAGACAGCCGGCAGTCAGCAGAAATAGCCCGCAGTACTGCTGTCAGCTTTGGAAGCCATATTAACACCAGAATCTTCCACGCTGCCACATTCCTGTGCTTGGGAAATTAGGAGGTGGGACTTTTAGAATTTTAGTAGTTAGACATAATAGCATTTTTCTTTTCAGTCAAGGTCATGTTATTCCTGCACCTGGAGGAGGAGTGGTTGAAGGGACGTCTCAAGTTGGGACAGATGGTGATTGGACCATGTGATGGACTGATGGGTGTAGGGGTTGGGTGTTGATTTTTGATTTACTGAGAGAAAACCTGGAACTCTCAGATTCGGGTTTTCCCAGATGTGCCAGTATGACTTTTCCAATAAAAAGACACTTTAGAGAAAATGCCTGTCTTGGTGTTGTTGATTGGGATCTGGTTTTGCTGTAACGCTGACAATTGCATTCTAACCACTGTGCCTCCATGGCTCATATGGTGAATCAAGCACATTGATTGAATCCAACTCTCTGAAATATGCAGAAAAACCATTGAAAACAACCATGAGAAGTGGCTGTCCTGCTTCCTCTTCAAAACCTTTAGAGATAAGTTTCCACAACTTTCACTGTTCAACTGATGTGTGGATATCATTGCCTGCACATTTTTCTTGATATTAAATAAAATTGAGGTAGTGCAACATATACTTTTTTTTCCTGGTCCTAGTTTCTGTGACTATAGAAAACGGCTCATGACCATCATTCCCATAACTTCTCTTTAAGTTCTTGAACATGTCCCAATATGAGGACAACCTCCAATGGCTTATTTAAAGGGGGGGGAAAAACCTACTTTAACACTAAAATATCTCAGGATGAGTTTAAGACTTGGGGAAGATATGAATACAGGGACAGAAAAGGTTGTTGCTGTGGGTTTGTGCCATGCTGAGCTGCATTGTGTGACTTAGAATAGAATAACAGAGTTGGAAGGGACCTTGGAGGTCTTCAAGTCCAACCCCCTGCCTAGGCAGGAAACCCTACACCATTTCAGACAAATGGTTATCCAACATCTTTTTTAAAAACGATGTTGTTGAAGCATTCACAACTTCTGGAGGTAAGTTGTTCCACTGATTAATTGTTTTGTCAGGAAATTTCTTGCCCTGGCCCTTTAAATTAGCTTCCTAACTGGGACCTCCTGAGGCAGGGACAGTATATCTCCAAATGCTAATTGCTGAGAGAATAAATATCTGTGGAAGGTTATTAGTCTATATGCCCTCTGGGCAATTTTCATAGAAAATGCAGTAGAACCTCTGGTCACGACCATAATTTGTTCCATGACTTTAGTCGCAACCTGATTTGGTTGTGACCTAAACCTAATTTTGGAAATTTGGTGCTCCCCCCCCCCAAAAAAAAAAAAAAAAATGGTGTGAAAGGGGAAATCCACTGCAAAAAAAAATTTGTGAATTTTTTGGTTGAAACCCAGTTTGGTTGTGATCAGAAGCGTTCATGACGAGACATTCTACTGTACCTGGATGGTCAGGGAGAGGGGATGTTCATTTTCTTATTTATTATATTTTATCCCACCTTTATTATTTTATAAATAACTCAAGCCAGCAAATATACATAGCACTCCTTCCTCCTCCTATTTTCTTCACAACAATAACCCTGGAAGGCAAGGTGAGCTGAGAGGGAGTGACTGGCTCAAAATTACCCAGTTGGCTTTCGTGGCTAAGACAGGATTAGAATTCCTAGTCTCCTTGTTTCTCGGCCAGCATCTTAACCGCTATACTTAAAGGTAAAGGTTTCCCTCAAACATATGTGTCAGTCATTTCTGGTTTTCGGGGGTGGTGCTCCAGAGGTGGTATTCAGCAGGTTCTGACCAATTCTGGAGAACCGGTAACAGAAATTTTGAGAAGTTTGAAGAACCAGCAAATACCACCTCTGACTGGAGATTTTACAGTATCCTTCCCTTGCCACAGCCACCAAGCCATGCCCACAGAACTGGTAGCAAAAAAAAAATTGAATCCCACCACTGTGGTGCTCATCTTGGTCACAAAGCTGAAGAGCCAGCATTGTCCAAAGACATCTCCGTGGTCATGTGGCCAGCATGATTAAATGCCGAAGGCGCACGGAACGCTGTTACCTTCCCACCAAAGGGGTCCCTATTTTTCTATTTGCATTTTTTACATGCTTTCGAACTGCTAGGTTGGCAGAAGCTGGGACAAGTAACAGGAGCTCACTCTGTTACTTGATTCGAACCACCAAACCGCTGACCTTTCTGATCAACAAGCTCAGTGTCTTAGCCACCGAGCCACTGCCTCCCCATAACCACTATACTCACATGGTCCCTAAATTTGATCCAGGGGGCTCCTTCCATGTTTCTTGATGTGTACTGAGAAGAACACATTAATGAGAAAAGGGAGGGAACATTCCTCTTAATATTTCAGCAGCACATCCCTCTGCTGTATTTCTACAGAAGCCTCTATTCATAATGGCTCCGGCCTGCAAGATTAATCATTATAAGTACTTTCCCATTTGTAATGCTTTTAAGTCCTAAAAGTTGCTAGGCGTCCAAGGACAAAGGTGACATGGAGGTTAAAAGATAAAGAATGGAGATGTGTTTACCATCCCACAGGGTTTTGGTGACAACACAGAAGGGCTAGTAGAAACGAGTCAGATAAGGCTAATAAAAGTATTAATGAAACCTAAGGGAATGCGGATATTTAATTTGTGCACCGGCTTTTCTTTTTTTTTTAGAAAAAAAGAAAACATGAGTCCATTTGATTTGATTTGTTGTCACACATGAGCAGAAGTAAAAGCAGGGGCTGTGGGGCTGTGGGCCGGGAATAGGAGGAATGTCTCTAAACACGACTAAGTCACATTTAGGAAGCCACAAGGTCTATGGAAATGATAATCAAAGGAAGAACTGAATTAAATACATCCTGGTTTCCTGTGAAAATTGTCTTTCCTCATAGAGAAGCTGAGGAATGCGTTGTGAGGGTTTCCCTACCTCTTCACCATCTTTCCTAGCTTTGGATCAAAAATGGCCGAGCTCCTTCACTTCAAGGTGGGGTTCTGCTTTTGTTTGGTTTTCAGCTGGCTGGGAAAAAAAAAAGCTAAAATGAAATTCTTGATATTCCTCCCCTCACAATTGTACAGGTAGTCCTTGGCTTATCACAGTTCGCTTAGGGGCCATTTGAAGTTACAAGGACACTTAAAAAAAACTGGCTTGTGTCCATTTTTCACACTTATGACCAGTGGTGGGATTAATTTTTTTTTACTTGTGGTTTTGTGAGCATAGCTTGGTGGGCATGGTGTGGCTTGTTGGGTGTGGCAAGAGAAGGATACTGGAAAATCCCCATTCCCTCCCCAGCCCACTAACCTGCTTTCCAGCTCCATTCTCCTGTGCAGGGCAACCAAAAAAGGCCAAGTCGAACAGCTGGGACTCAGGAGGCAGAGAATAGATGGGGGTGGAGCCAGTCAGAGGCGGGATTTTCCAGTTCTCCGAACTACTCAAAATTTTCATTACCGGTTCTGTAGAACTGGTCAGAACCTGCTGAACACCACCTCTGCTTATGACCACTGCAGTATCCCCATGGTCATGTAATTTACATTCAGAAGATTGACAACTGACTCATATTTGTGATGGTTGCTGCGTCCCAGGGTCACATGATCTCCTTTTGTGACCTTCTGACAAGCAAAACAGTGGAGAAACTAGATTCACTTCACAACCATATTACTAATTTGATAATTGCAGTGGTGCTTAGAGAAGGAAAATCATAAAATGGGGGCAGTACTCACTTATTTCTCACTTAGCAACATAAATTTTGGGCTCAATTCTGGTTGCACATTGAGGACCATCTGTATTTTCCTTGCAAATGTGTCCTAGGCAAGTCTATTCAAGAACATAGAACACAGAACAATAGGGTTGAAAGGGACCTTGGAGGTCTTCTAGTCCACCTCCTTATCCATGGCAGGAGAGCTTATGCCATTCCAGACAAATGGTTGTCCAGACTGTTTTTAAAATCACCAGTGATGGAGCCCCTACAACTTCTGGAGACAAGCTATTCCAGTGGTTAATTGTGCTCGATGTCAGGAAATTTAACCTTGGTTCTAGGTTGGACCTCTCTTTAATGATCTTCCACCTGTTACTTTTTGTCCTGCCCTCACATGCTTTGGAGCAGGGGTCTCCAACCTTGGCAACTTGAAGACTTGTGGACTTCAACTCCCACAACTCAGCTTTACTAAGCTTTGCTGAGCTTCAACTCAGCTTTGCTGGCTGAGGAATTCTGGAAATTGAAGTCCACAAGTCTTAAAGTTGCCAAGGTTGGAGACCCCTGCTTTGGAGAATAGGTTGACCCCTCCCCCTGCCCTTTTTGCAGGATCTAATCTAGATTGGTCAATAGAACCAAAGGTTTAGTCTTCCAAACTTTTGGACTCGTTCTGGAGCCCATGCTTGGGGAAATTTCTCTCTCACTAAAATGTGTGCCAGGCACACATTCTGGGGAGAGAGAAGTTCCTTGGAAGACTGAGCCTCTGGTCTCAGTGACCATCCCAGATTGGATCCTGTAACATTATCCGGACATGCATATTTGCCTTCATCTGTGATCCCTTCTTCTCTGTGACAGCCCCTCAAGGACTGGATGACTGCTATCATATCACCCCTTAGTCCTTCTCCTCATTAAGGAAAGCATATGGGGCACTTGACAAGGAATGCTTTTGACAGAAGAAGATGATACAGGTCCTCTGCTCCATTACATCTGTAATCCTGATTGTAGCCCATCAACTAGATCAATATTATTGTCTAGTTTTTGAATAATGCTGCCCTCGTGCTAAAGCCATTTACTGTTTCATTCACTTCTCTCAATATCAGCGTTATTCCTTTTGCTTATACCAGACCCAGGATTTAAGATTAAGAAAGGAACAGAGTGTGCAAAATGAACCTCTCTTGTTGAAAGAAAAAAATTGAAGTTTCCAAATTGACCAAGTCTGTCATAAGGACTGGAAGCTTAGCTTTTCATTTTTCCCAGGCAGCAGAGAACTGATGATTGTACTCCAACTTTAGCTACTTTCTTCTTGGAAGTTTTCAATTTCTTCTGCCCCTGGTTTAGTTGATGACCCTAGAAAGCTTCCTAAGATTTTTTTAAATTAATTTATCAGAACAGAATAACAGAGTTGAAAGGGGCCTTAGAGGTCTTCTATCCCAACCTCCTACTCAAGCAGGAAATCCTATATCATTTCAGAGAAATGATTGCCCAATCTCTTCTTAAAAATCTCCAATTTAACTTCTGAAGGCAAGCTGTTCCACTGATTAATTGTTCTCACTGTCAGGAAATTTCTTCTTAATTCTAGGTTGCTTCTCTCCTTGGTTAGTTGCCATTCATTGATTCTTGTCTTGCCTTCTGTTGCTCTTCTTTGTAGAAGCCCCTTAGATATTGGAACACTATCATATCATCCCTAGTCATTCTTTTCATTAAATGAGACATACCATTTTGTTTTGTTATTATTGGAAAGCCCTATTTTGCTTGTCCATCTTAAACAAGAGAGTGAGAGAGAGAGAGAAGAGAGGGAGAAAGAGAGAGAGAATAGCAACCTTTCAATACAGCACTGAGTCACACTTAGCACCTTCCTTATAAGCCAATGTTCCTGAGGAATTCTGCATTAGTCTCTTCAGGGTATCCCTGGAAATTTAAAGCAATGGTTTATCTCATCTCCATATGGAGACTAACCAAGCAACTCAAGGATAAGGATTACAGAATTATTTTTTCCCCCTCAATTTACTGAGTTCATTCCCAGTAAATAATTGCCACCATTTCTGACCATATTGTATCTCAGTGATGGTGAACCTTTTGTGCTCCTTATGTGCCAAAAATAAATAAATCAGAAAATGCCAACTTGATTCTCCTGGAATAACACACACACACACACACACACACACACACACACACACACTGGGCAAAAGAGAAACAGTTCATAACAAAAAGTCACTTTGGACAGTGAGATTGGCAGCACATAAATTAAACAAACCAACCAACCAATAAACATTTACATCATTGTAAATATTTTCCAATTTGTCCTATCTGAGACATCCTGGAAACTTCAGAAAATGCTCGTGTGTGGACCTTGCAGGCTGCAAAAATAGTGGGAAAGTATATCCATTCCGGTGAGATTTTCAAAGTATCCAGAAGTCAGAGAGAGCACACAATACATTCTCTTGCAGCCTCTAAGTTGGAAGGCTCCAAACTTGTCAACTTTAAGACTTGTGGACTTCAGCTTCTAGAATTCCTCAGCCAGCAAAGGTTGGCTGGAGAATTCTGGGAGTTGAAGTTCACAAGTCCTAAAGTTGCCAAGGTTGGACACCCCTGTTTTAGGCATATCATTAAAAATGATACAGCACATCACTCATGACATACTTTCCATCACGATTGTATCTGATTAGGTAGCCATTTCAGGCTGTTGCTTGTGAAAGCTTGTGCCAGAATTATTTCATTTGTAGGCTGTGTACTCTTCCTCTGCGTGTCCTTGTTCCAGGACAAATCTATTTTTTCTAATTCCCAAACCATCCAAAGGGCACCAAGAGTTTGATTGGATGCTAAATATTTTTCTTGCAATGTTCTATTCTAACCATTTCCATTTATCTTCACAGTTGCACTAGAACTTCAGTGCCTGGCAAGCTGATGCAAATGAAAAGTGTTTGAAAATCTCTGATGGCAAAGGCCCATTAAAGCATGAGGTTGGTTCCTGGAATTAGAAATAGTTAGATTAAGAAATGCAGTTCTGGAATTAGCAGAAATGTCTAATGATACCAAGGTAAGGGACAAAATATCAGAGTAATGGCTCCCAGGGGGATCAAAAGAAAACAAGGCAGAGGAAATGACTAAGCATCTACATGCCATTAAAATAGGAGGATGGCATTGCTTGGATTAATTGTGAGCACTCTAATGTCAAGGCAAGCTTTTAAATGGGAGAGGATTGTGTCTTGCAGAAGGCCTAATGATGAGAAACAGGATTTTCTTTCAAGAACAAAAGACCAGACTGCCAGGTGAGTAGAAAATATACTGATTTATTGCTGATGGGGTGGTCTATTTGTTCTTGTAAGACAAATGGGTCATATTTTCCAATTGAGTTTTGGGGTTCGATGCAGCACAGCCCGACATGGTAGCCTCTGCTAAGCTGGAATTACAACTCCCAGAATCCTCAGCCAGTACAGGTTTGTCCTCGACTTATGACCATAGCTGAGCCCAACATTTTCTGATGTTGTAGTTTGCCGGCAGCCGATGCGAATGGCAGAGGTATCGAACAGTGAGGATGAAAGGGAACCAGTCAGGGAGTCTGACAAGGACTTGGATGAGGGTCCTGCATCCGATGCAGGGATGGGGCCGGACCATCTGAGAGTAGGGTGCTGCCTTTGGAGCCTTTGGAGTCTAGCAGCAGCCAAGCAGAGGAGCCCGGGGAGCCTGTTCCCAGTGCACATGTGCACAGAGATGCTAGAAGGCAAGAGCAGTTGAAGGAGCAGAGGCAACTCAGGAGTAAGACTGGGAGGTGATTGCCCCTCCCATCAGGGATAAATGTCAGCCCTTGGTGACATGCTCTTTGCAGGAAGCAAAGAAGTTCATTAGGTTCTGATTTCTCATTGAAGCCCTGCGAACTCTGGTTTCTCTTTGCTGGAACTTCTGTTGGTTTATATTCTAATTAAGTGGACTTATGTTTCTTGGCAGCCTTCTGAAAGGCATGAGCTTATCTCAGAGAATTGTGTCTAATGAGTTTCGGCTGGGAAAGCATGAAATTCCCAGTGTCTCATTTAAAAAGGTTTGATTTTACACTCAGTTTGTGTTTCGTTAATTTGGACGAAGCCTGGGTCAGAACACTAAGCAAGACATTTGCCAAGTGAGCCTTGCCCCATTTGACGACTTGTCTTGCCATTGTGGAGTGAATCACTGCGGTGGTTCAGTTTGGAAGACCGTTGTAAAGTAAATCTGGCTTCCATGTTGTTTTTGCAGGTCAGAAAATCACAAAAGACCCTGGGACACTGCAACAATCATAAATACAAGACAGTTGTCAAGTGTCCAAATTTGGATCACATAACCATGGGGATGTTGCAGCAGTCACAAGTGTGAAAGATGGTCATAAGTGACTTTTTCAGTGTTGTAACTTTGAGTGGTCACTAAATGAACCATTGTAAGTCAAGGACTACCTGAATGCTTTCATGCCAGTTAGGGATTCTGGGGATATAACTTTGGAGAACTTTAAGCAGAGGTGGTATTCAGCAAGTCCTGACCAGTTCTGGAGAACCGGTAATGGAAATTTTGATTAGTTCAGAGAACCGGCAAATACCACCTCTGACCAGAGATTTTACAGTATCCTTCCCTTGCCATGCCCACTAAGCCACACCCACAGAACTGGTAGTAAACAATTTTTGAATCCCACTACTGCCTATAACTAATTTATGGCTGTGAAAGCTGGACCTTTGAAAAGCAAGACAAGAAGAAAACAGTTTTTTGAGCTGTGGTGCTGGAGAAGGCCCCTGTGTATTCTTTGGACAGCAAAGGTGACTAACAAGCAGGAACTGGAACACATAACACCAGACGTATAAATAGAAGGAAAAAAAATCACAAACCTGAGTCTCACTTATTTTAGCTATGTCATCCAGGGGAATTCCCAGGAGAAAGCAACTGTGCTTGGAAGAATTAGTGGTAAAAGGAAATCAGACCGACAAAGAACACTATGGCTGGACACCATCAAAGCTGACATCAGCCTGAGCATACAACAGCTCAAGGAAGTAGGGCAAGATCAGAAGATGTGGAGAGACCTGTCCCACCAAGACTGATTAGATAACATCATCATCATACATTAACTAGGGATCAATGACTGAGTGTCATACATTCTTGAGAATATATTTCACAGGAATCCTGGAATTCCCAGTGTAAAATATATGAAATGATTCTCTGAAGATCTAAGCAAAGGTATTACTTTCGACTGAGATTCTTGGCGAACAGTTGCATATTTTTATTTTCTGCAGGATGGATTGCTCTGTCCGCAAAAGTCTGCAGAACCTTGAGAGCTCAGGATGCCCATATTATGGTAGCTGTATTGATCTCCAGATTTGGATCATGTCTCACCAGTTCAGTGATGTTCACAAAGGCATTTAAGAGGCAGATGTGATACAAACTTTGCCTCTTTTCAATGTGAGTGTGACATCAATGCACCTTTTTTAATGTCAGAGGTATTTTTCTAATGATATTGTGTGGGGTTTTAAAAATTCTTGTTCAATGCTCAGAGTTCCTTCTAGTAGTTGAGTGGCCATATACATTTGTTTTATAAAGTAAAGAAAATTTGAAAGGAATGAGATACAAAGCAAAGTTCTGTCTGCCATTTTGCAAAGTTTGACCTTATTTTCATGGATTCTTCTTTTTCACTTTGTTTCCCTGGATTTGGTTTACAATTCATTTCCAGCTATGTGTTGAATAATTCACCTCTAATTTATGAAGCCTTAAATCATCTCCCTCAGTTCACTCTTATTCAGTTGTCATTCTAAGCTGTTTCAATTAATCTTGGTTTATTGAAAAAGGCCTAGTGCTCTGATTAATACTTATCCTGAAATCATAATGATGTACAAGGCATGAGTAAGTTCACTCCCATAAGTCCAAAATAAACAAACTACATTATGACTTAATGCAGAGATGAGCAATTATGGCCCCTTTCGACCTGTGGATTTCAATTTCCAGAATTCCTAAGCCTGCTGGCTGAGGAAGTTTGGAGTTGAAGTCCATAGGTCATAAAGAAATCACAGTTTCCTACCCCTGGCTTAGTGGCTAATATGAAAGCAATTAAGGTACAGATGTGAGGAGCCTAGAAATATTAGCATTAGAGCTAGACACAAATATCCTTTCAAAAGGCTACCCAACTATAGGCCAAGAAATAAATAGAAGATATAAGTTAATTCTCAGAGGGAGATCACTGCAGGAGGAGAGCTATATTAATCTATAAGACAAAAAAGATAGGACTCAGATTAGTTTGTTATTATTTCCTTCCATAGTTCTGGGCAATAAATGAAACTCTTCTAAGGCATTGTGAGAGAATGAATATGATTGCTCATCTACTAACAATTGAGTCACAAAATGATTCATTTTTTGACACCGCAGCCCAGTGAGGAAATGTAAATCTGAGGCACTGACCCATGTCTACACATTTACCAGATCGACATTAAGCAAAGATTTATTCATTATCCAAAGCATGATTGATTTATATGAGTTTTGTTTGAGTGGGTTAATTACAAATGATAACTTATGGTGTACACTTTGCAACAGGCAGTAAATGGTTTTCTGCCCTCCATGCCCCCGCCTGACTGGCTGCTCATGGCTTGGGGGCATTGATAACGTCATCAGGGCGATAACATGTTGACTTGTGTCTAGATCAACAGTAGGACTCTTTGGCATACCATACCTAAAGAGATTAAATGGTCACTCCCATTAATAATCTACTCAGTAAGGTGCCAGCAGTTCTAGCATGTCAGGTGGGAAGAGAGAGATTTCTCTTCCTGGGAAAGTCTAATATTTAAACTGATGTTTAAACTGCAAAGGGAGGAGGCAAAGGAAACCCAGAGGGCCAGAAAGTTTGGCCGGTGGCCTTCAGACACTGATTAGATGTCTGAGGTTCCAAATATGTGGCCTCGGGAAGAAAACACAGAGTGAATCAACAGTGGATGTGCTTGAAAAATTATGAAGCTCCTTGCTAGTAAAAACCCACATACATAATCTACCACCCAACCAAACCCTGCAGTGAATTTCATTAGTTTCACACCTCTGCAAAAGCTCTTGAAGTCACTGTCAGTTCTTAACTCTCCATTGAGACTGAACTGTTACTCTCTCATTGTTTCACTTCAGGGAACTGAAATGTAATAATTGTGCTTCCACTAATGACGAAAGTAATATAAAAAGCAAAGCTGCCTAAGAAAATTAGAGTTCGCATTGCCCAAATGCAGAATCCAGGAAACTAATGACAAGTTGTATTAGCTGGGATGCAAAAATGTTACCAACTAATGATCATCTTGGACTTCCCACCCCCCCTCCAGACCAAATCAGATAGCCCTAACTTAAGTATAATATAAGGTACAAGATGAAGTATGTTTAACTGAAATCTTTTGTGTACAACTTCTCATCTGCATAATCCAAAGTGATACATAACAATGCTATGAAGTTATCTAATAAAAATATATATCACAGAGAATTGTAATGGCTAAATGAAATTCCAAACATAAAAACTTGCCATTGTTGGAGTTTGGGGATTCCATAAATGGAATTGGTACCATTGGTACCAACCATACAGAAAACCCATATTTGGTGACCATCAACAGCTGGTATAAGATGAGGGGTGCTCTCCAGGGGAGGTGGTTGACAAGGTAAAAAATCCTCATTGCTGTGCCACCTGTCCCTTAATTTTGGTTTTCATATAGTTTTAACATTTCAACCTACATAGTTTTAATTTTTTTAATATAATTATTTTTCTATTTTTTTATAACCCCTAAGCTGTCCAGAGTTTCCTTATAAGAGATAGATGGGCAGCATAAAAATGTAATAAACAATAAAATAATAAAGCAATGCTAACAGTTACTTTTCTGCCAGGGAATTCTGAAAGTTGAAAACCAAAAGCTTTGGAAATTTTTGCATTGGAGAAGCTGCCCTACAACACTGTTATTACTAGGCATAATTTCTGCAGTGGCAACAGCCTTGGGCAGTTGACTAGTGGTGATTACTCTAGATGCTGTTGTAGCAACTCTCCTTTTCAAGGCATTGATGGCTGAGTTTCATCTAAGGTTCCTATGGAATTAATCTGCCTTCAATCTGCACCAACATTAAGCCAGGGGTGTCAAACTCAAGGTCTGTGGGCCGAATCCAGCCCATGACATGGTCAGATCCAGCCCAAGGAGCTACCCTAGTCTACCCAATGCAAAGAGGAAAGGTTGGGCCAGTGTAGCTTTGGCCAAGTCTTCTCAATGTGAAGAGGAAACATGCCAGCAGTTTGGGGAGGTATCAACCTTGCCATGCCCACCCAATTGGCCACACCCACCCAGTCAACCACTCCCCGCCCAAGGTCAATCACAGTCCCCCCAATGAAATTGAGTTTGACACCCCTGCATTAAGCTAGAAAACTAACTAATCTCCCACTCGTTCTAGCCAAGGGGGGGCATGTTGCTGGTCCCATCAGCCCAATTATTCTGGCTGGCGGAATCCAGGAAGATGGCCTTCTTTGCTGTGGCTCCTGCCCTCTGGAACATCTTGCCCTCCAATGTGAGGTTGGTTCCAACCCTCCTATCCTTTTGTAAGGGCCTCAAGACCTGGTTCTGCCAGTTGGCTCAGAGCCCCAATGAGGGAACAGCACTGTAGAGGTGGTTGATTGTGTAACAACAGATCCCTCCACCCTGCCCCCACCCTGTCCATGTATCCTTCAATTTTAATGGTTGGTTTTAATTTATTCATGTTTTAAAGCACATGTACTTTTTTATGACTGTAAGCCGTTCAGAGTTATCCTGTAGTAAGATGGGTAAATAATAAATTTTATAAATAAATACAATAAAGTAGGTCTGAATTAAGCTATGAAAACCTAACCCAAGTTCATATCAACTAAGCTTAGTATACTGTATGAATTTGCCAGGCTATTAACTGAAGCCAATTAAGAGTGTTAAGTTAGTCCACGAGGGCTGGCAGTAATCTCTGAAGGCTCCCACTATGATCAGGAGGGAGATTATGCCACATTCAAATGTTGTGAATTCATATAATAGCAGGTGTTTGATCCTCCCTGAAGGAGTATCACCACTAATGATTCCCTTCTCAAGAAAGCCCATCTCTCCCGCTGCTATAATACACAGAAATAATTAGCAGTGAGAGTCCACTCATTAATCAAAATTATCTACCAGTTTACAAAGTTAGTTAAATATTAAAACTTTCTTTAAAAAGGTTAAGCTACAGCCTTTAGCAATAACAAAATACAATATTGCTAAAAATGGCAAAAGAGAAATCTCAAATATCAACAAGTGACTACTTCAGAATCAGTTCAGAGTAACAAGCATGACATGGAATTTAAAGAACCAACCTCTCATCCATTTATCATGCAGTGGCTAAGATTATCGCCTCCAAACTCTTGGGTATAAACATATGGAACTAAGTGGGTTTCCAAATAAACCAGAATAGGATTAGCCCCTAGAATTCCATCTTATACCACTTGCTTTTCTGAGGACATTCAAATGCTAATGCATAAACACAAGTCTTCAGCACTGAATGGTCTTTAGTCAGTGGTACTTCACAGTTACGTTCCCATAGAAAGTGCCCAAACATGGTAGATAACAGCAGAGGTGGTATTCAGCAGGTTCTGACCAGTTCTGGAGAACCGGTAGAGGAAATTTTGAGTAGTTCATAAATACCACCTCTGACTGGCCCCACCCCCATCTATTCTCCACCTTCCAAGTCCCAGCTGATTGGCTGGTCTCCTTTTGTTGCCCTGCACAGGAGAACAGAGCTGGAAAGCAGGTTAGTGGGGTGGGGAGAGAATGGGATTTTGCAGTAACCTTCCCCCTGGAGTGGGGTAGGAATGGAGATTTTTACAGTATCCTTCCCTTGCCACGCTCACCAAGCTACACCCACCGAGCCACACCCACAGAACCAGTAGTAAAAAAAATTGAATCCCACCAGTGGATGACACACCATCCTATTTCTTCAGCCAAAGGAATCAGGGCGACAAATTTGTACACTTATTTGGGAGTAAGGTCCTTTTGATACCAGAAGGCTTGGTCTGAATTCACACAGAAACTACTGCCAAAATGCTAAGCAGGCAAGATGTGCTAATATTTATATCAGAGGCCACTAAAAAGTTATAAGTACGTTGGAAGAGGAAAAGTAGGAACTGAAAAAAAAGCAGATTACTTCCTGCTAAGAACTGTGTATGACTGGGACTATGAAGTCACCAGGAGTCCAATTCAGTTCAAAGCCTCTTTAGTTGCCCAAATTCAAATCAAACTACAAGTAGCCCTTGACTGAACAACTGTTTGTTTAGTGACCAGTTCAAGTTACAATAAAACTGAAAAAAATAACTTACAACTGGTCCTTGCACTTACAGCCTTGCAGTATCCCCACGATCACATGATCAAAATTCAGGCACTTGGCAACTGGCATGTACTTACAGCAGTTCCAGCATCCTGGGATCATGAGATCGCCTTGGCAATCTTCCCCACTGGCTTCTGAGAAGCAAAGTTGATAGAGAAAGCTGCTTAATAACTGCATGATTTACTTAACAATGGTGAAGATTTGTTTAATAACCGTGGAAAAAAACAAAAGTTTGTAAAATCAGACATGACTCACTTAACTTTGATAAGCAACAGAAATTCTCGTCCCAATTGTGCTCATAGGTTGAGAACTAGCTGTGTCCAATTTCCCTGCCAACAAGCAAAAGAAATAAACCTGAACTGTCTATGCTGGGGCTTGCACGATTCAAACATGGATTTTTACATGGAGCAGGGATGCTTATTGTTATTTTGTGACACCCAAGTGAACTAATCAATTTGTTCTGGAAAATACTTTCGAGGGGGTGGGAAAATGTTCCACCCTCTTTGAACTGAGTCAACAGAATGGATGGCCCTGAGAACTTTTCTTCTTGAAAAGAGTTCAGTCTTGCTTGGAAACAATTTAGTAGCCCAAAACAAAACAACAAAAGCCATCTCCACACACCCACCTCCACACACTCCACCCTCCCCCCCCCAAGACATAGAGGAGCTCCACTAATTACAGCTAAGATCCAACTGCTTGGAGAGTTACATGCTGCAGCTTTTCTTCCAGCTGACAGACAACTGTCAGGCAGACAAGAACGACTAATTAGTAATTGATAAATGTAAGCCAGCAGTCTTCCCCAAGTAGAGTCCCACTTGATAGTAATTAATTGTTCATTGATTCCCATCAGCTGTTGGGAAGCCCACTTGCCTACTTTATGCCTTTCTTGTTTGCAGATAGAGGATACGTACAGATAGAGGGCGGTTAACATGAATGGCAAGGTTAATACAATCACCCAAAATGGGAAAGGGAAGGAAAATGAGAGATTCCACACCAGCGTTGATGGTACTGGTAATCCTTGATTTACAAACATTGTTTTAGTCAGGGGTGGGATTCTACTGGTCGGACCAGTTCTATATAACTGATTGTTATGATTCTGTGCAGTTCGGACAACCAGCAAATCATGCTACTGGCTGGCCCCTCCCCTCCCCACCCACTCTGCCCACTCACTCCTTACCTGGTATGCACGCCATCCAACTTTTCTGCATTGTGCCTTTGCTTCTTGCTTTCTAGCTAATCTAAAAGCAGAGCTGAGCCTTCCTTGGGACTGAAGCTCCTATTTTTCAATGAAGACTTAACTAGCAGATTGCAGAATGGTAGATCTCTGAGTGAATCAGTGATTCTGTGAGCAACTCAATCTGCCTGCCTGCTTTGCCTGCTTTGCCTGCTTTTGGATAAAAGTTGCTCTTTTTGTAAAAAATGCAATATTTACATAAATATTTAAAATATTTACATACAAGCCATGCCCAGTCAGCAAGCCATGCTCACCAAGTCACATGACCACTATGCTACACCAACAAATTAGGCCATGCCTACAGAACAGGTTTTTAAGAAATTTGAATCCCACCCCTGGTTTTAGTGATTTTTCAAAGTTATAATAGCACTATAAAAAGTGCTGCTTCACACTTACAACCGTTGAAGCATCCCCAGTGGTAGGCTGCAACTGGTTTAACAAACAGTTCTGTGAGCACGTGCTTTGAATGCAAGCACAGCATTAGAAAACCACCAATTTTAGCCTCTAAAGGTTAAAGGTTGGGGAATTCTGGACTAGAAGACCTTCAAGGTCCTTCCAGTTTACTCTGATTTATTGATTGATTGAACTAGGTAACATCATCAGTGCTAGAAAGAAGAGAGGTTTGTTCTCATTTTATATTCTAACAGCCTGCCCTGTCAGTGGTGGTGGAATTGATCTTGGTGATTCTTTGGTTGGGATATTTACTGTTAGCTTCTTTGAGGAACTGCCAAACAAATAGTAAAACCAAGCAATCTGGGATGCAAATAGAATTGTAATGAAAATCATCAGATTCGAAATATTAAAGAGTAAATGTAGAACTTCTTTTGGTGGGTCATCTGGAGTTTTTTGGTTTTTTTTTAACTCAGCTGGCCACAAATATTGACATTGGTAGATCCAGGATCAATTCCCATGATTTTTAAGCTAATGGAAACCACCAGGACCTCGATAGTAAACAAGAGCCTCAGTGGCACAGTGGTTAGAGTGTAGTACTGCAGGCTACTTCTACTGACTGCAGGCTGCCTGCAATTTGGCAAATCAAATCTCACCAGATTCAAGATTGAGTCAGCCTTCCATCCTTCTGAGGTGAGTAAAATGAGGACCCAGACTGTTGGGGGCAATAGGCTGACTCTGTAAAACCACTTAGTGAGGGCTGTAAAGCACTGTAAAGTGGTATATAAGTTCAAGTGCTATTGCTATAGGAATGGCTTCCCAGTCCTTTCCAGTAGGCAACCATTTATCTGGTAGCAGTTAACAGAATGGAGGTTTAAGATTAAAGGTTTTATTGCATGACATTTTGGAGTATGATCAGACTCACATCACAAATATGATTGTAGATATAGGGACCTATACTCAGAACGGGTGATTCCCAGACAACAGTTGTATTGTGGCTGTTCAGGCCCAAGATCACATGACCTGTCCACCAGGCAGCTTCAGAGTTATAACACAAAGCATGTGGAGCTGCCTGATAATGGTCTCTTCTCTTAAATACTTGACATGTATTCTTGATTCAAGTATTTTCAAGCAGGCATTCACAGAGCAACTAGCTCAGCTCTCTCCCCTATCTGGCTGCTGAAATGTCAGCTGAAATGGAAAAGAAAAGGATAATAAGAAAGAAAGTTGGCTGAAGCTACCAATATGGACCTCATTCTCCTGGTCTCTTCAGGATGTTTCAGTTCATTAAGCAAACTTGAAAGCAAAGGGCACAACCTTTGCTTCTGCTATTCTGCGGCAGTCCCTGGAGTACTTTCTATCAAAAGAAACCCTCAGAGAGAACAATGCATTGTCATGGACCATGTGACAAACAATCTCCTTCCACTTTGGCAGCACAGTTCTTTTCATGTCCCAGGCTTCCCTTCAAATATTTGGATGAGCAAATTCTGGTTATTACAGTAAGATTAAATTTCGGGTGCAATTGTTTTAAAACATTGACAAACAAATATCAACATAATGAATAGCTCTATCATCTCTCTCTCTTTCTTGTTCTTGTTCTCTCTCTCTTTCTTGTCTATATTTATCTATTTATCATCTATATCACCTATCATCTATCTATCTATCTATCTATCATTTATCTATCATCTATTATATCTACTTACCTACTGATCAACAAAAAACTGCTAATTATATTACTCTCCCCACTCTCTCTCTCTCATCTCTCTATCTCTCTATCTCTCTATCTCTCTATCTATCTATCTATCTATCTATCTATCTATCTATCTATCTATCT
>BLBF01000010.1:11135516-11150942 GCA_015471245.1 Laticauda colubrina
ATGACAGGTGAGAGGGGTGATCCCATGGGTGCTCCTTCTATTTGTTTGTATTTTTGTCCATTGTAGGTGAAGTATGTATTGGATAGGCAGTGGTTGGTAAGATCTAGGATGTAATTGGGGCGTTGTATTTGTTTTGGATGGCTGTCAAGGCTTCTTTTATAGGCACTTGGGTGAAGAGGGATATGACATCGAAGTTCACTAGTAGGTCGCTGGGTTGTAAGTTTTGTTTCTTTATGATCTTGATGAACTGGAATGAGTTCCTTACATGTGAGTTGATGGATTCTGCATAGGGCTGTAGTTGTTTGGCGAGAAATTTGGCTAAGTTTTGTAGAGGTGAGCCTATGGAGCTGACTATTGGTCGTAGTGGGATTCCTTCTTTGTGTATCTTGGGGAAACCATACAGCTTAGGGCATCTGGATGATTTTTTTTTTAAATTTTCACAGGTACTCACGTGTATACTATTCAGCTTCATTCGGGTATTATCCCACGTCATTGTAGTTGTGCTTTTAAAGTTATAGCAACGTTTCGTCAGAATCTCATCTGCCATCATCAGGCTTCTGTATTGAGTTCATCTGTGAGTCAGGCTTTCACAGCTGTTTCTGTATTAAATTTGGTGCTGGCCTACTCTATATATAATATAAATATAAAAAAGTAAAATACCACTCAGACATCATCACAAAATCTCTAGAACTTTAAGGCCTACAAACTTGAAATTTGGTACATATGTTCCTCTTGGCTTCTAGGTGCTCATGAAAAAAGGACTTTTTTAAATGACCATCAGAGTATTAATATTTTGTATATTATTATTAACATGCTCTGATGCGAAGGAGTTCTACTCCCCCTCCCCACCTGAAAAGAAATCTGTTCCAAATGCAAAACACAAGCAGAGGAAAGGAGTTTCAGTTTCAGTTTTAGTTTCACAGCACCAAGCAGCTTTAGTACAGAACAGTTGAGCTAAGCCACGCCCAGGCTCCTTGCTCTCTCTTTCTTGCTCTCACAGCAAATACTATTTCAGTTTGCAGACAGCACTCAACTCTCTCACACACTGACAGGACACTAGCCAGATGAATACTGATGGATGGTGGTAGGGAGAGGTACAATTTTTCCCTTACTTCCCTCCCCCCCAAAATAAGCCCCATATCATACCTTCTTAGCGAACCACATGTATAGAGCTAGTACAATATACTTCCATGTATACTTCCTTCTTTCCATGTAGCCTCCAGCCTCCATTTTATTTCTAGCATTTTTCTACCATCTTGGAACTGAACCAGATGGATTTTCCTTCCAACATCCCTAAATTTTGTGATCTACTGGCCATTTTTAGGAAATCTAAAGGTTTGTGCTTCTGCATATTATAGCAAACTACATTAAACTAACATGTCAGACAAGACAGCTATGGGTGAAACTTGAAAAATTAGAATATCCTCCAAAAGTTCATTTATTTCAGTAATGCAACTTAAAAGGTGAACCTAATATATGAGATAGACTCATTACATGCAAAGCACGGTAGTTCAAGCCGTGATGTGTCATAATTGAGATGATTATGGCTTACAGCTCACGAAAACCCCAAATCCACAATCTCAGAAAAATAAAATATTGTGAAAAGGGTCAATATTCTAGGCTCAAATAATCAAATAATCAGCAAATGAAGCCATAACACCTGCAAAGGGTTCCTGAGCCTTTAAATGGTTTCTCAGTCTGGTTCAGTAGGAATCACAATCATGGGAATGATTGCTGACCTGACAGTTGTGCAGAAAACCATCATTGACATCCTCCATAAGGAGGGAAAGCCTCAAAAGGTAATTGCAAAAGAATTTGGATGTTCCCAAAGTGCTGTATCAAAGCACATTAATAGAAAGTTATGTGGAAGGGGAAAAGTGTGGAAGAAAAAGGTGCACAAGCAGCAGGGATGACCGCAGCCTGGAGAGGATTGTCAGGAAAAGGCCATTCAAAAGTGTTGGGGACTTTCACAAGGAGTGGACTGAGGCTGGAGTCAGTGCATCAAGAGCCACCACACACAGACGGATCCTGGATATGGGCTTCAAATGTCATATTCCTCTTGTCAAGCCACTCCTGAACAACAAACAACATCAGAAGTATCTTACCTGGGCTAAAGAAAGACAGAACTGGTCTGTTGCTCAGTGGTCCAAAGTCCTCTTTTCTGATGAGAGCAACTTTTGCATCTCATTTGGCAACGAAGGACCCAGAGTCTGGAGGAAGAATGGAGAGGCACACATTGCAAGATGCTTGAAGTCCAGAGTGAAGTTTCCATAGTCTGTGTTGATTTGGGGAGCCATGTCATCTGCTGGTGTTGGTCCACTGTGCTTCATTAAGTCCAGGGTCAATGCAGCCGTCTACCAGGAATTTTTGGAGCACTTCATGCTTCCTTCTGCAGATGAGCTTTATGGGGATGCTGACCTCATTTTCCAGCAGGACCTGGCACCTGCCCACACTGCCAAAAGCACCAAACCCTGGTTCAATGACCGTGGGATTACTGTGCTTGATTGTCCAGCAATCTTGCCTGCCTGAACCCCATAGAGAATCTATGGGGCATTGCCAAGAGAAAGATGAGAGACATGAGACCGAACAATGCAGAAGAGCTGAAGGCCGCTATTGACACAGGCTGATAGCTTCCATGCCACGCTGCATTGAGGCAGTAATTGCTGCAAAAGAGGCCCAAACTAAGTACTGAGTACATATGCATGCTTATACTTTTCATAGGTCCAATATTGTTCTATGTACAATCCTTGTTTTATTGATTGCATGTTATATTCTAATTTTCTGAGATTGTGGATTTGGGGTTTTCATGAGCTGTAAGCCGTAATCATCACAATTATGACAAATCACGGCTTGAACTATCTTGCTTTGCATGTAATGAGTCTATCTCATGTATTGGTTTTACCTTTTAAATTGCATTACTGAAATAAATGAACTTTTGCACAATATTCTAATTTGTCGAGTTTCACCTGTATTAGTTCACTCAGTCATCCGCACATAATGCCAGAGCTGCAGAAATGTAGATGATCAGTTGATATCAATAAAAAGTGAAAGAAAACACTAGCTCTTTGCTGCCATCTAGACCTTTTCAAAGTCTTTGCAAGCCAGATAGGGAATCATGTTGTTGAGATGTCATGTCCAACCCATCCTGACCCTATGGACAACATTCCTCCAGGCCTTCCTGTCCTCTACCTTCTTCTGGAATCCATTTAAGCTCATGCCGACTGCTTCAATGACTCCATCCAGCCGCCTCATTCTCTGTTGTCCCGTTCTTCTATTGCCCTCAACTGTTCCCAGCATTTGGCTCTTCTCCAGCGAGTCCTTTCTTCTCATTAGGTGGCCAAAGTATTTGACTCTCATCTTCAGAATCTGGCCTTCTAAAGATGAGTCAGGGTTGATCTCCTCCAGGTCTGACTGGATAGGAAATCATGCTACTACTGAAAAATAATCATGTTTAAAACTCACGAAGTTTAACAAATTGTACAAGTGAATTGCTAGTTGTGCAACTGATCTGTCTGTGGGCATTGTAGGAACACAACTATTGTCTAAAGCAGGGGGTCTTCAAAGTTGGCATCTTTAAGACTGACGGATTTCAATTCCCAGAATTCCCCAGCCATTATGGATGGATGGATGGCTGAGGAACTCTGGGAGTTGAAGTTCACAAGTCTTAAACGTACCAAGTTTGGAGACCTCTGGCCTAAAATCTTAGAAGGGTTAATGTTGTCTCACCAACATTATAGTGATACTTGAAGAGCACCCCTTTGTGACCCAATGGACTTGAGTACTAAAACCTGAAAGCAGAGGGATAGTCCATGCCTGTCATCTAAGAATAAGAATGATGGATTTTGGAGAAGTAAATAGGTTCCCAGCTATTATGGGGCACCATCTCCTGAGGCCTCTACTCCAGATCTTCCACCACAAATAGGGCTGGTGAGCTTGAAATCTGGGGGAAGGAAAGCCTAATATCACCAAACTATAACATAATCCAAAGATCATTGTGGGACAAACACAAAATGCTTTTGGAAGCCAAGTTTTTATTGTATATAAAGTTACATTGATGAGATGGGTAGATGTATAAAGGACATGAATAAATAAATCATAAATAAACCTAATTGTTCTCATCCTTTTAATCAATGCAAGTTTATTCAAATAACAGTGGTATGGACTCCATCCAAAATGTCCCCGTTGAGATATCTCACCTCTTGCGAGGAATAAATTGATATTTAAGGATCCTACACACTTCAAGTAATTTCTATTAAGATGAAGGACAAGTAAGATGAAAAAGTCGATCTGAGCCTGTCATTGAATATCCATTATGGCAGCAAGATAATATTCATGTGGGCAGTAGCAGGCAATATTAGAAAACACACTGGATTGTTCCATTTGAATCCTGTTCAGATGTGGTATTCAGCAGGTTCTGACCAGTTCTGGAGAACTGATAACGGAAATTTTGAGTAGTTCGGAGAACCGACAAAAACCACCTTTGACTGGCCCCCATCTATTCTCTGCCTCCCGAGTCCCAGCTGATCGGCTGGGTCTTTTTTTGTTGCCCTGCACAGGAGAACAGAGCTGGAAAGCAGGTTAGTGGGGTGGGGAGGGAATGGGATTTTGTAGTAACCTTCCCCCAGGAGTGGGGATTTTGCAGTATTCTTCCCCTACCAAGCCACCAAGCCACGCCCACCAAGCCATGCCCACAGAACCAGTGGTAAAAAAAATTTGAATCCCACTACTGATCCCATTAGCCTAATTAATAGTAGGACCCAGTGTTCTGCATAGTTTTCCATTTAAATGTTGTTAGAAACTGGGGTATACAGGTAGTTCTCAAATTACGACTTAACTGTTTAGTGACCATGCAACATTGTGGAAGCAGAAAACTGTGACCTGGTTCCAAAGTTCTGACATTCGCCCTCCCTTGTGGCCATCTGTAGTCCCCTGCATAATCGCAATTTACAATAGTTTCGCAAAAACTGGAAATTAATACTCAGTAGTTTGTTCTGCGTTTTGTGAAAACCACACTGCAGCAAATTATGAGTTTGCTTAATGACCACTATGTTTGTTTTAGAGCCAGCATGTTTGCTGAACAACCATCACAAAAAAGGTCAATCACCGTTGTAGGAAGTCAGCACCCAGCCACCTACCCACCCCCTCCTAGAAAAATGAAATGTTTTAGGAAATATTAAAAGGACAGAATATTTCCCCTAAAAGAGAGGCAGAAACTCAGCCCCCCTTTTTGTTAATGGGCCATTAAATCCTGGGACAGCCTGTTCTACATAACAAAGATCTACCTCCTTAAGGCAGAGCCATTCAATTGCCCTTCATTGCACTACCCACCAAGTTTCAACCAAACTTAGCACGCCAACAACCTACAGAGCTAGCTATGATTTCTGACAGCAACCAATCAAGATAGTCTTCCTGTGCCCTAGGAAGTTCAAAGCCTGAGAGGGTATAAAACCCAGGGACTCCCAGCATCTTTTCCCTTTTCTTCGCCCAAGAGCTCCAAGGCATACGATCCTGCTCATCAATCAACCTTCTTTCTAAGCAACTTCCATTATTCCAGTGTCTTTTTTCCCCCGCTTGGGGAACCAGTGGTGGGATTCAATTTTTTTTTACTACCGGTTCTGTGGGCGTGGCTTGGTGGGCGTGGCAGGGAAAGGTTACTGCAAAATCCCCATTCCCTCCTCACCCCACTAACCTGCTTTGCAGCTCTGTTCTCCTGTGCAGGGCAACAAAAGAAGACCCAGCCAATCAGCAGGGGCTCGTGAGGCAGAAAATAGATGCAGGCAGGGCCAGTCAGAGATGATATTTGCCAGTTCTCCAAACTTCTCAAAATTTCCGCTACCAGTTCTCCAGAACTGGTCAGAACCTGCTGAATACCACCTCTGAACTGAACTGAGATGGACATTTCTTCCAACACCAGTAACAGTCGTATGTCAAGTTCTACCTGTATCACAGTGGAAGGAAAGCTCCAATCTCTGAATTGGTCCACAGAAAGATGATGTAGCCCAGTGAATACAAAGAAACCATATTGCAGCTACTCCCTGGTGGCTAAAAGCATTTCAGCATTCAAAAAGGGGGGGAAGCGGGGAAAGAATCCTACGAGTTTGCAATGGCAGGGGGAAATCTTTTTGTAATTTAAAATGGCCTCTCTGAGGGTTTTCCACTTCTTTTTTTGGATCCATTATGTAGCCTTTATCTCTGATGGACTTTTCTTGTTCAGTGGATAAAATTTTTAGTGTGGTGGGATGTAGGTCACATTTGACAAAGAGTTGTGCTGTGACCTGAATGCACAAACTGGAAGTTTTAAAAGTAAACCTAATAATGTACAAACTTGGAAGCCTATTCATTGCTGTCCTTTGGCAAAAGCCAGAAAATGTCAACACTGCAAGCTTTTTTGAAGAAAGGAAGGAAGGAGGGAGGGAGATAGGGAGAAAGGGAGGAGGGAGTAAGGAAGGAGGGAGTAAGGAAGGAAGGAAGAAATAAAAAAAGAAAGGAAGGAAAAAAACTGAAAATGAGTAGCAAATAAAAATCCATTCATTTCCTTTTGCCTTTGCATGGCATCTTGGAGGCTTCAAATGTCTGTACTGAAATTGTAATTTTAAATTCTGTCTTCAGTTCTGTTTGCAATGCAGAGAAATCAGCCCCCAAAGAGACAATGAACCAAACATCCCATATTTTGAATTGATTAAGATTGCAGCTGGATATTATTGCACTTCTGCATTTAAAGCATGGTTTTGGGGCTTCAGAGCCTCCTTTTGAAGAAAAGAAAGCACCAAAGCAAAACAAAAAACCCAAAACCAACCTCAAGAAAAAACCAAAACATCCTCCACTAGAGACTGGAATTTATTGATTGCTCAGGGAAAAGTTAACTGTTACAACACAGAAATCTGGAGATCAGGTCTTAAAAAATCTGTGTGTGGACTGCAAACTCACTGCACCAGTGTTTTTTTTTTTTTAATGTGCATTTCTAAACAGAGGATACTATTTCTGATGTCTGATTCCTGCCAGAGGGCAAGATATTCTCCCAGGAATTTCGTTCAAGCCGCATAACATCATTCCCCCAAGTAAAATCTCCTCCCAGCTCTCCAAATCCCTACCCTCTTAAAAAATAGCAATCTGACTTTCAAGGACCGGGTGAGATCTCCTTCCACCATTGTCAAGTTGCATAGACTGTGGTGGGTACCTTCTCCTTTTCTTCAGCTGGGAATTCAAAGGAGAAGAGCGGTTTTCCATCCTGGGGTGGGCAGGGGTGGGCTTCAAAAATATTAGGAAAGGGCTCTTGGCCCAGTTGCTGAATGGGCATGGCCATGGTGGACGTGGCCTAGTCAGCCTTCTGCACCATGGTGGGGGTGGAGTAATTTTGCCCTCCCTTCCCTGGAAACTCAAGCTTCCATGAGGGTGAAAATGGCCTTCCCAGGCTCCGGAGGCTCTTTGGAAACCGGAAACGGACCCATTTAAGGTCTTCCTGAACTTCTGGGAGGCCCATTTTTTGCCCTCCCCGAGCCTCTGTGCATGCCCTGAACTTACCTACATCCAAAACGGGTCACTTGGGGACTCCTGGGAGGGAAGGGGCTTGGCCAGCCAGGAGTGGGATTTGGGGGTTCTCCGAACTGCATAGAATCTTAGCTAGGGGCTCTCCCAAACCCCCAGCAGTCCACCCCTGGATGTGGGGGGGCTGAATTAGGTTTCCTCAATTTCAACCTTCCTGTGAGCTAAGAGGTTCCCTATCTTTGAGCTTAATGAGTTGTACAGCTTAATGATAGCATGCTATAAATTAGGCAAAGATTTCTTTGAACTGAGCTCAGCCTCCTGGTGACTTAATGGAAGCCCCCTGGCATTTGTTTTGACAATGACATTATAGTTGTTGGCCATTGCCTTCTTCCAAAATTTTTGTTTTTGAGGAGAGGATTTTTTTTAAACTTTCCTGTCTAGTCTTAAGCTCTGATTGCCATCCAAATACCTAACAGCCCTCGTTAGAATTTCAAGATCAATTGTAATAAATAAACAAAAGAGTCCAAATTTTAGGTTGTGCAGCACTAATATCTTTTTATCAATATTTGGCAGACTTGAAGGCCAAAAGATGCTTCACAGTCCTGGGAGATGCTGATGAAACTCCTTTCTGTCATTCCTTTTCCTGGGTGTGTTGCAAGTGCCCTTTGCAATTGTAGCATCATCCCGTGAAAAGGAGCCCTTGGTTTAAGGACACATGTTCCTGTGTCCTCCAAAGCTCTTTTAGCCAACAACTCTGAAGTGTTGTGCAGAGAAACATAGTTTATGCATTAACACGTAAGATAGTCTGGTCAAACATTTGCATTTTGATAGGTGCTTGAATTATTCTGTGTTTGTGGTTTGTGTGGTGACACATCTGGGCCAGGAAGGGTTGATGAAATGCAAAGATGGCAGAGTCTGAAAATGGCTGGGGGAAAAAGTTCATGTTCCATGTAGCAAACTCTTCTGCATTAAATAGCTGTAGGAGGAGGAGAGGCAGAGCCTGGGGGTGGAGTCAAGAGAGCAACCAGCCTGAAATCCTTACATTCCCACAAATAGTCCAAATCCTGCCCATCTTGAATTCCATTAACTCTTAATGCATGATCCTGATTCTTTGCACCCTACATGAAATCTAGAAAAGTCTTACAATTGTAATCTATATACTTAATGTTACATATGTTGACAGCAGCAAGAATTGTATTTGCACAATAATGGAAAAACAAGAACACCCCATTGATGAAAACATAATTCAGAAAATATTACACTGTGCAGAGATGGATAGATTGACATTGAAAATAAAAGATAAGGAAGATACAGAGTACTATTAAACGTGGAATAGTTTTATCAATGGTTAAAGGTAAGAGATAGAAAATAGATGAAGTCTTGGTGCAAATGCTCTCAGTGTACATAAAAGAAAAGACATGTTCATCAAGAATCATATGGTACAACACTAATGATAGTCATAGGGTATAATAAGCAATCAAATCATACTAGGAAACAATCAATTTAAATCATAAGGATACAAGCTGCAAAGTTACAGTCATACAATCACAAGTGGGAGGGGATGGGTGATAAGAAGTGAGGAGAAGATTAATAGTAGTGCAGACTTAGTAAATAGTTGGACAGTGTTGAGGGAATTATTTGTTTAGCAGAGTAATGGCTCTGCTAACTGTCCTTATGTCTAGCCGTTCTGTGTGTAGTGCTCTATAGTGTTGTTTTGAGGGAAGAAGTTGAAACAGTTTATGTCCAGGATGTGAGAAGCCTGTAAATATTTTCACAGCCCTCCTTTTGATTCATGAAGTATACAGATCCTCGACTGAAGGCAGAGGTGGAAGGAGATGTGTTGGATTTCCCCCATGCCATCACTCTGCTAAACAACTAATTCCCACAACACTGTCAAACACTCTAGTAAAGCTGTATTACTATTATTCTTCTCATCTTTCCTGTTACTTATCTCCTTATCTTCTTATGACTATAATGTTGTTGCTTGTATCTTACAATTTATATGGTATCCTACAGTGTGTTTTATGATGTTTGCTTATTTAGCATCCTATGACTATCCCTAAGGATTGTATCTTAGGATTGATTATGAATGCATTTTTCATGATGACTAGGATCATGATTTATCACTCACTGCTTGTATGTACACCAAAAGCTTATGCACCAGAGACAGATTCTTTGTGTAAAATAGAAGAGAATAACAGGGTTGGAAGGAACCTTGGAGGTCTTCTAGTCCAACTCCCTGCTTAGGCAGGAAATCCTATGCCATTTAAAATAAATGGTTGTCCAATCTCTTCTTTAAAACTTCCAGTGTTGGAGGATTTAAAACTTCTGGAGGCAAGTTGTTCCCCTGATTAACTGTTCTAACTGTCAGGAAATTTCTCCTTAGTTCTAGGTTGCTTCTCTCCTTAATTAGTTTCCATCCATTGTTTCTTGTCCTGCCCTCTGGTGCTTTGGAGAATAGCTTGACTCCCTCAAAATGCAAGTGGGCCTGATCACACTTGGCCAATAAAGAATTCTATCCTATATGTTCTCCACCTTGGGTTATTTTTAAAAAATAATAAAGGTGGGATACAAATGAACAAACAAAAAATAAATAAATAATACCAGAATTTATAAATAATACCATTTATTATTTATATAACATTTATTTATAAATAAAATACCATTTATTTATAAATAAAATACCATTTATTTATAAATAAAATACCATTTATTTATAAATAATAAATAAATAATGCCCAGAAGCAATGGGAAAGTCTCTAGGACTCATGTGATGACCCAGAATGTAACACAAATGTAAACAACTCCAAAACATAAATAAATGTCCTTAAATGCCTCCAACTTGGCACCACTGTTCAATAATTCTCAGTTGGAGATAAAATGTATTCAAAAATAGTCTTCAAAAGAAAGCAATAAGTCAAAATTTAATGAGCAGATAGAGGTAAAATAAAAACCTAAAACAAACTACAATGAAGGAAATTCCACAATGGACTAAGATAAGTAATTACCAACTTCAAGGAGATAACAAGACACAGTCTGTTGGAAGGACGCCAATCAAGATAACTTTAGCCCAAAATAACACACACTTTGCTTCTGGCCATGCTGTGCTTTAAAAGTCTCTCTTATATACTATTCTTCACAGTTGCAACCAATGAGGGGGATCATGGCCGCTTCCTCTCTCATAAGCCTCTGACTGTTCAGATGGCCTCTGCCCTTCCCCAGCCTCGTCTACAGCCTTGGGAGCCACACCTCCACTCCCTGTCAGCTGTTCCTCCTCTCCCTCAGAGTCTGCCTCTAACAAGGGCATGACACTCATATGAGTGAAGCATAACTGAGAAGGGCTCCTTATGGTCTCAGCCAGCTAGAAGCTTCCCATACACTTTTGCTACTATGAAGAAAGATGTTCTTTGTAAATTCAGAAGTTGAAGGATTGTCGTTGGCTTCTTAAGCCCCTGTCACACTGCACCAACGGATGCAAAGAGGATGTAAAATGGACAAAAAAGCTTGCCATCCGTTGGTTAACGCAATGTATCCGTTCTGTACTCACTGCGTCCGTTTTGCTTCCTCTCTATCCGTCCAGCATCTGTTTATGGACGTTTCAGAAACATTTCAGAAAGTTTTGAGCTGCTCAAAACTTTTGAGCTGCTCAAAACTTTTGAGCGGAAAATGACCTACCTCATGAAGCCCTACACTTCCAAATGCCTCACCTGTGAAGAGAGGATCTTCAACTACAGGCTGTCCAGGGCAAGGCGGGTGGTGGAGAATGCTTTTGGAATCCTGGCCAACAGATTCCAGGTACTTCTCACCACCATGCAGCATCGCCCAGAGACCATGAGGAACATCGTGAAAGCTTGCTGCATCCTGCACAATCCCATGCACACCCGGTACCCAGTCTTGCAGAACAGGCTCGTGGACCTCCAGCAAGGCAATGGGAACATGGAGCCTGGGGAATGGAGGCAAGGGCGAAACCTGATAGACACTGAGGATGTGCAAGGTCCCAACAGAGCTTCACGTGAAGGGAAGAAGCAGCGCAACCTCCTGAGACACTGGTGCAACTCCCCAGCTGGAGCAATGGAGTGGCAAGACAGGATGATAGATGATTAATGGATGCTTCCTTGAGTCTGTCTCATCACACAGATGAGATTGGGCCATGTATGTTGGATGGGCCTACAATGAACAGGGCATTTAATAAAGAGTTGTGTTTATGTTGACATGTGTGGATCAATGATTAAATTGTTATTGATAATAAAGGGCCATAGGTGTGGCACCTGGGAGGGTGGACCATACAGTCCCACTATGCTTGCACTGGAGGTTTATCTATCCCACAGCTATTACCCATCCCAAAGGTATCCCTGCCCATCCCACTGCTATCTCAACCCATCCCACTGCTATCTTAACCCATCCCACAAGCATGCAAAGGCTTAAACCATTTCTAAAAGTTTCCACCAAGACTTTATTAAAAAAAGAAATGAAGCAAGTGTGTGAATCAAAAATAGACTTTATTAACAACAAGCTATAAAACAAAAATGAGTCTCTGGCACTCCTCTTGGTTGCTCAGTCTCAGGGGTGAAGGGTCCAGGTGCTGTGGAGGTGGCTGGTGCTGGAGTGCTTGTCTGATCCCCTGCATCATCAGCTCCTCCAGAAGCAGAAGCAGCAGAAGCCCCAGCCCCAGAAGAGCGAGCCCGTGCTGCAGAAGCCCCAGCAGAACCAGAGTGAGGGCCAGGGGGCGGGATGGTAGCCCTGTCCCTCTTGTAAGGGCTGGCAGCAGATGGCTGAGGCTTTCTGTTCTTCCCCATGGTTGTGGGGTTGCTGGCTGGCAGGGAGGCTGGCACCAAGGCTGGCAGGCAGGCAGCAAGGCTGGCAGGAAGGCTGGCAGGAAGGCTGGCTGGCAGGCAGGCAGGCATCAAAGCTTGCAGGCAGGCAGGCACCAAGGCTGGCAGGAAGGCATGAACCAAGGCTGGCAGGAAGGCAGGCACCAAGGCTGGCAGGCAGACTGGCTGGCAGCAAGGCTGGCAGCAAGGCTTGCAGCAAGGCTGGCAGCAAGGCTTATAGGCAGGCATGCAGGCAGGACAGGCAAGGCTGTCAATCCGTCCGGCAGCAGGTCTTTCCTCTGAATGGTGACCTGCTTCCGAGCTGCTTCCCTTATATCCGTGGGGCTTACGCAATGCATCCTCCCCGCACGCGCAATTAACGCTAGCATCCGCTAGGCTTCCACTCTGCATCCGCTTCATCCGCTCGGCATCTGCTGTGCATCCGCTGTATCCGTTCCACGTCCGCTTTGCTGAGGTTCCCCGGAAGCCTAACGGATGTGCCATCCGCTCCCATCCACTTCCATCCGCTGGGCTTCCGTTCCGCATCCACTTTCCATCCGCTCTGCGTCCTCCCCACGTCCGTTCCTTTCTGTGTTATCCGCTCCGGTTATGCAAATTTTCGTCCCTTCTGAGAGCAGATAACAACAGATGGAACATTTTTCTTGTCCGTTGTGTCCTTTTTACTTACGTTTTGCATCCATTGGGCAGTATGACAGGGCCTTTAGTTTCCCCTCTTCACTTTTGTGACATCAGAAGAAGTAGAAAGAAATAGCCAAATCAGGGAGTCAATCTTCAAAAAGCATTACCAGTTTTTCATCCCTCTTGTCTTTTGCAAAACTCTCACAATTTAAAATTACTTTTCTCATCAGATTAGAGCTAGCTAATTTTCCATGAAAGCAGCTGTAGTATTAATGATTTATAGGCTCAGCCTATTACACTGTCTCAGCTTTAAGTTCAGGAAGTAAAAGTCCTCATTTTGTACTGTGTGCTGTAAAAATAGCCTGATTAATTAACCTTCTGGGATAATATTGGCCGGTGTTTTTTTTTTATAAAAAAGATATGAAAATAACATATCATTGTGATGTCTGAAGTAGCAGCTATTCAAATAATTCATGACAGGTAGGACCCTTCATTTAGTAACCATTTGAAGTTCAACAGCACTGAAACAGAGTCTTACAAGCAGTCCTTGCACTTATGACCATGGCAGCATCCCTAAGGTCACCTGATCAAAATTCAGACACTCTGCCATTGTATGTATGTATTTATGATGGTTGCAATGTCCCAGGGCCACGTGTTCACTATTTCCAATTTTCCCAACCGGCTTCTGATAAAACAAAGTCTATGGCCAAGCCAGATCTGCATAACAAACATGTGATTCACTTAACCCCCATGATGATTCACTTAAGGACCACACCAAAAAATGATCATAAAGTTGGGCACAACTCTCTTAATGACCACCTCGCTAAGCAACAGAAATTTCTGGTCCTAACTGTAGTGTAAGTTCGGGAATACCTGTACAGTTTGAATTAATGTTTGTGCTGAATCCAGTATTCTCCCTCTCTTCTCTCCTTCTCTCTCTCTCTCTCTCTCTCTCTCTCTCTCTCTCTCTCTCTCTCTGTATATATATATATATGTTTTTTAAAGTTTTCGCGGGTACTTACATGTGTGCTGTTTGTTCTTCCTTTGGGTATTTCATATACATATATTTCATATACATATTTCATATACAAAGGACAAAGATACAAGCAAATTGAAGGAGCCCCTATGGGATCACCACTGTCACCCATCATTGCAAACCTGTTCATGGAAGAATTCAAATCAGAGCCCTGGCTAATGCCACCCACAAACCCAAACTATGGCTAAGATACATCGATGACACATTTGTGATTTGGCCCCATGGAAAAGAAAACCTAAACAATTTTCCTAACACACCTAAAGGCCCTGTCACACTGGCCGACGGATGCAAAACGTTTGTAAAAAGGACACAGTGGACGAGAAAAATGTTTCATCCATTGTTATCCACTTTCAAAAGGGGCAAAAATTTGCATAAGCAGAGCGGACAACACGGAAAGAAACGGATGGGGGGAGGATGCAGGGCAGATGCAGGGCGGATGGAAAGCGGATGCTCCACGGAAGCCTAGCAGATGGAAGCGGATGAGAGTGGATGGCACATCCTCAAGGCTTCCGGGGGGCCGTAGCAAAGCGGACGCGGAACGGAAAGAGCGGATGCAGAGCGGATGCCGAGTGGATGAAGCGGATGCACAGTGGAAGCCAAGCGGATGAAGTGGATGCAGAGCGGAAGCCTAGCGGATGCCTTGCAGAAGCCTAGCAGATTTCTAGCATTCACTGCACATGCAGGGAGGATGCATTGCGTCAGCCCCGCGGATATAAAGGGAAGCAGCTCCCAAGCAGGTCACCATTCAGAGGAAAGACCTGCTTCCAGACACATCGACTGCCTTGCCAGCCTGCCCTGCCTGCATGCCAGCCTGCCTGCCAGCCTTGGTGCCTGCGTGCCTGCCAACCCTGCTGCCAGCCTTGCTGCCAGCCTGCCTGCCAGCATGCCTGCCAGCCTTGCTGCCTGCCTTCCTGCCAGCCTTGCTGCCAGCCAGCAACCCCACAACCATGGGGAGGAAGAGAAAGCCTCATCCATCTGCTGCCAGCCCTGGCAAGAGGGATAAGGCCACCCTCCCACCCCCTGGCCCTCACTCTGCTTCTGCTGGGGCTTCTGTAGCATGGGCTCGCTCTTCTGAGGCTGGGGCTTCTGCTGCTTCTGCTTCTGGATGCTGCTGCTTCTGGCGGTGGTGCTTCTGTTCATGCTTACTCTGCTGATGCTGCTTTTGGCGGTGGTGTTTCTGCTGATGCTGCTTCTGGAGGAGCTGCTGATGCTGCTTCTGGCGGTGGTGCTTCTTCTGGTGCTTACTCTGCTGATGCTGCTCCTCGTCCTGCTGGTCCTGCTGGTCCTGCTGGTCCTGCTCATCCTGCTCGTGCTCCTGGACTTGCTCGTCCTGCTGGTCCTACTCGTGCTACTGGTCTTGCTTGTCCTGCTGGTCCTGCTCATGCTCCTGGTCCTGCTCGTGCTCCTAGTCCTGCTGGCGCTGCTGGTGCTTACTCTGCTGCTGCTGATCCTAGT
>BLBF01000010.1:11161304-11178863 GCA_015471245.1 Laticauda colubrina
TCTTTCTCTCTCCCTCTCCCTCTTTCTCTCTCTCTCCATCTCTCTCCTCATCTCTCTCTCCATCTCTTTGTCTCTCCCTCTGTCTCTCCATCTCTCTCCAACTTCTCTCTCTCTCTCTCCATTTCTTTCTCTCTCCCTCTCCCTCCCCCTTTCTTTCTCTCTCTCCCCGTCCCTCTCCCTCTGCCCCCCCCTCTCTCTCTCACACACACACACACAACACACACATTTTCTGCTGCCTTTAGAATCACCATTAAGGTTTTAGGACACAGTGTCAGAATAGATGTGAGGAATTAGGAATGATCAGAGCTGAAGTCTAAAAGATGCTTTGGACTGTGCATGGGTGCCCATGCATGTAGCATCTCTCTGCAGCTCCTGAAAGCATATTTTCCTTGTACTGGCAGCAGCCCAATGGCAGGAAATGACCTGCTGCTTTAAGTTCTGGAAGATGAGGAATTCTCTGGGTGTAGATGAGGATTCCTAACAGTGGGTATCTACCACTTGCAAGGATTAGGTAGGGTGCCTTAATACAATGATTAAGAGTCCTTACCTTATCCTTGCAAAGGTTAAGGCCTGGTCCCATTGCATTTAGGGATGCAAAGAGGATGTAAAACGTTAAAAAAAGCTTGCCATCCATTGGAAAACGCTATGCATCCATTGTGTACTCACTGCATACGTATTTCATACGCTCTATCCGTCGAGCATCCGTCCACTGAGATTTCATCCGCACAAGAAATTTTGAGCTGCACAAAACTTTGTGAACGGATTAACTTTCTGCCACGTATGATGTACATCCGCAACATATATGGGCAACAAATGTTCTATGTCTGTTATCATCTGTTAAACGTCTGCTGTATCCTCTCTGCATCCTCTGGCCATCCCCTCAACTCACATCCGCTGCAGCTGAAAACGGAAAGAGGGAGGAAACAAAAGGTACACAGAACATCTACACAGCGTTAGTAGCACGGAAATAGAAAGGATGTAAGCATATGCATCTCATATATAAAGGATTCAAAACTGACAAAACGCTTGTATCTGGGATGTATCTTGTATATTTAGGATGTCTGCAGTATGTCTAGAGTATGTAGAAGGACACCTAGTGGACAACCGATATTTCCTATAAAAAGGGGGATAAAATCATCTGGATCTCACTATCAGTCCAGTAGCCGTGGTGTACAGACCTCTTCACCCTTGGCCTTGGTCTTCAACATCATCAATTGTTCGCCACCATGGATCATGACACAGTCCGTATGATAGCTGCGCTCATTCATCACCAGAACCAAAACCTGTTCAGACTGTTTCAAGTTTTACACAGAAGGAGAAGAAGGAGACATCCAAGAGCTGTGTGGGTCCGAGGATGGATAGTGAGAAGAATGGAGTTTGGACTGTATGACCAGTTGATGGTGGAGCTGAGGAATGAAGACCCTCATGCATTCCATCACTTCATGAGGATGCCACCAGCCATGTTTGACGAAATTGTAGAGCGTCTGAGACCCTGGTTCATCAAGCTGAGCACCAACTTCCGTCCCAACCTGGACCCCGGACTGAAGGTGGCACTGACTCTGTGGAACCTGGCCTCCGGGACCACGTACAGGAGCATGCAGTATGGCTGGAGGGTGCCACACAATACCATCAGCAAAGTGGTCAGAGAAGTGGTGCAGGCCATCATCGAAGAATACGTGGAGGAGCTCCTCAAGTGCCCCACCACTGAAGAAGGCTGGAGAAAACTTGCAGAAGAGTGGTAGCAGAGGTGGAACTTTCCCCACACCATTGGAGCCATAGATGGGAAGCACGTGGCCTGCAAAGCTCCAGCCAAGTCAGGGTCCACTTATTACAACTACAAGGGCTTCTTCAGTATCATCCTCTTTGCAATGGTTGATGCTGACTACAAGTTCATCTACATCAATGCTTCAAGCAATGGGTCAGCTTCAGATGGCCAGGTATACAATGCAAGTGATCTCAAGGATGGGCTGGAATGCAACCTCATCATGGGTTTTCCAGATCCAGACCCCCTACCCAGTGACACATAAGATGTGGCCTACTTCATCGTGGGTGATGACGCCTTCTCCCTCAGAACCTACCTCATGAAGCCCTACACTTCAAGATATCTCACCCGTGAAGAGAGGATCCTCAACTACAGGCTTTCCAGGGCAAGACGGGTGGTGGAGAATGCCTTTGGCATCCTGGCCAACAGGTTCCAGGTACTTCTCACCACCATGCAGCATGACCCAGAGACTGTGAGGAGCATCATGGAAGCTTGCTGCATCCTGCACACCCGCTACCCAGTGTTGCAGAACAGACTTGTCGACCGTCAACAAGGGACATGGAGCCTGGTGAATGGAGGCAAGGACGAAACCTGATAGACACTGTGGATGTGCAAGGCCCCAACAGAGCTTCACGTGAAGGGAAGAAGCAGCGCAACCTACTGAGACACTGGTGCAACTTCCCACTCCCAGCTGGAGCAGTGGAGTGGCAAGACAGGATGATAGATGATTAATGGATGCTTCCTTGAGCCTGTCGCATAACACTGATGAGATTGTGCCATGTATGTTGAGTGGTCCTACAATGAATAGGGCATTAATAAAGAGCTTTGTTTATTTTAAAATGTGTTGATCAAGGAATAAATTGTTATTGATAATAAAGGTCCATATGTGTGGCAGCTGGGATGGTGGACCACACAGTCCCACTATGCTTGCACTGGAGGTTTATCTATCCCACAACTATCCTTATCTATCCCACAAGCATGCAAAGGCTTAACCATTTTTTCAAAGTTTTCACCAAAACTTTATAAAGTAAAAAAAATGAACCAAGTGTCTTAAGCAAAGATAACCTTTATTAACTTTCTTAGGTAAACTTTATGACTTTATTAAATAAGCAAAATGAACCAAGTAAACTGTATTAAGTGTGTTAAGCAAAGATAACCTTTATTAACTTTCTTAGGTAAACTTTATGACTTTATTAAAAAAGCAAAATGAACCAAGTAAAGTGTCTTAAGCAAAGATAAACTTAACAAGTAAACAACTCAGTCTCTGACACTATTCTCAGTCACTCTGAGTCATATCCATGGTCTCAGCTGTTAAGCGGGCAGGGACTGTGGAGGTGGTTGTGGCTTGAGTGCTGTTCTGAGGCACCATTGGGGTGCTTGGCCCCGAGGGTACAACAGGGGATGATGTGTTCAGGAAGCTGTCCGAGAGCTGACTTAGTCCCGTGAGTTTGAGAGGCCCTTCATCAAGGACTTGAGATGTCAGGCTCAATACTGATGACAGATTGTCTGTTGACGGGCTTGGCTGTGGGGTGGAGGAAGGAGGAGTGTAGTGGGGCTGTCTGGTCTGCAGCTAGGTGAGGAGTGGCATCTGTGGCATGCGATGAACCTGGGCCTGGACTGGGAAGTTCTGTTTTTGCTGTGGGAAGTCCTGGTAGTCGTAACCTTGGTAGGTGAGGGGCTGTTGAAAGCCGTGGAAGGGCTGTGACATCGCCTGGGGTGAAGGAGCAGACCTGGAGTGGGTAGGAGTAGCTTCAGATGGGCCTTGAGGGTTGTGCAGAAGTGCTGTGATCTTCTGCTTCATCACCTGGTGCTGGGCCTCAGGCAGGTCCCTCAGGGTCTGGCTCACGTAGGTGATGAAGGTGTTCCGGCCCGAGGATGCTCTGTCCAAGTGGACCAGCTGAGAAAGAAGTTCTGTGCTGGTCTTCATTGTGTCCCTGATCTCCAACAGCCAGTGTGGTCCTGGCCCTCCAGTCTGCCTCTCTGCCTGCATCCTCTTGAGATGGGGGTGGGGATGGGGGTGGGTTGGCCTCTGGTGGCTGCTCTTCTTCCTCCATTTGTGACAGCAGGGCATCATCCTCCATGGGATCCTTCAAGTCTGCCAGCATGGGGAGTGTAGCTGTCGGGGGGTTCTCTGCCGTGGGGCCCTCTGAAGAATCCTGCCTCTACAGGGTAGCTGGCTCCTGGCTGGAAGAGGACTGGCTGTCTGTGGGCTGTCTGAGGGAGAGGGGCTCAGAGGGGCTGCTCCTCGGTGGCGGATCTCACCCTCCAGGAAACTGCACTTGGCCATGATGTACATCTCCCAGTCAGTGAGCTTGACAGCGGCCTGCCCGGATTTCTTGAGGTGTTGCTTGCCATACCAGGTCTGCATGTGTTTCCACCATCCTAGGAGTACTTCTGCAGTGTATCCCAGGCTCTCTGCCTTGTCTTTCCAAGCTGCCTGCTTCTTCTTGGTGTCCGATACAGTCTGTGGCCCTTTCTCCAGAGGTACTCATTCTCCCTCAGCCATCCCAGCACCTCATCCTCATGCTCCTCGGAAATGGTGTACTGTTTCCTCTCTCCCTTCTCCTTCCCTTGCCTCTTCCTCCCTCTGGCAGGGGCTTCAGCAGGGCCTTCAGGGTCTTGAGTAGCAGGGCCTTCAGCAGCAGGGCTTTGAGGGCCTTGGGGCTGGTCCACCACAGCAGCAGCAGCAGCAGCTTCAGAATCAGTGCCAGGGGGTGGGATGCTGGTTCTGTCCTTCTTGCCAGGGCTGGAATGAGTAGGCACCGGCTTCCTCTTCTTGCCTAACTGATGAACCATGGTGTTTCTGCTTGATGTATGTGGCAGTACGTCTTTCCCCTGTATGCTGACTGCATGCGTGCTGCATCCTTTTATATCCATGGAGCTGACGCGATTCATACTCCCCGCATGCGCAGTGAACGCTTTGCATCTGATATACATCTGTGTGGCATCTGCTTTGTTTCCTAGAGACATCCATGATGCATCCACTTCATCCGCTTTGCATCCACCCCTTCTGCTTTGCGTCTGCTTCAAAATTCTCCCCTGGAACCCCTTCAGAGGTGTCATCTGCTTCCATCCACTTTCATCCGCTAGGCTTCCTATGAACATCCGTTTAACATCCCCGCTACATACTACCCACGTCCGTTCTTTTCCATTCTTTTCTGTTCTGTTTATGCAAATTTTCACCACTTTCTGGAGCAGATGACAATGGATGGAGCCACCCCCAAAGTTTTGCTCATCCGCTGTGTCCTTTATGCATACGTTTTGAGTCCGTCGGCCAGTGGGACCAGGCCTTTAGAAGCCATCCTGAAGAAACTCTCATCTACACCCAGAAACTTCTTCATTCTTCTGTAGGATTCCATTTCAGAAAGGAATATTTATTTACAAGAATCTTGTTGGAAGGTGAACAATGCCCAGTGTCTAGCTAAGTGTTGTGTATCCTAGCACAAAGAAAGGAGCAGGAGGAGGAGGAGAGGCAAAGAGTAAGGGGACTTTATTTAGAAATAAATTTTATTAATTTTCTATTGATTACAATTTCTTAGTGCTTAATAAATGTTTTGTCTGGGTATATTAATTTGCTTAACAATACAGATTCCATTCTTACTTTCCACCCCTTTTTTTTCCAACCATTGGTAGAATAAGTTCCATGTTTGATAATATTCTGTGTCTTCTTTCTGCTTGATTTTCAAAGTAAGTCTACCCATTTCTGCACAATCTAGTATCTTCTTAATTATCTCTTCATCTTGTGGTGTTTCTTCATCTTTCCAATGGTGTGCGAAGATAATCCTCACTCTTGTTAAAACATGCAATATTAAACACATGCTTTTCTTATCAAATTTTTCTGATATCATCCCTAATAAAAACAGTTCAGGTTTAAAATCTGAAGGAGTAAGTGGTTTTTTGAGTATGTGCCTGGGGCAAAAGGCTAGAAGGAAGGATCTCAAATTAGCAGTCTCCTATACAAAGAGAAGGTACATTAAAAGCTAAACCCTTAACCTATACCAGAGTTCTCCAAATTCTGGAAATTGAAGTCCACAACTGTTTAGGTTGCCAAAAACAGTTGTGGTCTTCAACTTCCAGAATTCCCCAGCCAGCATGGCTGGCTGGGGAATTCTGGGAGTTAAAGCCAACAAGTCTTAAAGTTGTCAAGTTTGGAAACTTCTGATCAATACCTTGTGGCCAGTTGGTGATGAGAAATTGCTTGGATTTGGACTTCCAACTAGAAGGAGTTGCATAGAAGGGCTACGAATGTGCCTCTCACTCATTCAAAAATATTTTTTGTGTTGAAATCTGAAGGTTTATACAAACCGAACTTTTTTTGTGTAATAAGATTTTATTTTATTTTATAATGTACAAAAATTACAATTTCAGTTGAACAGTGTGTTGTCTGGGTACAAATCATTTTAGGAAATAATAATCACAGTATTTACAACAATATTCATTGCATTAATTACAATTATATTAATGTTAATAACCATCATAACCAAACTATTTGTTTAACCAAGTTAACATATCTTCCTTATATCACTAATCATTTCAAATATTTCCCTGTTTCTAAAGCCCATGTCACACTGGCCAATGGATGCAAAAAGGACACAGCGGACGAGCAAAATGTTCCATCCGTTGTTATCCGCTCTCAAAAGGGGCAAAAATTTGCATAACTGGAGTGGATAACATGGACGCGGGGAGGACGCAGGGCGGATGGAAAGCGGATGCGGAACGGAAGCCCAGCGGATGGAAGCGGATGGGAGCGGATGGCACATCCGCTAGGCTTCCAGGGGGCCGCAGCAAAGCGGATGCGGAACGGATACAGCAAATGCACAGTGGACGCGGAACGGATGAAACGGATGCACAGCGGATGCACAGCGGAAGCCTAATGGATGCCTGGCATTAATTGCGCATGTGGGGAGGATGCATTGCGTCAGCCCCGCGGATATAACGGAAGCAGCTCGGAAGCAGGTCACCATTCAGAGGAAAGACCTGCTTCCAGACACATCGACTGCCTTGCCTGCCCTGCCTGCATGTCTACCTGCCAGCCTTGCTGCCAGCCTTGCTACCAGCCTTGCTGCCTGCCTTCCTGCCAGCCTTGATGCCTGCCTCCCTGCCAGCCTTCCTGCCAGCCTTGGTGCCTGCCAGCCTCCCTCCCAGCCAGCAACTCTACAACCATGCGGAAGCACAGCAAGCCTCAGCCATCTACTGCCAGCCCTGGCAAGAGGGAAAGGGCTACCAGCCCGCCCCCTGGCCCTCACTCTGGTTCTCCTGGGGCTCCTGCAGCACGGGCTCGCTCTTCTGGGGCTGGTGCTTCTGCTGCTTCTGCTTCTGGAGGAGCTGATGACAAGCACTCCAGCACCAGCCACCTCCACAGCACCTGCACCCTTCACCCCTGGGACTGGGCGACCAAGAGGAGTACCAGAGACTCATTTTTGTCTTACAGCTTGTTGTTAATAAAGTCTATTTATGATTCACACACTTGCTTCATTTCTTTTTTTTAATAAAGTCTTGCTGGAAACTTTTAGAAATGGTTTAAGCCTTTGCATGCTTGTGGGATGGGTAAGGATAGCTTTGGGATGGGTTAGGATACCTGTGGGATGGGTAATAGCTGTGGGATGGGTTAGGATAGCAGTGGGATAGATAAACCTCCAGTGCAAGCACAGTGGGACTGTATGGTCCACCCTCCCAGGTGCCACACCTACGGGTCTTTATTATCAGTAATAATGTAATAATTATCCACACATGTCAACATAAACATAACTCTTTATTAAATGCCCTGTTCATTGTAGGCCAACCAAACATACATGGCCCAATCTCATCCGTGTGATGAGACAGTCTGAAGGAAGCATCCATTAAGCATCTACCATCCTGTCTTACCACTCCACTGCTGCAGTTGGGGAGTTGCACCAGTGTTTCAGGAGGTTGCGCTGCTTCTTCGCCTCATGTGAGGTTCTGTTGGGGCCTTGCACATCCTCAGTGTCGATCAGGTTTTGCCCTTGCCTCCATTCCCCAGCCTCCATGTCCCCATTGCCTTGTTCACGGTCCACAAGCCTGTTCTGCAAGACTGGGTAGCGGGTGCGCATGAGATTGTGCAGGATGCAGCAAGCTTCCACGATCCTCCTCATGGTCTCTGGGGTATGCTGCATGTTGGCGGGAAGTACCTGGAACCTGTTGGCCAGGATGCCAAAGGCATTCTCCACCACCCGTCTTGCCCTGGACAGCCTGTAGTTGAAGATCCTCTCTTCACAGGTGAGGTATTTGGAGGTTTAGGGCTTCATGAGGTAGGTTGTGAGGGAGAAGGCGTCATCCCCCACGATGAAGTAGGGCACATCTTGTGTGTCGTTGGGCAGCGGGTCTGGATCTGGGAAGCCCACCATGAGGTTGCTTTCCAGCCCCTCCTTGAGGTGACTGGCGTTGTATACCTGGGCATCTGAAGATGAGCCGTTGCCTGAAGCATCGATGTACATGAACTTGTAGTCAGCATCGACCATGGCGAAGAGGATGATGCTGAAGAAGCCCTTGTAGTTGTGATAAGTGGGCCCCGACTTGGCTGGCGCTTTGCAGGCCATGTGCTTGCCATCTATGGTTCCAACGGTGTGGGGGAAGTTCCACTTCTGATACCACTGCTCTGCAACTTTCTTCCATCCTTCTTCAGTGGAGGGGCACTGGAGGAGCTCCTCCTCGTATTCTTCGATGCTGGCCTGCACCACTTCTCTGACAACAATGCTGATGGTGCTGGGTGGCACCCTCCAGCCGTACTGCATGCTCCTGTAGGTGGTCCCTGAGGACAGGCGGTGCAGAGTGAGTGCCACCTTGAGCCCAGGTTCCAGGCTGGGCGGGAGGTTGGTGTTTGTTTTGGTCAACCTGGGTGTCAGGCGCTGCACAACTTTGTCAAACATGGCTGGAGGCATCCTCATGAAGTTCTGGAACGCCCGAGTGTCTTCGCTCCTGAGCTCCACCATCAGCTTGTTGTACAGTCCGTCCTCTGCTCTTCTGGCAAACCATCTTTGGACCCAGACTTTTTTTGGGTGCCTCCTTTTCTTCCCGTAGTAGCGTTCACAGAGCCTGTAGATGGCTTCGCACTGTTGCAGAAGGATGGTGGCTGCCGAAAGGTCTTTGTCACAATCCACGGTGGACATGACTGGATGCTGTGGAAGAGGAAGAGTCAGATGAAGGCTGCAGAGGTCTGCATAGCTTGGCTGCTGTTCTGAAAGTGAGATGCAGGTGAGTTGCTCCCCCTTTTTATAGGCAGTGTAGGTGTCCCTTTGCATCCTCTTGGCATCCTCTAGGCATCCTGCAGACATCCTTAATATCCAAGATAGGTCCCCTCTGCAAATGTTTTTTCTGTTTTAAACGCTTTGTTTCCGCTTGGCATCCGTTCTGCATCCGTTCTGCATCTGTTCTGCGTTCGTTCCTCTTCCTCCCTGCGTCCGAGCGGATGCGAGTTGCGCGGATGCGTAGCGGATGCCTGGCAGATATAGCGGATGCATAATGGATGCGTAACGGATGCGTAGCGGATGCAGAACGGACTACATTTTCCGCGCAAAAGTTTTGGGCAGCCCAAAACTTTCTGAGCGGATGAAACGTCAATAAACGGATGCTGGATGGATAGAGAGGAAGCCAAACGGAGGCAGTGAGTACATTGCATTTTCCAACGGATGGCAAGGTTTTTTGTCCGTTTTACATCCTCTTTGCATCCGTTGGTTCAGTGTGACATGGGCTTAAGTTCCTATTTTTGTCAGTTAACCATTGATAAAATAATTCCCAAGTCAAAAAATATTCAGTTTCTTCCTGTTCCTTAATTGTAAGTATTAGCTTGTCCATTTCTGCACATTCTAATCACATCTTCATCTGTTGGGATCTCTTAGCTTTTCCCCTCTTGTGCAAATACTATTCTCACTGCAGTCAATACATGTAAAATCAGAAATACATTCCCTTTGTTATTCCGGTCTGGTAAAATGCTCAACAAAAAATATCTCTGGTTTCAAATCTATATGTTGTTTTATCATTTTTTCAAGCCATGTATGTATTTTTGTTCAACATTTGTTTGCTTTTTGACATGTGTACCACGTATGACAGTATGAACCAAGTATCTGATGGTATTTCCTACATTTTGCAGATTTATCCTTAAACATCTTTGCTAACCTTGAGGGCGTTAAATGCCATCTATTAAACATTTTATAAAGTCTTTCTTTGTATGCAGTAGACATTGTGAATTTATAATTTCTATCCCATAATTTCTGGCATTGATCTAAAACAATCAAATAGCCAAAATTTTTAGCCCATACTATCATTGTCTCTTTTACTTGTTCCTCTTCCATCTTGATACTTAAGAAATAGCTGTGCATTTTCTTAATTAATTTTTCATCCATTCCTGTTAATATCTGATCTAGTTCTGTTAATTCTTTATTTAAACCATACATTTTAATATCCTTCTCATTTCACAAGCCTAACTTTATTAATAGTAAACTACACAGAGAAAACATTCCTTTACATTTAAATGCCTGATCATTTTCATGAGGTGTCTTCAAGATTCCTGCAAAAGACCTTCTAGATATTTTGGATTACAGGTAAAGAGTAGTAGTAAAGAGGGGGAAAGATTGTTTTTAACTGTGAGCCAAAAGGAATCATGAATCTGTTTTAAAGGAATCCATTTTGTTAAGAATCAAGAATCCATTTTAAAACTGAAAAATTATTTTTTACCACAGAGCCCTTCCACACATTTATATTCCTTACATGTATTTATTAGCAAGACTTGTATAAGGCAGACTATCTCATATAATTCTGCTAAGTGATTCACAGCAATCCATAAAAACACAGATTAAAAAGAGAAGTACCTTTTTCCCAAAATACGGTTTTAATAAAACAAAACAAAAGAAATTGGTCATCTCCAGGATCAGAAACCAGCCTCGCCTTTTCTTGAACTTGAGACTTTATAGAAACAATACAGTTGTTGTTTTTGTGGGTCATGTTCTCTTTGTGTGTATGAGCATGTACACAACCAAGGAAATCCCCTCCTGTCACCTGAAAGGGGCTGGTATCGGTGGTGGGATTCAATTTTTTTTACTACCGGTTCTATGGGAATGGCTAGGTGGATGTGGTGTGGCTCGGTGGGTGTGGTGTGGCGTGGTGGCAGGGGAAGTATACTGGAAACTTCCCATTCCCTCCCCACTCCTGGGGGAAGGTTCCTGCAAAATCTCCATTCCCTCTCCACCCCACTAACCTGCTTTCCAGCTCCGTTCTCCTGTGCATGACAACCAAAGAAGACTCAGCCTATCAGCTGGGACTCGGGAGGCAGAGAATAGATGGGATGGGGCTAGTCAGGGGTGGTATTTGCCGGTTCTCCGAACTACTCAAAATTTCCGCTATTGGTTCTCCAGAACTGGTCAGAACCTGCTGAATACCACCTCTGGCTGGTATATCTTGGATAAAATTAGAGTTATTTGAATATAGCAAGAGAGATGTCTAGATGTTCCCAACCTTGGAGATCAGGGATCTGCACGATCCAAAATTAAAACCTCCCAACTTGCAAGAAGGAGAAGTTAAGTTTCGATGAACAGCTTCCTGTGAAGAGTGTGTTGTGTTGGAAAAGGAGGGCTCCTCCTTTTTTTTTTTTTTTTTCACGAAACCTTTCATGAAAGTGATTGCGGTGTCACGTTGGGTGCCCTAGGAAATTGCCACCAGCTTGTGGCTTTTGTCTTTTGAAAGGCAGAATTCAGTGAAAGGAAAAAAGCCGCAGTTGGAAGTCCTTCTCTGACATAGTTATGGTAGAGTCTCTTTCCCAGGCTTCCCATTTATGCTGCCTATTCACAGCAGAGTGATTAACTCTCTCCTTGCCTCTCAGCTCCTCACCCAGAAGTCCAAGCTGGACTATTTTTTTTTTCCTCCCCCTGCCCGTAAATGAATTGAACTTCTATTTTTATCCTTGTTTGGGTCAGATGCCTAAGTATCTATCTCTTTGATAGCACCCGTGGGAGTCTTTTGTTCTAAAGAGGTGAAAAATTGTACCCACAAAAAGAGTTTCCTCATCCAATCAATTCTCTCTAACAACTTTATTGATTAGCTGCAGCAATGTTTTTCATTTATTAATTATGAAGAAGACGTTCCACGGACTTTCCGTAAGTTAACTATTCTGAGAACCCTCAAGGCTTCTGCCTTGTTTGGAGTAGCCACTGGTATTGTCCATTCTGAGGCGAAAGCAAGCTGCAGTGCGTAATTTATAAGAAGTCTATTAACAATGTGCTATTTTAAATTTGAGTGCTGCATAGAAATCTCTTTTAAAAAAGCAATCTAATTGACTACCAGGGAAAACATACAGTGGACATATTTTTCTGCTACCCAATATTATCAGTATTCCATATCATATGGAAATAACGCCCCATGTTTTCAGAATGGATGAATTCATTATGCCTGCCAGAGTATGCTATATTGCATTGATTACTTTGCTAATTAGTTAATTGGTCAGTTAACTGCAAGCATTCATCAACACGGGAAGCTGCCTATTGTCCCTACTTAAGTTACTGTGTTGCTTCTTTTCAACCAAAGCCTGTTGGTAGCCAGTGATTCTGCTCCAAATATTTCAGTTCCATGAAATGAGACCTTTTAATCTAACCTGGTCATAAGGAAAGTCTAACTATACAAGAGGCTTCCTGATGTTTCACTGGAGGGAGTAACAGATAATCAGAGTTGGAAGGGACATTGTAGGTCATCTAGTCCAACCCCCTGCCCAAGCAGGAGACCCTACACCATTTCTGACAAATGGCAGTCCAGTCTTTTCTTGAAAGTCTCAAATGATGATGCTCCCACAACTTCCTAAGGCAACTTCTGTTCCATTGCTTGATTGTTCTCACTGTCAGAAAGTTTCTTCTTATTTCCAGGTTAAATCTCTCCTTGTTCAGTTTCCACCCATTATTCCTTGTCTGGCCTTCCGGTGCCTTGGAAAATAGCTTGACCCCTTCCTCTCTGTGGCAGCCCCTCAAATACTGGAAGACTGCTATCATGTCTCCCCTAGTCCTTCTCTTCACTAGAGGAGAGTTCCTGTAACTGTTCTTCATTTATTTTAGTCTCCAGTCCCTTAATCATCCTGGTTGCTCTTCTCTGCACTCTTTCTAGAGTCTCAAAATCTTTTTTTATAGTGTGGTGACCAAAACTGGAAGATGTACTCTAGGTGTGGTCTTGCTAAGGCTTTATAGGGTGGTGTTAATACTTCACTTGATCTTGAGTATATCCTTCTGTTAATACACTTAGGATTGCATTAGCTATTTTGGCTGCTGCTGCACACCAATGGCGTACCCATTAATGGTCCCAAATGCGATTTTGCTAAATAATGATGTGAGGCAGGGGAATACTAAGATGGGAAACTCATCCCAGGAGTGAAATACCCTTCTCAGAGACTGATCTGGGCTCTGAGGGATGTGTGCATGGGCCTGTAGGGAAAACTGCTGCTGTTATTATTGCAAGTGATTTCATTGTGATGCTACTTTAAATGATTTTTAAGTAGATGCTTTTTTTCTTTTTCTTTCTTTCTTTTTTTCTTCTCTCCTTATCTCTTTCCTTCATTTAACTTCTCTTTTCCCCTCCCTCTCTTCTCCTCCCTTCCTCTATTTTTCCTTCCTTCTTCTCTCCCTCCTTCCCTCTCTTCTTTCTCCCTCTATTCTACTCCTTTCTCTTCCCTCTCTCCCTCCAAAACCTGCTTGACAACTTTGATATGAAAGTTATATCAAATTGTATTTGAAGGTCAGTCATCCACCATGTCAGAATAGTCCACAATAGATACTATATATAAGAAGTAGAGTTCTCTTCATCTAACTCGTTTAGTGCAATAAGGATAGGATTATGAAAATCATTGATTTGCATTGGACATGATTAGGATGTAACAAGGAACATGTGGTTCTCAAGAAATAACAGCTACTTTGACTTTGGATGATTTGCAAACAATGTATGTTTGCAAAATGGTTCTGTTTTAACCTGTGGATTATTGCTTTTCACTTCATCAGCCTCACTCTTTGCAGATAACAATCTGGAGTCCTAGTGTTTCTCTCTGGAAGGAAACAAAACTTGCTTTCTTATCCTGCTTATTGGTTGCTGGACACACCTGTCTGAGCATAATTAGGTACATAAGGCTGGCTAAGTTGAACATGGTCAGATCCTGCAAGAGCCCATATTCTCAATCCTTATATTCAAACTAAGAGTATGCCTTCCCTACAAACATGTAGGAAAAATCTTAAGTGTTTTATTTACCGGTAAATAGCTGAATATTACTATGGTTGGAAAATTTGTTTTATAGTTTCTGAAACCCTTTCTCCAGATTTCATTTCTTTTTCTTCCTGTTAAAATGCTAAAGAATTCATGTTCCGATTCTTTTTAGTGTTTTTGAATAAGCTTTATTGCTGGAGGTGGTAGAAAGTAGTATATTTGTTGGTGTTCCATCATGTTGAAGCCTTCACTGTCCATCCCATGAGCATTTCACTGAAATTGCCTCCTTTTCTTCTTTTCCACTGGAAAAAAATAACCCAAACCAAATTCTCATCCAATTGAATGAAAATTGGTAGGAAAAATACATAGTTCATTGCCCTATATTAATAGTAGGAAATTCTAGGGATAACATTTGACCACTCTGGAAGAACCAGAAATAGATATAGAACCAGGGCTGTGGCATCTTCTTTCCAAATGACTTTTTGGGAACAGATGGGTGTATATAGGTATGTTTAAGTTTTACATGATAGGAGAATCCAGAATTATTTCTGATGGTTTGCTTTTTTTTCTCCTCCTGCAAACTTCTCTGAAAGCAGGATCTAGTGTTCAGTCCCAGTAGCAGAGATGATGGATTGAAATAAATTCAGAGAAAAAAATAGCCTTTTGTATGGTTTTGGTAGGGTACCAAAGGCTGGCTAGAAAGAGGAAGTTATCTGCCTTGGACGCCAAATGCTGAAAACCAAGAGCAGTTGCATGGCACTTGGGAACTGCAATGCTCCTATTAAACTACTTTCCTAAATTGAATCTCCTGATCTATGGCAATATACTCCTAAATACTAATTTAATTATTTGGGAGAGCAAATAGCAATGCAAGTTTATTTGCACTTTATGTGCCTCATGGAAGCAAGTAAACAAACAAGCAAATCTGGCCACCGTGATCCAGAAATGAAGTTGGGACTCCAGAAATAGTGCAAAGAAGAGTAACAAAGATGATTAAAGGACTGAAGGCTAAATCATATGATGAACAATTATAGAAACTGGGTAAATCTACTTAACAAACATAAGGACTAGGGGTGACAATGATCTCAATTTCTCAATATTTGAGAGGCTGTCACAGAGAACAGGGGGTCAACCTAATCTCCAAACCATCTGAGGGCAGAACAAGAAGTAATCGATGGAAGCTTATCAAAGAGAAATCCAACCTAGAATTAAGGAGAAATTTTCTGACAGTGAGAACAATTCATTAGGAGAATGATTGCCTTCAGAAGCTGTGGGTCCTCCATCATGGAGGGGTTTAAGAAGAGATTGGATAGCCAATTGTCCGGAATCATATAGGACCGTGATGGTGAACCTATGGCACGTGTGCCACAGGTGCTATTCAGAGCCATTTGTGTGGGCATGCGAGCCCCAACCAGACGTACTTGCACTGCGCATGCGCGCACCTCCCAGCTGATTTTTGGCCTGTTTGAGGCTGTTTTCACCCTCCTGGAAACTTGAAGGGGGCCTCTGTAGCCTCAGGAGGCTGAAAAACGGGCCTTCCAGAAATACCAGAAGTGCCCGTTTTCAGCCTCCGGACGGCTTCTGGAGCCCAGGGGAGGCCGTTTTCATCCTCCCGGAGGCTCGAAGAAAGCCTCCCAAGGCTGCAGAGGCTTCCCTCGAGCCTCAGGGAGTGCAAAAATGGCCACAAATGGGCCAAAAATCAGCTGAAAGGCTCACACATGTGCAGTGCAGGGAAAGGGGGGGCGGGAATGTTGCACACACATGCACAGGGGGGACGGGGACTCACACACACACTATCACACACACTTTTGGCACACCACAACAAAAAGGTTTGCCATCAGAGATATAGGATATTTTTCTTGAGCAGGGAATTGGATTCAAAGACTTCCAAGGTCCAACTGTGTCTTTTTGTATTCTATATTCTGTAAAATACAAATGTTCTTTGCCAAATTCACTTTCTCTGGGGGCATCGCACAATGAATATGTGGCCTCTCCCTCTTCTTCCTTTAAAGTTGATAATGAAACTCAACTTACCTCAGCCTGATTATAGGCTTCTCAAGTTTCTTTTATGATATATAAATTTGAATCATGTCAAGAGAGCAATGGCAGTCCTTGTAGGATGTTCCTGGCTTCTACACTGAAAAGAACATTTTATTATTCCATTTTGAGCACTGAGTTACACTAAGTGAAAAAAGACTTGAAGCTTTAGACTCTTGTTTTGTTTTCAGCCTGAATAGAAAAACAGGATTTTGTTCATTCTTCCACTCCTACAAATAAATGGAATGTTTCCCACATACAACTTATACAGACAATTTTTATCGATGTCAGATTTTGGCTGCCTATTCCCAAAGTGAAGAACTTAAAAAACTGAATCTTAATGGATAAAAAAGAAAACCAAATAGATGGTTCAGTTTTTCCTTCTTTTTCCTATTTCCTCAATTTTGCAAAACCAGTTATGTGCCTGTGGCTTTGAAGAGGTGGAAGGACAGAGTGCAACAAACTCATTGAATTAAAATGGAAATCAAAGAGGCATCAAGAAAACATTAGGGAAAAAACATCTCATGGCCTGAAAGCAGCCAGTATCTTGATGAATTGGATAGGATAGTTTAATGTTAAACCAGCATGCCATGAAGGCAGCAGTATGAGATCCTGGGCTTACAATAGGATTAGTTTTCAAAGTATATTACAATTATAGGAACACCTGTGCTACGCAACTTTGAACTGAGTCACCAAGAAACTCCACAGTTTATAATAGCCCTCGAAATATCTAATTTCATGCTCACAGCAGGTCCTTGGCTGCTTCTGTGTCAAAAAGTGCCACCGAAATCAAAATAAAAACATTTTGAATAAGCTGGAGTGTGTAGCGATATTTTCAGACCCTTGTAAGGGATTTGCTGCAGGTGGAGGAGCTCAAAGATATTTCTTATAAAATGGAAATGAAGAGTTAACATGATCTTGGACATGTGTGCTACAGCTGCCAAAAAAGCCAACACAGTTCTGGGCTAAATAAACAGAGTGATAGAATAAAAGTCACATGAAGTATCAGTATGACCTTATAATGCCTTAGTAAGATCACACTGGGTGTGATCAGTTTCGGTTGCCACAATGTAAAAAAGATGTTGAGATTCTAGAAAAAGTGCAGAGAAGAGCAATAAAGATTATATGGGGATTGGAGGCTATAAAGCATATAAAGAACGGTTGCTGGAATTGGTTATGTCTAGTTTAATGAAAAGAAGGACTAGGGGTGATATGATAGCAATCTTCCAATATCTCAAGGGCTTCCACAAAGAAGAGGAAGTCAAGCTATCCTCCAAAGCATCTGAAGGCGGGACAAGAAGCAATGGGTGGGAACTAATCAAGGAGAGAAGCAACCTAGGACTAAGGAAACATTTCCTGAGAGTTAGAACAATTAACCAGTGGGACAACTTGCCTCCAGAAGTTGTGAATTCTCCAACATTGGAAGTTTTTAAAGAAGGGATTGGACTACTATTTGTCTGAAATGGTGTAGGGTTTTCTGCCCAAGCTTTTTGGACTGGAAGACCTCCAAGGTCCTTTCCAACTCTGTTATTCTCTTCTCTTCTCTTCTCTTCTCTTCTCTTCTCTTCTCTTCTCTT
>BLBF01000010.1:11199749-11209790 GCA_015471245.1 Laticauda colubrina
ATAGATAGATAGATAGATAGATAGATAGATAGATAGATAGATAGATATAACTTGGCACAGAGACTAAGTGCCGCAAGCCAGTCAAAACCTTCAGGGCATGCATTAAATGTTTGGGACCAGCCAGAACTCCCTGGCTTTCCTCGGCACTATAAATACATGCTTAGACACACGTCCATGTTGCACGGACAAATCCCACCCAATCAATTAATATCTTTGTTATGGCTTCAGTTAAATATCTCTGCATGCAGGAGCCCTGTTGCTGAAATAGGACGTGGGGGGGGGGGCTAAATATGGGCAGCAATTTGTGTGAACGTACAACCCCCAGCAGTTAGGGGTACTCACAACCAAAGCCTGATTCTTGGCACGTCTAGCCCTTAGCAGGATCAGGACAAAAGGGAATGAGGAAAATTGATTTTTTTTCAGAGGTAGAGGGGGAAAAAAATCTGCTGCAGGAAAGATGTCATCCCCCCACCTCTCCACTTTGCCCTGGCAAATATATTTCCTTCCTATATTACTAGGCTGAGTTAACTCTAATTTATTTCCTCTCCCAAATTTCTGAAGCTCATTTGAAGTGCAACATTTGCAGCCGGGTAGAACCAAAATCTCCATGTTGTTATTGTTGCGTTGCTATTTCCTGCTGCTCGGTTGGTCTCGGAAAGATCTCTCCGTTCTCCAGTGTGACTGGAGCTGGCTGCAGCAATCTCAGGAAATCATTAGCAAGTCCCTTCTCTCTGCAATAACTTGCACAGGAGTCATCCATCTCCTCAAAAATTTATTACAGCATATTGAGGTTTTCTATCGGACTGTTCGTAGCCAATTCCATTTGAAGGCAATCAAATCTCAGTGGAAGACCCCTACTCTCTATTGATGTTGCTTTGAAATGTTTTTCCCCCCTTCCTTATTTCATTCTTTCCCCTTCATTTTTCATCCTTTGGGTATGTGGCAGTGCTTTCTGGGGCTGCTGTTGTGAACTCTGAGCAGTCCATGCTTGGATCGTGATCATCAGTTCTCCATATACTTTCTGAGATCAGTGAATACCCAGTTTTAAAAGGCAGCATATTTAAAGTCTCAGGATCAGAGGTGGTATTCAGCCAGTTCTGGCAGGTTCTGGAGAACCGGCAGTGGAAATTTTTTTGAATAGTTCTTCTATTCAAAAAACTAGTTTCAAACTATTGAAGCTAGTTTTTTGAAACTATTTTCAAAAAAATAGTTTTTTTGAATTTTTGAATAGTTCGTAGAACTGGCAAACACCACCTCTGACTGGCCCCACCCCCATCTATTCTCTGCCTCCCAAGTCTCAGATGATCGGTTGGATCTTCTCTTGTTGCCCTGCACAGGAGAGCGGAGCTGGAAAGCAGGTTAGTGGGGTGGGGAGGGAATGGGGATTTTACAGTAACCTTCCTCTGGAGTGGGGTGGAAATGGAGATTTTACATATCCTTCCCCTGCCATGCCCACTAAGTCACGTCCACCAAGCCACACCACATCCACCAAGCCACGCCCAAAGAACTGGTAGTAAAAAAAAAATTGAATACTACCACTGCTTAGGATGGCTTCATCTAGACCCATGCCTGACACCAACTAAGCTTGCATTAATGATGTTATTGAAATTCAAGTAATATATAGATTAGTCCCAATTAAACTCTCTTGTATTTAAACCTCAGTGCATCCCCCTTAAAGCAGGGGGGTCAAACTCATGGCCCACGGGCCAGATCAGTCCTGTGGATTGTTTAGAACTGGCCCGTGGGGCTGGCCTGGAAACAATGAAGGACTGGCCCACAGTGCCTCTGCCAGAAAAAAGAGTTCAGGAGGGCCACACGTGGCCCTCCCGTCCTCCATTTTTGCTAGCAGAGGGTTGCAGGAGGCCGATACAGCCAAAAACGAAGGTTGGGATGCCATTTTCACTGGCAGAGTGCTCAGGCCACCACATGCACCCCCAATACCAGTGATGTCAAGCTGGCCATGCCCACTCTGGCCACACACACCCAGTTCCCCCCCCAAGATGAAACACGACCCTGATGTGGCCCTCAATGAAATTGAGTTTGACACCCCTGCCTTAAAGGGAAAGTTTTTTAAAAAATGAGGCAGAAATGAAATCTGGAACATGTGGCCCCCCAGATGTTGCCAAGTGACAACACTGGAGGCTCCTAGCAATCATGTTGCATGCAGGAAGTTGTTATTTCTAATATCCTAACAAGACCACATATTCTGGTACAGAAAGGTACAGAAAGATACAGAAAGATTAGTTGATACCAATCATTATGGAAGAGTTTGACGAAATAGCAGAAAGTTTGGGAGAAAGTCACCAGATATGCTGAAGTTCTTGGATAAGGAAACTAAAGTGGAGTGGACCCTATAGCGTAGGGGTCGGCAACCTTTTGGTCCTCAGGGATCACCAAACTTATAATTTTAAATCCCGCGGACCACTAATATGAATTTTGACTTGACGGTGGCTTGCTGACGTTGGTGGGAAAGTCAGTCCCATTTTCCAGAGCTACAGTAGTCACAGGACTGACCCTTTGGTCATCCCGGAGCAGCTCCTCCAGTCCATGGCAGGCCGATGCACCTGAGTGGAGTGCACCCTGCGACAACTGCAGCTCTAGAATATGGGACCGACTTTCCCACCAACATCAGCAAGCCACACCAGGGAGGATTTCCATCCTCCATTGTTGGTCTTACCTTCCAGTTCCAGCTCGCATGGCTCTATTCAAGGTAAGGTTTGTGCTTGGCCAAAAGGTGGGTGCCAGCAGCTGGGCAGGCCAGGCGAGCGGTGCAGCCTTGTGTTCCTGTGCAGCCTAGATTAATTGCTTTGGGGGGGAGAACATTTCTCTGCGGACCACCAAAATTTTCTTGTACACCACCAGTGGTCTCTTGCCCACTGGTTGTGACCACTGGTATAGGGCACTTCCACAGAGAATTAGATCATCTGTGGCTACAAGTTGTGATGGCTAATAAGTGCACCTGCTATTCAATGAAAACTGTAAAAAAATTAGCAGGTGGTGGAAGAACTTAATTCCTATTTTGGCTCACTCTTCCTGGATAGAAATAAGATCAAGAAATTGCCCTTGATCCTGTTTTCATTTCCAAAGCAGGGGAAAGTGCAAAACATCTGAGGAAGCAACCTGTTTGACATCTTGAAGAACCATGACAAAAACATCCTACCAGATAACCTCATTTTTAGACAAGGTACCTTCCTTAATAGATTTTGGGAATACTGCATAAAGTAGAAGTAAAGTGTTTTTAATAGAACATTAAAAATAGCTGAATCAATTTTAATAGAGACAAATGCAAAGTTCTTCCCTTAGAAAACTGAAATCAGATGTATAGATATAGGGTGGAGGATTCTTGGCTTGGAAACAAGATTTGTGAAAAGGATCATGAACAAGTTGCTCATTACAAACAGAAAATGAGTTAACCGCATGATGTGGCTACGGAAATGGCCTTTCTATAGAGAGGATCACAGGAAATTATAATTCTACTTCATTCTGTAGTGGTCAGTCCACTAACTTCAAACATTATGTCTCCTATGGGTAGCACTCCCAAAGAAAGTTTTTGGAGATGAAAGAGCAGTTATAAGATGGAGGAGCAGGTTATAAGGAAGTTATAAGATGGGCAATAAGGAAGATCAGAGGGTAAACATTTAATCTCTTGTGAATATTTGAAGGAACTGTAATGTTTAGGCTTGAGAAGACTGGAAATATTATAGCATTCTTCTAATCCCTGAAACAATGGTGGGCTTCAAAAAAATTTACTACTGGTCCTGTGGGCATGGCTTGATGGGCATGGCTTGACGGGCGTGGCAGGGGAAGGATACTGCAAAATCCCCATTCCCTACCCACTCCTGGGGGAAGGTTACTGCAAAATCCCCATCCCTCCCCCACCCCACTAACCTGCTTTCCAGCTCTGTTCTCCTGTGTAGGGCAACAAAAGAAGACCCAGCCAATCAGCTGGGACTCGGGAAGTTGGGAAGAGATGGGGGCGGGGGCGGGGCCAGTCAGAGGTGGTATTTGCTGTTTCTCCAAACTACCCAAAATTTTCTCTACCAGTTCTCTAGAACTGGTCAGAACCTGCTGAATACCACCTCTGCCCTGAAAGAAAGTAATCCAGAAGGTCAGACCAATCCCTCTTTGTTCCAGATAGGAAATGGAATGGTGGATTCCGGTTGAATGTTAGAAAATCTTTCTAACATTTAGAGTAGATCGAGAGTGGAACCAATTATTTAAAGTGGGCTTCTTCACTGTGTCATCTATTTGGAATGCTTTAATTTGGATTCTTGCATGGAGCATGGCTCAGACTTCTTCAACCCAAAATTCTGTGCTTCTATATACTCTTCCCACTTAGTCCCACCCATTTCACCCCTGAGTAACCATATCTAAACTTCTTCATTTGGAAAAGTTAGGAAATATGCATGACTTGTCTTCTCTTTTTTCAGTTCAGATGAAAAACTTGGCAATAGGAGTCTTTTTCTCTCTAGAGAAATTCTTGGATGATCTGGTGTGTTTAACATTGCTATTCAAGGTACTGAAATGTTAGCTTTCAAATGGAGATGAAGATATTCTTTTGATTCAGAAATGAAAATTGAAAAAAGCAGATTAGATATTTTCTCTGTAACACCTGCCATGAAAGACTTGATGCTGGTTCTACAGTGGTCTTGATGTTCTACGGGAGTTTCCAAACACTCAAGATAAAGTAGAAGCCTTTTTTAACCTATGTTTTGCAGCTTAGATATTTATTGAGTGAATACACAAACTGTTTATATAACATTATAGATGCATTCAAAAGCATAAATATCCACATCTTTGGCCCCAGTTTTTTCCCTGCTCCAAAGCACTACAGTGCATCTGCTAAGCTTGCAAAGAGATCTTAGGGTTGTTTGATAACAAGAGATGCAGTATTGATTTATCTGATTGACTGAGGTACCTCCCAATTCCCAAACAACTCTAGGCAGCTCAAAATATAACAAAACAAATAAAGAAACTTGAAATAACTCAATACAACATGAATAAACAAAATGAAAATCTGGCTACTCAACACAAAAACATCTGTAAAAACATGTGCTACAAGTGACTCCATCCAGCTTATTCCAAGAGAAGACCCATGTCTTTAAGGCCTTTGGGGGCACCATGAGGCTAAAGCCACACAGATCCTCACCTTGTGGTGGTACAGTGGTTAGAATGCAGTATTGCAGGCTACTTCTGTTTTTGCCTTCAGTTTGACAGTTCGACCTTGACCAGCTTAAGATTGACCCAGTCTTCTATCCTTCCAAGGTGGGTAAAATAAGGACCCAGATTGCTGGGGGCAATAGGCTGACTCTGTAAACCGCTTAGAGAGGGCTGTAAAGCACTGTGAAGCAGTGCATAAATGTGACTGCTATCTCAGGGTAACCTCACTCCAAAGGGCAGATGTCACAATGGAATCTGAATCATATGTCAATCAGAGTGCATATTTTGAGAAAAGAATGGGACATAAAGCCTAAGAGGAAGCAAGCAAACATACATATGTAAGACCCCGTGCTCAATCATTAGTATGTCCAGTTGTGAAACTCAAGCCCAAGGGCTTGGAAAGTTCTCATGAGACGTTAGAGAAATGAAGTTGGACTAGATAAATTCTGCCTAGGTCAGAATAAGGCAAATCTGTATGACGCACTCTCCATGATTTTAGCATTGTTTCCATTTTCCTAAGGCAATGGAAAATTGACTTCTCTTCTCTGCCATGTCAAATGATATTCACTTTTTGTGGCTGATCAGGCAGTGACTGTGCTTAGGAATGTACTTTTTTCTTTGTATCTTGGCCAGCTGTTCATTAAAGTCACCAACATTGTTCCAAGTTGCTTCACAATCTCGGCTTTGCCCAAGTTTTTTAACAGCCTCCATTTTTCCTGGCAGACACCTCAAAATTGGGAAAAAAATACAGCTAATCAAAGGCAAGTAGAGAGGTCTTAATAGAATAACAGAGTTGGAAGGGACCCTGGACCTGAAGGACTTCTAGTCCAACCCCCTGCTTAGGCAGGAAACATACACCACTTCAGACAAATGGTTATCCAATCTCTTCTTAAAAATTTCCAGTGTTGGGGCATTCACAATTTCTGGAGGCAAGTTGTTCCACTGATTAATTGTTCTAACTGTCAGGAAATTTCTCCTTAGTTCCAAATTGCTTCTCTCCTTGATTAGTTCCCACCCATTGCTTCTTGTCCTACCCTCAGGTGCTTTGGAGAATAGTTGGCTCCCTCTTCTTTATAGCAGCCCCTGAGATATCAAAACACTGCTATCACGTCACCCCTAGACCCCTTCTTTTCAGAAGACGAGGCATATCCAGTTCCAACAATCATTCTTTATATATTTTAGCCTCCAGTCCCCTAATCATCCTTGTTGCTCTTCTCTGAACTTCTTTCTAGAATCTCAACATCTTTTTTGTATTGTGACAACCAAAACTGGATGCAGTATTCCTAATGTGACCTTACCAAGGCATTATAAAGTGGTAGTAACAGTATTATTAAGGTATTACATATTAATAACATGGTATTAATATGCTAAGTCTAGCATATTTGCTCTAGGTTTAGTAGATTTTCCTCACTGTGATGTTAATATGCATTTCTCCACTCGAGTTGGTAGAAAAGTCTGCTGGCCTAATCTGCATCTCCCTGATAGTGAACCTGACAATTTTAATATGCCTCAGGAAGTTTCAGAATGATATAACTCTTAAAAATTTACTGCAGGACCATCGCTTCTAGGTAAACTGTCACTCAATCTATTTCTAAACACAGTTCTAAAGGTAAAGGTTCCCCTCGCACATATGTGCAAGTCATTTCTGGCTCTAGGGGGTGGTGCTCATCTCTATTACAAAGCCAAAGAGCCAACACTGTCCGAAGAGATCTCCATGGTCATGTGGCTGGCATGACTAAATGCCGAAGGCGCATGGAATGCTGTTACTCTCCCACCAAAGTGGTCCCTATTTTTCTACTTGCATTTTTTATGTGCTTTCAAACTGTTAGGTTGTCAGAAGCTGGAATAAGTAATGAGAACTCACTCCGTTATGACTTATAGCTAGGGATTCGGACCACTGAACTGCCAACCTTTCTGATGGATAAGCTCAGCATCTTAACCACTGAGCCACCACGTCCCTCTAAAAAACACAGTTATACTTCTCTTTCAAAAGACCATCAAATACATCATAAAAACAGATCTATAGTAATGGCCTTACAGAAGAACGGGAGAGCCAAGTACAAAAGATCTGAACAACTGTTGGTTGCTAGATCAGCCTTTCCTTGGTAGAAACCTTCATTCATGTACAAAAGCTGAAGTTTCAAACCATGGAAAATGGGTGGTAGATGATGGTAATTATACATGAAAACAACATCTTTAAAATCCCCACTTCCTTCCTATGTTTGCAATTATTATTTCTCCACTATGTAGCGTCTCTGCCTTTTCTAAATCAGGTCTTCAGGTAACTCCATCCTATTTAGGAGGGGGATGAGTGTTGGAAATACACCGCAGATGCAATCAAATGTTCATTTGATGAGGACTTCATAAGGTCAAATCAGAGCAATCAGAAAGACAGTTTGAGCATCTCCTTCCTTCCAATCTGCCTGCCTACCTGCGTACCTCCAATCTGCCTGCCTACCTAATGCAGCCTCAATTCAGTCTTAGCAGAAAAATATTGCCATTTTTATAAGCAAATATTTACCTGCATTAAGCAGGGAGCAAATTGGAATGGCCACAATCTAGCAGTTGAAAATCTACAAATGTCTAGTGCTGGGAGAAGCACATATAGTATATTTGATTTGTGCAAATAAATAAACAAACAAATAGCACACTATATCCATTGCAACACTGTCTTCCATACAGTTAGAAATGTGAGATGTGAGAACATCATTGACAAACAACTGTCTTCGCCCAAATTTATTAATTAATTTATATCCTGCCTTTATTGGGTTTTTTTCCCCTTTACAAATACCTCAAGCGGGGTGAACGCATTCCTAATGTTCCTGTACAACCAGGTGTCTCCATCCATTTCGATGGAGGAATTACTCCAAATGTTAAAAAAATACTGCAAATGTCAAGCAGTCCCTTCCATCAGAGTGACTAGTCAAATCTAGAGCAGTAGATTTGGTGGAAAATAACTTATTGATTCCTCTGTCCATGTCACATTACACAAGAATGTGATTAGGCTGAGTGCCCTATGGGCAGAAAGGCAAAATAAAAATCATAAAAATAAATGAAATAATTTATGGTTGCCTAGCAAAATGTCTCTTGCTGCTCCTTGGGCTGCATAGAGGGGTTGTATAGAGGCAGAAGTATATTGCAAATATCTTTTGCAGAGCACTGTAACTCTACGGAATCCTAATGATCTTGGATAGGGATAGAGGAATCCAAGTTTTTTTCAGATTAATCTGAAGTCAGACATTTATTTCAAGGGAGTGGGAGAGAGCACAACCATCTCTCAAGGGTAACTAACAAGTGAGGTGGGGAGTGGGGGGAGTTCAGCCTACCACATGGCCACTTGTAGCATGTAAGAATGGGTCTATGCTTTGTATTCTAACTCTTGAGGTCCCTCAACTATTCACATCCTTGCCTGATGTCTTCCAAATCTATCAGGTTAACAGATTATCAGAGTTGGAAGGGACCTTGTAGATCATCTAGTCCAACCCCCCACTCAAGCAGGAGACCCTACACCATTTCTGACAGATGGCAGTCCAATCTCTTCTCAAAAGCCTCCAGTGATGAAGCTCCCACAACTTCCGAAGGCAACTTCTGTTCCATTGCTTGATTGCCCTCACTGTTAGAAAATTTCTCCTTATTTCTAGATTGAATCTCTCCTTGTTTAATTTCCATTCATTGTTCCTTGTCTGGCCTTCAGATGCCTTGAAAAACAGTTTGACCCCTTCATCCTCTCTGTGGCAGCCCCTCAAATATTGGAAGACTACTATCATGTCTCCCGTGGTCCTTCTCTTCTATCAGAATTACCTGCCTTGTGGAACCAACTGCCTCCAAAGTTATGGAGGACCTTTACCCACTTGCCTTTCATAAGGCTTTTCCCCCAAGTGCTGGCTCAGGAACAGAAAAGAGTCAAGCGTTTGTAGTTCTGTAATGGGACTGCAAGGGACCTTGGTGGTCTGACGGTTTTTAATTTTTTGTGCTCTTATTCATTTATTAGTTGCTTTATGTTATATGCCCCCCCCCCCCATACAAACCTTTTTAAGAGACTCTGAACAGAGCACAGAAAAAAGCAACAAAGATGATTAGGGGGCTGGAAGCATATAAAGAACAATTGCTGAATTGGGTTTGTCTAGACTAGTGAAAAGAAGAACTAGGAGATACATGATAGCAGTGTTCCAATATTTGGGGAAGGAGCTGCCACAAAGAAGAGGGGTCAACCTATTTTCCAAAGCACCTGAACGCAGGACAAGATGCAATGGATGCAAACTAATCAAAGAGATAAGCAACCCTGGAACTAAGGAGAAATTTCCTAACAGTGAGAACCTCTAACCAGTGGAACAACTTGCCTCCAGAAGCTGTGGATGCTGCATCACTGGAGGCTTCCAAAAAGAGATTGGACAGCCCTTTGTCTGGAATGGTATAGGATCTCCTGCTTGTGCAGGGGGTTGGACTAGAAGACCTCCAAGGTCTTTTCCAACTCTGCTTTTGTTATTCTGTCAGATAAATATATATTTGGAGGATATGTTGGAAAGGCAGATTTCATGGACTGGAAAGCAGTAAGATCTGAAGTTGGATGAATGCAGATGGTATTTGGTATGAAATGTTGCAGAGTGAAAATAGGCATATTCAAGTAACTAGATCTTCTGTCAGGATCCTTTATCCCTTTGTCCTTGCCCTTAAATGTCTTACTATCTAACTTGGGCTATTTCCCCCCTCCCTCATCTCTTCCTTAATATTTTGCTTTCTCCAACTTGTACTTGGAGTTCCACCAAGCCTTCCAAGTACTTCTCTTCTGCATGTATGATTGCTGTTTTGGTTACCTAAGGATCCACATTTGAAGAATGAGTTTGCTATTCATAAAGAGCCTCTCTCTGTCTATATCTATAT
>BLBF01000010.1:11209800-11233689 GCA_015471245.1 Laticauda colubrina
TCTATATCTATATCTATATCTATATCTATATCTATATCTATATCTATTTGATAATTCCCACTTAGCTGTTCATTTCTGAGATAGCAAATGGAGCCATTTGGACCTGAATCTGGTTTAGCACTTACACTTAAGTGTCTTGTTGAATCAAAGCCTGGAAAGGGAGGGGTGGAGGTGGCTAGAAGAAGAAAGCATATGCAGAGAAGAGCAACAAAAATGATAAGGGATCTGGAAGCCTAAACCATACATTGAGTGATTGGGGGGGGACTAGTTATATCTAGCCTAAGAGAAGAAGGAATGATATGATAGCAATACATGAAGGGAGGGAGGGTCAACATGTTCTCCGAACTACCTGAAGGCAAGACAATAAATAACAAATGTAAACTAATCAACAACCTAGAACAAAGGAGAAATTTTCGAAGAGGGAGAACAATTAATCAGTGAAATGGAAGTTGTGGAAGAGCTCTTCAAGAAGTGACTGGATAGTCATTTTCTCCAGAAAGGTATAGGGCAGCAGTCAGCAACCTGTGGCTCTGGAGCCTCATGTGGCTCTTTCATCCATCTGCTACAGCTCCCTGTTGCCGGTCGGCTCCACAATTGATAGGGCTTTTGGTTAGGACAGGTAGAAGAAAAAAGACACTGCGCTAGGAGGAGACTCTATGGTGGGGAAACCACCATAAGTCTGGTCGGCTCCAGAACTGAAGAGGGGCTTCTGGTTAGGACCTTTATGGCTCTTTGAGTGTTTAAAGGTTGCCAGTCCCTGATATGGGGTCTCCTGTCTGAGCAGAGGGTTGGACTAGAAAGCCTTCCAGGTCCCTTCCAACCCTATTGTTCTATGTTTTGTGTTCTATATTCTAATATACATCATCATATATATATTTAAAATGTAGCAGTAGTGGACAGAAAACCCAAAAGAGAGGCGAGGGGGAGGTGATGAAGGCCCAGGAGAAGGTCAGAACAAGGGTAATTAACAAAATGCACCAAAGAGAAATTACAGGAGAAAGGATTAGAAAAGTACGTCAGGGTGTCAGTTCCTAGGGATATAAATCATGGGGAGTTGTAAAGGAGAGTGCAACAACATGCTAAGAAACCCAGGGATGAGAGTGAACAGGTGCAGGGTTATGTGCTTGAAATATGGAACACTGACAGAAAAAGAAAGAGGAAAAAGGAGTCAGGGTGATTTATGTGTTGTCATAGACCGTGTTGGGAAAGTGGCAATTCCAGACGAGTGTGTTCTTAGGGGAATATAAGTAGAATACTCCATTCCGGCCTGAACACATCGATAACCCCAAAATAACAACAAATAACAGAGCCACAAGGCAACAGCAACATTTTAAGGGGTGGTTGGAAATGCATAAAAGGAAGTCATTAATAGGGCAAAAGTGAGGATGGCTACGGGCGTACACAGTGTAATTGACATAGCAAGCCCCTGATCAGTACTCCCTTCTAGGCAAATTTCTTTAAAGAGCGTAAATCTATATCTCATTGTTGGTGCACAAAAATTGTTTGCATGCAATAATGGCAATATTCATGCTCTTGCTTTCTTGCATGTCAGCTGGAGGTATCTGTAGTTTTCGTATGCTTATCTTAAAGCCACATCTTAAAGCACGTGCATGATTCACGTGCTGGAAATATGATTAAAAACCATGCATAAAAGAACAGACAGAGAAACAACAATAATGTGCACACACTCTTTCAAGTTACATGTTGCAGAACAACTATGCATCTCGCCCGTTTATTTCCACCTCTCTAACCTAACAAATGGTACTATTGATCATAGATGAAAACTGGATTTTAAAAATTTTACAGAAGGCACAGTGTCTTTCCAGGTTTGCAGCAAGGGATAGTTCTTGAATTGCACTCCTACACAAACAGACTCAACATGAACACAATATTTTAACTGTGGAAATTCAGAGTATTGAGAAGCAATGAAGCAATGGTGATTTTGTTACAATGGTAACACCATTATCAAGGGTGATACGTTCTTAACATAGAGAGTGCATCGACGTATTTTACACAGAGGTGCACATGTGAATCGGTTGTAATATTTAACTTGGAAGTTGCAATCACTTATTGGCACTCTGGTTAGCAGCAACTGGGACATCACTGGGAATCCTTTTGGCTTATGCATTGATCCATCATGCAGTAAACCACAGTAACCCAGCCTAGGGAACAATAAAAGAAGCACTTTTTATTAAATCTTTTGTACCACAGACTACCAAACATTGATCTCCAGAGTTCCAGCATGGCTCTTATGTTTTCCAAAGAAGATAATAGATTCCTGCCTTACAGAGCTATTAGATCTGAGATGTAAAATTCTGGAAATCACAAGGTGGTAACTAGCTGCTAAAATAGTCTCTAATTCTATAGTCACATGTGGTCATCCTGCCATTTGCCACCCAGATCTTGTAGCTCTTCTTTCTGACCTGAACTGGCATGATAAGACATTGCTCAGTAGGTTCTGAGTCTTTAAGCAGACTCCATAATCGACCATACCTGCGTTGACCAGGGTTCATAACTGCAGGTTTCTGAAGGAATTGAGAAGCCTCTGCAAATACTGTCCTCTTCTGTTTACAATATAATGGAATCTTTAACAAGCCACCACTGGGATTTAAACTAGACAGAATGTAACAAAAAGTTTTCCAGATCCAGTGGTTTCCAGAGTGGTGTAGGGTTACTATCTCTGGGCTCCAAAAATCCAGACAACTGGTAGATGGCACAGCTCTAACTCTTTGTTCTAATGAAGGGGTTCTACAGTGGGTTGCTCTACATGAAAGATCCTTTCATGGGTTGTTCTACATCAGAGGTCTTCCAACTTGACAGTTTTAAGACTTGTAGATGTCCTACCTGCCAATGAATACTTCAGCTTCAACCATAACAATACAAGAGCACACAATAGATACAAACTCAAGGTTAATCGCTCCAAACTTGATTGCAGGAAATACAACTTCAGCAACAGAGTGGTCAATGTCTGGAATACTCTAGCTCAGGGGTCTCCAACCTTGACCACTTTAAGCCTGGCGGACTTCAACTCCCAGAATTCCTGAGCCAGCTTGCTGGCTGGAGAATTCTGGAAGTTGAAGTCCACCAGGCTTAAAGTGGTCAAGGTTGGAGATCCCTGCTCTACCTGACTCTGTGGTTTCATCCCCAAATCCCAAAAACTTTAACCTTAGACTTTCTACTATTGACCTCACCCCTTTTCTAAGAGGTCTGTAGGGGGCGTGCATAAGTGCACCAACGTGCCTACCATCCCTGTCCTATTGTTTCTTTTATTTTTCTTATATGTATCCATGTATTCATAACTATGTTTTTACTTCTACCTATTATCTTGTAAGCAATTGACAAACCAAATAAAATAAAATAAATAAACTCCCAGAATTCCTCCTCCAGTCATGTTAGCTCAAGGATTCTGGGAGTTGAAGTCCACAAGTCTTAAACTTGCCAAGTCTGAAGACCCTTGCTCTACATGAAAGGCCCTTTCAAAAGCTGTAGTCAGCTTTCTGAACAAATCATGCTGGAAAGCCCAATTCAATAATTGATCATTTCTTTATAGGTGCCATTGCTTCACTCCTTGTCTTTGGAAACTCTGACTTCCATGCCCTGACTCTTCCCAATTCCAGCCCATTTCAAATCGGACTCCTCCAACTCTTCCATATGCTTCTATACTGAATCTCCTATCCTAGATTCAAGGATATCTACAGGAACTATTAAAATGTCAAGATAGTGGCTGTGATCTTATGCCACCTGCCAAATTTTCTATAGCAGAGGGATTCACAAGAATGGTTAAAAAGAGTGCAAGTGTGCAATAGAAGATCCTCAACATACATAAAAGACAAGCAGAGCTTCAGTTGCACTGTCGCTATTGCCATTTGACTCCTTGGCCAATTCTTACGGATTCTCTGCAGATTTTTTATCATATGAAATCCATCTCACTAAAAGCCAATGTAAAAGCCATATTTTGGCTGCTGAGGGTAGTTAAGGGTAGCTAAGGGTAACTCCTCCTCCTCTTGCATATAATATCAGAAAAATAGAATAGAATAAGAGAGTTGGAAGGAACCTTTGAGGTCTTCTAGTCCAACCCTGCTTAGGCAGAAAACCCTACACCACTTCGGACAAATGGTTATCCAAATTCTTCTTTAAAATTTCCAGTGTTGGAGCATTCACAACCTCTACAGGCAAGTTGTTCCACTGATTAATTGTTCTGTCAGGAAATTTCTCCTTAGTTCTAGGTTGCTTTTCTCCTTGATTAGTTTCCTTCTGTTGCTTTTTGTCCTACCCTCAGATGCTTTGGAGAATACCGTGATTCCCTCTTCTTTGTGGCTGTCCCTGAGATATTGGAACACTTGTATCATGTCTCCTCTAGTCCTTCTTTTCATTAGACTAGACATATCCAGTTCCTGCAACCATTCTTCATACGTTTTGGCCTCGAGTCCCCTAATCATCTTTGTTGTTCTTCTCTGCACTCTTTGTAGAGTCTCAACATCTTTTTTACATCATGGCAACCAAAACAAAAAATAAGAAATATAAGAAATAACAATTCAGTGCAACTTTCTAACTTTGCAAAATAGATAGATGGCACATGTCTTTAAAAAAAAAGACATTTAGAAGAGAAAACAGATTTCAAAGCACAAGTGTGCTACAGTATGTACATATTACTAAACAGATGCTAATGAGATAGATAGATAGATAGATAGATAGATAGATAGATAGATAGATAGATAGATAGATAGATATAGACAGACAGACAGACAGAAATGTAGATATATGATAGATGTACTCTATTTCTCTCTTCTTCTTTCTGTTTATCTTTCTTTGTTCCTCCTTTATCTCTCTCTATTATACACACTTACATAGTGCTTAGAAAGGTTTTTCTGCTTTGGTGAGATAGGGAGAATTGACGTGGGCAATTGTCAAGAGGATTGTTGGTCAGCCTGCAATTGTATTGTTTGAGGGTAATTGGCAGAGTTTTAGGGAATAGGTCAAAATGGCAAGAAACTGGAAGGCTGTACAAGACAGGGAGGTTTCTACAAACAAAGACTAGTTATTACATTCACTATGGCGAGGTTTTAATAGACAACTGAAAACATGTTTTAAGGAAAGCTGTTTGTAACTAAAGTCTGCCAAAAATAAACCAGACTGAAGGAGAAAATAGAGACCAGAATAGATGGGGAGGGTTGGATGGGAATGATCAATATTTGAAGAAAGACAACAGAGCAATTTTTGTTCCTGATCCATGCAGTTTCTGCTACAAGATGAGTGAAGCACAAAGATGTTTTCACCTAAAGAAAATGTAGGTCATAGTAGGAGGAAAGACTGCATTTTGTTACAGCTAGTATAAAATTAATTTACTGCTCATTAAAAGTTTGGTGCTGCAAATAGAATTAATTGCTCACATTTCATTGCCAGGAGAAATTGCAGAAATGTACTCACAGTCAATTTCTGACAAAGGAAAAAAAATTACCCCTTGAGTGTGGATAGCTGGGAGTGGGGGCTGGGGAAATGACAAAGGAAATGCAGGACTCTTCTGGATGAAGAAAAGAACAAGATGGCAGACTCTACTGGTCAGTATTTAAAAAAACAGCTGGACCACCAGTTGGTTCTTACTTTGATGTGGTCAAGAGAAGTCCATGGGGGATAAAACCAGGAGTGGGATTCAATTTTTTTAACAACCGGCTCTGTGGGTGTGTCTTAGTTGGTGGTGTGGCTTGGTGGTCATGTGACTGAGTGGACATGGCTTGGTGGTCATGTTATTGGCTGGACGTGGCCAATTCAACATCACTCACATCAAGGCACGCATCTCCTCGCCTGGCCTCTCATGACTGTGGGGATGCTGCAACAGTTGTAAGTGTGAAAAATGGTCATAAGTCACTTTTTTCAGTGCCATTGTAACTTTGAATGGTCACTCCACACAAGCAAAGTACCAGCAAAGGAGGGAAAGAAAACTCCAGAGAGGTTCCTGAGACAGGAAGTCTAGTCCTGCCAAGAATGTAATAAGGGTTAATGGATAGGCAGTTTCCGTAAGCAACACCAGAATGTTTCCTTCCTGCCTTCCTTACAGGATTAGGGCAGTAATTTCTTCTAACAACCTAACAACTGCTGAGAATGTTAACAACCGGTTCTAGAGAATAGGTGCGAACTGGTAGAATCCCACCCCTGGATAGAACCATACTGGAGTGGAAGAAAATATGTATGCAAATGGCAACCAAGCTGGTCTCCTTCTTCAGTGGAATACCAACAGTGGGAGAACAAACATGGGGTTTTGCATTGTAGAACGTTGGCAAGGTTCCTCCAAAACACTCCGCATTATGGTAAATGTTCCTTTGGGATGGTTCCCCAGCACCTCTGAGCTTGATGGAATTCAAGGGTATTTCTGACTGGTTTGGATTTTTCAGCTTAGGAGGTTATCTAGTTAAGGTTCTGATCATGTTATGGAGTGGATCATATTATTCCATGGGATGGAAACTAATCAAGGAGAGAAATGACCTACAATTCAAGAGAAATTTCCTGACAGAACAATTAAGGTAATCAGTGGAATAACTTGCCTCCAGAAGTTGTAGGTGCCCCAACACTAGAGGTTTTTAAGAAAAGATTGGACAAATCATTTGTCTGAGATGGTATAGGGTTGGACTAGAAGATCTCCAAGGTCCCTTCCAACTCTGTTATTCTGAATGATGAAATGGAAACCTTTTTTTGAACTATTACCATCTGGCAGATGGTACAGTATAATAAAAACAAGGAACAATAGGCTGAAAAACAGCTTCTATCCCTGGTCAGGAACTCTATTGAATTCTACTGTATAGTACACTGAAGATGGTATTTAATTTCATTGTATGATGTGCAATGACAATAAAGTAAAGTAAAGTAAACTAAACTAAACTGAAAACTAAACTAAACTAAAAAGTGTGTCAGTACTATTGCTTCTAAGTGGCTAGTGAGCAGGTGGACAAGCAACTGAGCACAGGGGAAAACACGATGTGCCACTAAGGTGACAATTTATTCTCTCTCCTCAGATGGATTGTCATAAGACATATTTGGTGGAATAAAGAAGTTTGAAGTATAACATTATAATAGCACAGGCCTGGGACATGGAAAATGCCTGTTTGTATCAGGAAGTAGTTCCATTTTTTAAAAAATGGTTGTAAATACTCTTACTATCCCTAGACCTGAAGATATTTGAGAATTACTATTGCAAAAAAAATAATAATCTGATTTTTTAAATGCAAGATAGTTGCCTAAAAGCTTGTAGCACTCATGCATGTTACCTAGTTTGCATGATGAAACGTCTGTAAGAAAACAACCAAGCTCAGAGATCACCAAGGACCCTTCATTTAACTCTGAGCTACCAATATTCTCTTCTATCAATAGTTGAGTGTGTGGTTAGCTTCATATATTCCTGGAAGATTTTTTTTTTGTATTTGTTTATACTGGGTCCATTTCAGTTAAATTTCAGGCTCAGTTTTGGTGCCCATATTCACTTGACAGATGGCCTATTCTGAGGAATCGGCCTGTAGGATGCAATTTTATTATCCTCTTCAATCTCTTTGTAGTTTTTGATATATCCTCCTAAGCTGATCATCTGGGACCAGAATAAGAAGTTGTACTCTTCAGTTGCTCCATTACTAACTCCAGGGTCAAACCCAGAAATGTCTCTGCTCAGATCCATGCCTTCTGGCTGTGGTGTTTATGTTCCAGGAAAACAAACTCCAACAGCAAAACTCCCAAGACAGGCATTTTCTCAAAGTTCCATTTTATTAGAGCTGCCATGTTGGCACATCTGGGAAAACCTGAATCTGAAAGTTCCTCCAATAATTAATAATTACTAATCCATCCCCCGTACCCATCATTCCATCACATGCCCCAATCACTATCCATTCCAACTTGAGACATCATTTCAACCACTCCTCATCCAGGTGCAGAAATGACTGGCCTTGACTTTAAAGAAGAATGCTATTATGTCTAATTACAAACACTCTATCAAAGCCCCTCTCCCAAATTCCCAAGGTCAAGAATATGGCAGCATGGAAACTTCTGGTGCTAATATGGCTTCCAAAGCTGACAGGGGAGTATAACAACTATAGCTGGATGAGATTACTAAAAGGTCTAGAGCTGATTACCCCCAATACATTGATTGATAGGTGCTTTTTCCTTCCTGACATCAGTCCAATGAGGTAGTACAGCTGTTTGGACCAGTGTAATAGGCCACTTGAAGATCTCTTTGAAGGCCAGGAAGCTGAAGTCCTGTGGAAATGTCTTCTGATAGTGTAGCCATCATCAGTATAATTAAGTCCAACCACTATGCTGCTGCTCATCCTTTTCTTCTCTTATCTTCCATCTTTCCCAGGATTGTGGATTTCTCAGGGAAGAAATGTTTGTGCTCAGCTGAAGGGTGGGGGCCAACAGGTAGGTGGGCCATGTGGGTGGTGAAGCCTTGTGTTCCCATGCAGCCTGGATTAATTGCTTTTGGGGGGACATTTCTCTGTGGACCACCAACATTTTCTTGTGGACTACCAGTGGTCCCCAGCCCACCAGTTGGTGACCACTATTCTCAATGATCCATGCAGATATTATCTTCTGTAGAAGGTAGTTCTCTTCCAAAAGATCACATAAGAAAAACTAGTGATAAAACAACGTATTGACTTAAAACCAGAAATATTTCTTCTAGGGATTTTACCTGAAATCTATAGTAAAGAGAATGTATATCTAATTAGTCATGTATTAACTGCAACTAGAACCATATTATTTGCACAATATTGGAAAGGTGAGGAAATCCCTGTTAAGGTAATTCTCCGTAAGGAGAATGAGTGCATACAGGGAGACGTATAGAGAGTAGTGTTGGAATAATACACACAGAGCACACAGATACACTGTACAGTAAATGTAGGTTTTTACTTCCAGAAAGGCTTAAGCAAAGTCCAAAATATGCAGTCCAAAGTCATTCACAGGTAAAATCAGTCAGTTTTCAATCCAGGGGTAATCCAAATATCAAAGTCCAGTGTCAAAAACAGTTCAGTGTCAGACTTACATTAAATCCAGTAATATCAGTCAATTAGAAGAAATGGACCAACAGCAATACTTTCCAACAGAAGGAAACAGAGATACACTCACACTCTCTTCTGAGACAGAGACTAAACAATCCAGGTTTCTTGCTCCATCTTATGGCCGTTTGAGAAACACAGCTAATTACAGTTTTGCATTTTCTTAAAGATACAGTTTTAAAATGTTTATTCTGGTTTATATATTTCTAACCCAAATACCTGTTAGGTCATTTATATTCCTAACAATCCCCACTGATGAGAAGCTGATCAAGAAAACATTAGAATGTGCAGAAATGAACAGATTAACACTAGCAATAAAGGAGAAAGAGAAAACTGAGTATTATATGATGTGGAAAGTATTTTATCAATGGTTAAGCCTATGTCACACTGAACCAACGGATGCAAAGAGGATGTAAAACGGACAAAAAACCTTGCCATCCATTGGTTAACGCGATGTATCAGTTCTGTACTCACTGCCTCCGTTTTCCTTCCCCTCTATCCGTCCAGCATCCGTTTATGGACATTTCATCCGCTCCAAAAGTTTTGGGCTGCCTAAAACTTTTGCGCAGAAAATGTATCCAGTTCGTCCATTCTGCATCCACTATGCATCCGCTACGCATCCGTTACGCATCCGTTACGCATCCACTATATCCGCTAGGCGTCCGTTCCGCATCTGCGCAACTCGCATCTGCCCGGATGCAGGGAGGAAGCGGAACGGACGCGGAACAGATGCAGAACGGATGCCTAGCGGATACAGAACGGAAACAAAGCGTTTAAAACGGAAAAAACGTTCGCAGAGGGGACCTATCTCGGATATTAAGGATGTCTACAGGATGCCTAGAGGATGCCTAGCGGAAAACCTATACTGCCTATAAAAAGGGGGAGCAACTCGCCTGCATCTCACTTTCAGAACAGCAGCCCAGCGGTGCAGACCTCTGCAGTCTTCATCTGGCTCTTCCTCTTCCACAGCATCCAGTCATGTCCACCGTGGATTGTGACAAAGTCCTTTCGGCAACCACCATCCTTCTGCAACAGTGCGAAACCATCTACAGGCTCTGTGAACTCTACTGCGAGAAGAAAAGGAGGCACCCAAAAAAAGTCTGGGTCCAAAGATGGTTTGCCAGAAGAGCAGAGGACGGACTGTACAACAAGCTGATGGTGGAGCTCATGATCGAAGACACTCGGGCATTCCAGAACTTCATGAGGATGCCTCCAGCCATGTTTGATGAAGTTGTGCAGCGCCTGACACCCAGGTTGACCAAGACAAACACCAACTTCCCACCCAGCCTGGAACCTGGGCTCAAGGTGGCACTCACTCTGCGCCACCTGGCCTCAGGGACCACCTACAGGAGCATGCAGTATGGCTGGAGGGTGCCACCCAGCAGCATCAGCTTTGTGGTCAGAGAAGTGGTGCAGGCCATCATTGAAGAGTATATGGAGGAGCTGCTCCAGTGCCCCTCCACTGAAGAAGGATGGAAGAAAGTTGCAGAGCAGTGGTATCAGAAGTGGAACTTCCCCCACAGCGTTGGAGCCATAGATGGCAAGCACGTGGCCGGCAAAGCTCCAGCCAAGTCAGGGTCCACTTATCACAACTACAAGGGCTTCTTCAGCATCATCCTCTTCGCCATGGTCGATGCTGACTACAAGTTCATGTACATCAATGCTTCAGGCAACGGCTCACCTTCAGATGCCCAGGTATACAACGCCAGTCACCTCAAGGAGAGGCTGGAAAGCAACCTCATGGTGGGCTTCCCAGATCCAGACCCGCTGCCCAACGACACACAAGATGTGCCCTACTTCATCGTGGGGATGACGCCTTCTCCCTCACAACCTACCTCGTGAAGCCCTACACCTCCAAATACCTTACCCGTGAAGAGAGGATCTTCAACTACAGGCTGTTCAGGGCAAGACGGGTGGTGGAGAACGCCTTTGGCATCCTGGCCAACAGGTTCCAGGTACTTCTCACCAACATGCAGCATAGCCCAGAGACCATGAGGAGGGTCGTGGAAGCTTGCTGCATCCTGCACAATCTCATGCGCACCCGCTACCCAGTGTTGCAGAACAGGCTTGTGGACCTTGAACAAGGCAATGGGGACATGGAGGCTGGGGAATGGAGGCAAGGGCAAAACCTGATCGACACTGAGGATGTGCAAGGCCCCAACAGAGCCTCACGTGAGGTGAAGAAGCAGCGCAACCTCCTGAAACACTGGTGCAACTCCCCAGCTGGAGCAGTGGAGTGGCAAGACAGGATGGTAAATGCTTAATGGATGCTTCCTTCAGCCTGTCTCATCACACGGATGAGATTGGGCCATGTATGTTGAGTGGCCCTACAATGAACAGGGCATTTAATAAAGAGTTGTGTTTATGTTGACATGTGTGGATGATTGATTATTTTGTTATTGATAATAAAGGGCCATAGGTATGGCACCTGGGAGGGTGGACCATACAGTCCCACTCTGCTTGCACTGGAGGTTTATCTATCCCACAGCTATTACCCATATCAAAGGTATCCCTGCCCATCCCACAGGTATTACCCATTCCAAAGGTATCCCTGCCCATCCCACTGCTATCCTTACCCATCCCACAAGCATGCAAAGGCTTAAACCATTTCTAAAAGTTTCCAGAAAGACTTTATTAAAAAAAAGAAATGAAGCAAGTGTATGAATCATAAATAGACTTTATTAACAACAAGCTATAAGACAAAAATGAGTCTCTGGCACTCCTCTTGGTCGCTTAGTCCCAAGGGGTGAAGGGTGCAGGTGCTGTGGAGGTGGCTGGTGCTGGAGTGCTTGTCATCAGCTCCTCCAGAAGCAGAAGCAGCAGAAGCTCCAGCCCCAGAAGAGTGAGCCCGTGCTGCAGAAGCCCCAGCAGAACCAGAGTGAGGGGCAGGTGGCGGGATGGTAGCCCTGTCCCTCTTGCCAGGGCTGGCAGCAGATGACTGAGGCTTGCTGTGCTTCCGCATGGTTGTGGAGTTGCTGGCTGGCAGGGAGGCTGGCAGGAACCAAGGCTGGCAGCAAGGCTGGCAGGGAGGCAGGCACCAAGGCAGACAGCAAGGCTGGCAGGAAGGCTGGCAGGCAGACATCCAGGCAGGGCAGGCAAGGCAGTTGATGTGTCCGGCAGCAGGTCTTTCCTCTGAATGGCGACCTGCTTCCGAGCTGCTTCCGTTATATCCGCGGGGCTGATGCAATGCATCCTCCCCGCATGCACAATTAACGCCAGGCATCCACTAGGCTTCCGCTCTGCATCCGCTGGGCATCCGCTGGGCATCCGCTTTATCCGTTCGGTGTCCGCTCTGCATCCGCTGTATCCGTTCCGCGTCCGCTTCGCTGAGGCCTCTTGGAAGCCCTGCGGATGTGCCATCCGCTCCCATCCGCTTCCATCCGCTGGGCTTCCGTTCCGCATCCGCTTTGCATCCACCCTGCATCCTCCCCCCATCCGTGTTATCCGCTCTGCTTATGCAAATTTTTGCCCCTTTTGAGAGCGGATAACAACGGATGGAATATTTTGCTCGTCCGCTGTGTCCTTTTTGCATCTGTTGGCCAGTGTGACATGGGCTTTAGAGAATAAAAAGAATTTGGAAATGAGAAAGAATAAAACAGAATAGAAAATGAAGTTAGATAGAGATACAAATAAGATGAGATCAATATATGCATGACGAGAACAATGAGATGTAATGCTAATAAGATATCACCAGAAGAACTGCATAATCTTTAACTGTTTAATGTATCTTAACTCTGAGCTTAGAGAAATAATATCAGTGTGAATCAGTGGTGGGATTCAATTTTTTTTTACTTCTGGTTCTGTGGGCATGGCTTGGTGGGCATGGCAGGGGAAGGATACTGTAAAATCTCCAGTCAGAGGTGGTATTTGACGCTTCTCCAAACTACTCAAAATTTCTGCTACCATTTCTCCAGAACTGGTCAGAACCTGCTGAGTATCACCTCTGGTGTGAATGATGTTATACATGGTGAAGAATGTGGCACAGAGGTGTTGGTACCCAGAGGACATACTGCTTGAGGAAAAAAAATGAAATGTTTGTACTTTTGAAACTGAAAAATAAAAAACTTATTATCAAAACACCACATAAGAAACCTAGGTACTCCTCAATTAATCTTTCCCACTCAAGGCCCAAGTAATCTGTGGCCTATAGTTAGCTAGCTCTAACCATCTGGTGGCTGTAACCAGTGGTGGGATTCAAAAAGTTTTACCACCGGTTCGGTGGGAGTGGCTTGGTGGGGGCGCGTGTCAAACATACACTTTGCACAGGCTCAGATGCATTCCAACTCACCTCCTGCAAGCCTGCACTCTCCCGGTCGTTTCAGCAGTTACTGTGCACCACTCTGCTGTGCGGTGCAAAGCAGCTGCACTTCAAAAGAAGAGGTTAAAGGTGATTATGGGAACCTTGGTGGGTGGGAGGGCCCGGTTCGGTCTCCACTGCTCATTGCTGCTACCAGTTCGTCTGAATCGGGTTGAACCAGTAGAATACTACCACTGGCTGTAACCCTTTCTAAGTAGAGTGATCTGGTCATAGTACTCTATGCTCTTGACCCTTCCTTTGAAGAGCTCCTACACCTTTGTGTGAGTGTATCTTTGAAGACAATTTGGAAACTGAAGCTGGTGCAGAATGTGAAATTGGGGGTCTTATTTAGAACCACATTAACACTGTTCCTAAAAGAATTGTACTAGCTACTCCAACATTATTGGTTGAATTTTAGAGGATGTTAATGGTTTAGGACCTGCTCAAACATAAAATATTGCAGGAAGAGTCCCAAAAGGTGCTTTTCAGGTGGCAACTGGACTTTCTTGTTTCTTATTTTTTTCTTTTGAAGATGTTTCGCTTCTCATCCAAGAAGCTTCTTCAGCTCTGACAGGATAGTGGGGAATGGAAGGATTTATATTCCTTGCAGACAGCTGTTAATTGGCATCCTGTTAGAGAGTCATTGAAGCACTTGAGGGTTTATTTGTGTCCCCAAGGTCACCTGAGTAGCGCTCCTGGTTTCCATACTCTGCAATTTTTTTCCCCTCTGGAAATCCATTCCTACTCCCACACCATTCAAAGGGTGTCCATCCCAAATTGTATATGGCTAAAAGTCTGTAGAAAGAAAAGAAAAAACAAGAAAGTCCAACTGCCTCCTGAAAAAGCAGTTTGGGGACAACCACGACCTGGATGACTGAAAATCTCTACAGACATTGCAGGAAGGGGTAAGTTATCTGGAAGAAGGGTTGACTATAGGGACACTCTGTCTCTGGGAATACCTTCTTCTGTAGGCCAGGCTGGATAAATATGAACTATTTTGGGTGTAGTAAGTGGATGCCTCACTTTCTACTCTTGCTTTTAGCATTCAGAGGCCTACCAACCTCATTCCTCCTTGAGTTCCTGTCTCTGTCTTCTGCTATTCTTTTTTAAGGTAAGTTATTATTTCTTTTAACATAACCCTTACAGCTTGATCTTGCTTTTTATGGACTGTAGTCTGCCATGAGTGTTTCAAGATAGTGGCCTGGTCATAAATATTTTAAATAAAATAAATAAATAAAAACCAACAAAAGAAAAAGAAATGCCTCCCAGCCCATTTTTAATTTAGTTCATACAATTACTCAGCATAGCCAGCCACTGTTTCATTTTTTATTCAGCTGGGGCCTTTTGAACATCTTTAGTATCATCCTCCCAATCTCCCTTGGTTTTCTGCTGATGATACAGATATATGGAATTCTCAGCAAAAGCAGAAACCCCCCAAAAACCCAACCTAAACTGTTCTGCGGATGTCCTCTAAAGGCATATTATACAATAGAGAAGAATGGAAATACTGCAGGGCTTTATAAATCTTTGCATTGTCTGCTTGAGGATGAATAAGTGCTGCTCTTTCCAAGACACAATGATTAAAAACAAAGACGGGCCAGCTTTGCATATTTCAAAGGAAAGAAATCTTGGAATTATTTGGTATTCTTTTGATCTGCCTTGTCCTTGAATTTTTCTAACCAGAATAAACACCTGTTGCCATCTCTCTGTTCTTCTCGAAGCTGTTCCATCTCTCATTAAAGGTTCATTTCATTTGGGCAGGAAGTAAACTGTTCTGACCCAGGCTTTGTAAATCGTAATTAATCACAAACTTATTTTAAAAGCAAAACCTATTTTATTGCAACTCTGGGAATTGTTTTCACTCCCAGCCAGAACTAATCTTAAACAGTCCCCCAAGATAAGCACATACCTTTCAGTTCTGTGGAATGCTGCCAAAAACAGAAGTATCCAATTAGCTATAAAAGAAACCAACTGAAGTACAAGAAAAAGCCAACTAAAGTACACAGAGCTTCAAGGAGGACTCAGAAGTGAATGAACTACTTTGCTTCCTGCAAAGGTTTAGTCATTTAGGCCTGACTTTTATCCCTTATGGGAGGGACAATCACCTTCCAGCCTTACTCCTGAGTCACCACTTTTGTTTCAGCTGCTTTTGTATTCTAGCAGCTCTGTGCACATGCACAATGGGAACAGACTCCCCAGGGTCCTCTGCCTCACTGCTGCCAGACTCCAAAGGCTCTGAAGGAAGCACCCCACTCCCAGATGGTCCTGGCCCCATCCCTGCATCAGATACAGGACCCTCGTCCAAGTCCTCTCCAGACTCCCTGACTGGTCCCCTTTCTTCCCCACTGTCTGATTCTAATGCTGTCTGCACCGGCTGCTGGCAAGCCACAACAATTTCCATTCTACATCTCTCCTTCAATTCTTCTGAAACCAAGTGTTTAAAGAAAGGGATGAGATTTAAATTACTAAAAGAACTTAAGAGAGGTATGAGGGTATCTTATAAGTGAGTTCATATTTATGGCACCTAAAGGCAAATTAGATTAGTGAGGAACTCATTTTTATTGTGATTTGTCTCATCAGGTAGATCATAAGACATCTTGTTTGATTAGCATATTATCTAAATCTAAATAATAAGGTTTTCTACTCTTTCATTTTTTCTACTTTCTCATTTTAAGAAACTTCATTTGTATAACTATTCTATTGACTTAAGACCTATTTCTACTATTGTTTTATTTGAAATACAAAACATTTCATTATTTATATGCCATCAAGTCAATGTCATCACTTAGTGGCTTTGTAGATAGATCTTCTCCAGAATGATCTGTCTCTAACTTGGGCCTTCAGATCTTCCATCAGTCCATTGCTCCTGTAATTGAGTCCATCTACCTTGTTACTAATTGTTCTCTTCTCTTTCTTTTCACTTTTTATAGCATCAGAGACATCTCCAAAGAGTTAGGCCTTCATAGAACATCTTTAAATATGGATAATTTGAGTCTAGTTCTTTGTGCTTTGAGGGAGAATGATGAGTTGATTTGTTCAACAAACCATTCATTTATTTTCTTCACTGTCCAGGGTATTCTGAGAATTTCCACTTTTTCTTTCCTGCTAATTCAAAATCCAACTTTTGATCTTTGTAGGCATAAATATGGCACAATACCTGAAGATCTTCTCCAAGTTTGTATATCATTTTTCAAGATCTTCACCGCTACCCACCAAGTGCTAATCTGTGGCATATTCCTTGTTGATTCCTTAATGATTGATCCTAAAAGTCTATCCATACTTAATATCCATTCTCACTGTGGTACCTTTTGTCATTAAGTTGGTCTCCCTTATGTTTAATTTTAGTCCCATTTTTCATTGTGTTCCTTGACTTTCGTTACTAAAGTTTGTATATCATTTGCATTTCCAGCTATCAGTGTCATCACCATAGTTCAGGTTGATATTTCTCCCCTCCCCACTCCTCCAATCACTGTTTTTAAATTTAGTTTCCTTCAATAAGATTAGATTTACAACTTTAAGAGTTATAAATCTAATCTTATGAAGCTTCTCATCCGATAATACTGAACTGCTAACTAGGGCATACAAAACTTTTGCTAGACCAATACTTGAATACAGCTCAGTTGTCTGGAATCCACACTGTGTATCAAACATTAATACAATTGAACAAGTCCAGCATATTTCACTCCTCTGCTCACAACACCACCAGGCTTGAGATTTTGGGCTTGGACAGCCTAGAACTATGCCACCTATGGTTGGACTTAAGCATGGTACATAAAATTATCTGCTACAATGTCCTACCAGTCAATGACTACTTCAGCTTCAACTGCACACAACAGATACAAACAGATACAGACACAAACAGATACAAACAACAGATTCAAGAGCACACAACAGATACAAACTCAATGTAAAACACTCCAAACTTGATTGCAGAAAGTATGACTTCAGCAACAGAGTGGTCAATGCCTGGAATGCACTACCTGACTCTATTACATCCTCTAACCCCCACTCCTTTAACCTCAAACTAACCACTATTGATCTCGCCCCATTCCTAAGAGATCTGTAAGGGTCGTGCACAAGTGCACAATTGTGTCTACCATCCCTATCCTATTGTCCCCATTTATTTGTACCTATTTCCTGTATTCTTACTCATGTTTAGACTTATATTTATTATCTTGTAAGAGACTGACAAATCAAATAAATAAATAAATATATTTGGTAGATATGGTGAATACCGAAAGAGAGAATACATAGCCTCGACTCACTCTTTTACCAAACTGGAGCCAAATTATTTTACCATATTCTGTCTGGACTGCATTCCTGACTGGCATATAGGTTTCACATGAGGACAATAAAATGTTTTGGGATTTCCATTTTCTGAAGGACATTCCACAGGCTAACATGGTAAACCTAGTGAAAGTCCTCTCTATAATCAATGAAGTGTACATATATTGGCCATTTTTCCCCTGCAGGGACAATTCTCAACTGTCCAGTGTGAATCAACAATAAATGCCTCTTAATTCTTTGATCTTTTCTAAAGCCAGTTTGAACATCTGGCATCTCCCTTTCCATGTTGTAGCAATCTATGTGAATGATCCCAAACATTATTTTGCTAGCATGTGAAATTAAGGATATTGTACAATATTTACCCAAACAGTTATACATTCACCTTTTATTGGGGGTCAGTGTATAGACTGACCTTTTTCAATCTGTTAACCACTGTGTTGGTTTCCCGGTTTGCTGACAGTGTCTGATTAGAATTTTTACCAATTCCTCTGCTACTTTGCTTTATTTCTTTTTTATTAATAATTTTTAATTGAAGAATTGTACACAATCATAAAAGCAGTACAAATTTAAGAGAGAGAAAAGGAGTAAAGAAAAAACTGAATTCTGTAGATAAAGGAAAAAAAATCCTTTATTTCAATGAAATGTTTATTTATTTATAAGAATATATTATATTTATATTTAGCATAATTTATTCATGCTAAATTCATGCTAATATTATTTTTTATTGTTAAACATTGTTCTTGAATTAGGGGACAAATGATGCTATTTTATTCTGTGCATCATTCAGTCCTTTCGGGTTGAAACACATTCAATAAACAGATACGTACATATGTCTGATTGGGATAGAATGCTTTATGGGAAAGACACTACTTAGCATCAGTTCTTGGAAGAGTCTTGAAAATAAAAAATGACTGTTCCCCTGATTCTCCCTTTATTTCAAATCCCTCTGACACACAAAGCTGCTTTTGATAAAGTATGGGAGAGGACCAATGTAGTGTGGTAGGTAAGGACTACAGTTAGGGAGATATAAGTTCCAAACCATCCTTGGCCACCTTGATTGATTTTGCACCAGTCAAAAATACCATGGATTAAGAGCTCTTGGTGGGGGAGATGGTGATGACTCAATGATTAAAGACCCTGAGCTTGTCACCTGGAAAGCAGACAGCTCAGGTTTGAGACCCAAGTACTGCATGATGGAGTGACCTCCTGGTACCACTTCGGTGGGAAGCTAACAGCTTTCCATATGCCTCAGTGTACATTCATGCTGGCCACATGATCACAGAAGTGTCCTCAGACAACATTGGGTTCCTTAGCTGAGAAACAGACATGAGTACTGCCCATTAGAATAAGACATGACTGGGGGAACATTTACCAATAGCTATAGCACTTAGACTTATATGCCACTTTACAGTGCTTTACAGTGCTTTACTAAGCAGTTTACAGAGTCAGCCAATTGCCCCAGTAATCTGGGTCCTCAGTTTACCGACTTCAGAAGGATGGAAGGTGGAGTCAACCTTGAGCCTGGTGAGATTTGAACTGCAAACTGCTGGCAGCTGGTGATCAGCAGAAGTAGCCTGCAGTACTGCATTCTAACCACTACACCATCACAACTCTAATTTACCTTTACCTTTAAGGATTTTTTTATCCCAAATGAAAGTTAAGCCTAAAGCATGTACAACTAAATTCCTTCCTATCTCTTTTCATCATTTCCAATGTTCCTTTGTTCTGTTTTTTAGGTCAGAGGTCCCCAAATTGTGAGTCACAGCCCACTACTGGGCCGCATACTAATCACTACCAGGCCGCATGATCTGACATAGGGGTATGCCTCTGCACACATGCACAGCCGCACTCACATGAGCTTCATCACTGTTGCTTGCGGCCCCACTCATGCTCGTGTCATCCTTAACCCTAACCCTAACCTGGATAGGTTGGGTTATTCTGTTTTAGGTGATTCCTTTTTTCATCATTCTGCTACCTGTAGGCATACGTACATATCATATGATACCTAAGGAGCACAGAAATAAGTTAAGTGCCATATATAATCATCTGCAAGAGGAATTCAAGGCATAAACCCCTGGTATCCTAGCTGCAAGCTTCAGCAGTTCTCCTTATGCACCTATGTAAAGCCAATGTCACACTGCACCAACGGATGGAAAGAGGATGTAAAATGGAGAGAAACACTTGCCATCCGTTGGTTAAGGCAATGCTTCTGTTCTGTACTCACTGCGTCTGTTTTTCATCCTCTCTATCCGTCCAGCATCCGTCGACTGAGGTTCCATCCACTCAAAAAGTTTTGAGCTGCTCAAAACTTTTTGAGCGGAAAATGTATCCAACGCATCCGTTCTGCATCTGCAACTCATATGGGGAACATCTGTTCTGCATTCGTCGGCATCTGTTACGCGTCCGCTACATCCGCTAGGCGTCCGCTGCACATCCGCGCAACTCACATCCGTTCCAGCAGAAAGCGGACACAAGAAGGAAGCGAAATGGATGCGGAACGGACGCGCAGTGTTAGTAGCACGACGGAGAAAGGATGAAAGTGGATGCAGCTCGCATACAAAGCATTTAAAACGGAAAAAACATTCACAGAGGGGACCTATCTCGGATATTAAGGATGTCTAGAGGATGCCTAGAGGATGCAGAAGGACACATAGGGGAAAACCTATATTGCCAATAAAAAGGGGGAGCAACTCACCTGGATCTCACTTTCAGACCAGCAGCCCTGCTATGCAGACCTCTGCAGCCTTCATCTGGCTCTTGCTCTTCCACAGCATCCAGTCATGTCCACCATGGATCATAACACACTCCTTTTGGTAGCCACCATCGTTCTAGAACAGTGCGAAGCCATCTACAGGCTCTTTCAACTGTTCTACCGGAAGAAAAGGAGGCGGCCAAGAAGCATCTGGGTCCAAAGATGGATCAGGAGAAGAGCAGAGTATGGACTGTACAACAAGCTGATGGTGGAGCTGAGGAACGAAGACCCTCGTGCATTCCATAACTTCATGAGGATGCCTCCAGCCATATTTGATGAACTTGTGGAGCGGCTGAGACCCAGGTTGACCAAGGCAAACACTTCCGGCCCAGCCTGAACCCTGGGCTCAAGGTGGCACTGACTCTGCGCCACCTGGCCTCAGGGACCACCTACAGGAGCATGCAGTACGGCTGGAAGGTGCCACACAACACCATCAGCATTGTGGTCAGAGAAGTGGTGCAGGCCATCATCGAAAAATACCTGGAGGAGCTCCTCCAGTGCCCCTCCACTGAAGAAGGCTGGAAGAAAGTTGCAGAGCAGTGGTATCAGAAGTGGAACTTCCCCCACACCGTTGGAGCCATAGATGGCAAGCACGTGGCCTGCAAAGCTCCAGCCAAGTCAGGGTCCACTTATTTCAACTACAAGGGCTTCTTCAGCATCATCCTCTTCGCCATGGTCGATGCTGACTACAAGTTCATGTATATCGATGCTTCAGGCAACGGATCAGCTTCAGATGCCCAGGTATACAAAGCCAGTGACCTCAAGGAGGGGCTGGAACGCAACCTCATCATGGGCTTCCCAGATCCAGAACCCCTGCCCAATGACACGCAAGATGTGCCCTACTTCATCGTGGGGGATGATGCCTTCTCCCTCAGAACCTACCTCATGAAGCCCTACTCTTCCAGATACCTCACCCGTGAAGAGAGGATCTTCAATGTCCAGGGCAAGACGGGTGGTGGAGAACGCCTTTGGCATCCTGGCCAACAGGATGAGCCTGTGTCCCTTCCGCCATAGATACTCATTCGCTCTCAGCCACTCCAGCACCTCCTCCTCATGTTCCTCTTCTATGATGTATTGCCTCCTCTCTCGTTCTCGCGTCTGCCTCTTCCTCTCTTTGGCAGGACCACATGGACCCTCATCAGAGGGGCTTCCAGGTTGTAGGGGCTGCTCCTCCACACCACCACCACCAGCAGCACCAGCAGGACCAGCACCACCACCACCAGCAGCACCAGCAGGACCAGCACCACCACCACCACCAGCACCAGCAGGACCAGCACCAGCAGCACCAGCAGCACCAGCAGCACCAGCAGCACCAGCAGGACCAGGAGCACCAGCAGGACCAGTAGGACGAGGAGCAGCGCCAGCAGAATAAGCACTAGCAGAAGCACCAGCACCAGGAGCAGCGCCAGCAGAGTAAGCACCAGCAGAAGCAGCTTCAGCAGAGTAAGCACCAGCAGAAGGACCACCGCCAGAAGCAGCATCAGCAGAGTAAGCACCAGCAGAAGCACCACTGCCATAAGCATCATCATCAGCTCCTCCAGAAGCAGAAGCAGCAGAAGCTCCAGCCCCAGAAGAGTGAGCCCGTGCTGCAGAAGCCCCAGCAGAATCAGATTGAGGGCCAGGGGGTGGGAGGGTGGCCCTGTCCCTCTTGCCAGGGCTAACTGCAGATGGCTGAAGCTTTCTCTTCTTCCCCATGGTTGTGGGGTTGCTGGCTGGTAGGTAGACAGGAGGCAGGCAGGCTTGCAGGCAGGCTGGCAGGCTGGGAGGCTGGCAGGCTGGCAGCAGGTCTTTCTGGAAGCAGGTGTCTGGAAGCAGGTCTTTCCTCTGAATGGTGACCTGCTTGGAAGCTGCTTCCCTTTATATCTGCGGGGCTGATGCAATGCATCCTCCCCGCATGCGCATTGAACACTAGGCATCCGCTAGGCATCCGCTAGGCTTCCGCTGTGCATCCGCTTCATCTGCTCTGCATCCGCTCTGCATCTGCTTCATCCACTCAGCGTTCGCTCTGCATCCGCTGTATCCGTTCTGCGTCTGCTTTGCTGCGCTCCCACGGAAGCCTTGCGGATGTGCCATCTGCTCCCATCAGCTTCCATCCGCTAGGCTTCTTTGGAGCATCCGCTTTCCATCCTGGCTACGTCCTCCTCCCCTCCATTCCTTTCCATGTTGTCTGCTCTGGTTATGCAAATTTTTGCCCCTTTTGAGAGCGGATAACAACGGATGGAACATTTTTCTCGTCTGCTGTGTCCTTTTTACAAATGTTTTGCATCCATCAGCCAGTGTGACAGGGCCTTAAAATGAGAGCATAAATGTGTATCCCAGAATGAAAAGCAGCATAAAACTATGCTGAAAGAAGAAAGAATGTCTGTGGTTGAACATCTCTCTGTGTGTTTCACTTTGGAAAGTGCTACATGCTGTTCTTAAGTATGTCAGTCTTCTACACTCACATTTACTGAGTTTGAACAGTTACAGAGAAAGAAGTCAACCTACAGTCTGGTCTGCAATTAGCACTTACTGATTCAATGCCCATACCTGGTGTTGGGCTCTAAGGGTCTATTAAGGTGGTTGTTCTAATGGTGGATTTCATCAGAAAACAAAGGGAGGAAATGATTAGACAACAAAAACAGTATGAAGACCCACAATACAACCCAAAAGGGAAGGAGAGTCTTGAGACAAAGACAAGCTGAGCGGCTGGATTAGGAATCTTTGCTCAACAGAAGAATGGCAAGTATCGGATTTTTTTTTTATCACCCTGGCAACAAGAAAGAAAGAAGCAGAAAAAGACTATGATTACAAACATGAAATTGTTCAGAAGCCATGGAATAAAGGGGAAGCACTGTTTCATTGTTGATGATATAATACACCCTAGACAAGGAAAAATGCAAACCAAGTGAACATTTAATGCAAGCATGACACCACCATTTTCTCTTCAACTCAGAAAAAAAGAAAACCACCACTATTGAATCATCATCATCATCATTACCCTCTTTTCATGACCCCATAATCCCTTCTGGGGTGGAGTCTGGGCAACCGAATGGAGCTTAAGGTTTACTTAAGATGCCCTTCCTGTCACCAATGTGGAGTTATATTCAGCAGATATATTCTCAGTTTGCCCAGAGAGAGAAATATCAACCTCTACCTAGGATCAAACTCACAGTCTCCTGAGTGTGAGGCAAGAGCTCTACCTCTAGGCCACTGCATCACTCAAAACCACCACTATTGAATTACAAGTGCAAAATGTCTCTAGATGCAAAATTTCATCCAAGGTGAACTGGTGATCCTTTTGGACTGGCCCTTTTGCTGCATAAAGCAAAAATATAGATAACTTTCCAACAGAACCCAAAGTTGGAAGAGATCTTGGAGATCTTCTAGAATCTAGACCAATTCCCTGATCCCTGCTACATCTTTTGGTTGTCCCGTCTCTTCTTAAACACCCAGGTTTAAAAAGGTTTAGTAGATGAATAGAATAGAATAGAATAGAATAGAATAGAATAGAATAGAATAGAATAGAATAGAATAGAATA
>BLBF01000010.1:11233699-11246881 GCA_015471245.1 Laticauda colubrina
TAGAATAGAATAGAATAGAATAGAATAGAATAGAATAGAATAGAATACTTTATTGGCCAAGTGTGATATTCATCAAGAGTCAAGAATCATCAGGTACAACACTTAATAATCGTCATAGGGTAAATAAGCAATCGAATCATACTAGGAAACAGTCAGTATAAATCATAAGGATACAAGCGACAAAGTTACAATCATACAGTCACACAGTCACAAGTGGGAGGGGATAAGTGATAAGGAATTATGAGAAGATTAACAGTAATAGTAGTGCAGACTTTGAAAATAATTGGACAGTGTTGAGGGAATTGTTTGTTTAGCAGAGTGATGGTGTTCGGGAAGAAACTTGTGTCTAGTTGTTCTGGTGTGCAGTGCTCTATAGCATCGTCTTGAGGGAAGGAGTTGAAACAGTTTATGTCTGGGATGTGAGGAGTCTGTAAATATTTTCACAGCCCTCTTTTTGACTCCTGCAGCATACAGGTCCTCAATAGAAGGCAGGTTGGTAGTAATTGTTTTTTCTGCAATCCTAATTACTCTCTGAAGTTGGTGTCTGTCTTGCTGGGTTGCAGAACCAAACCAGACAGTTATAGAGGTGCAGATGACAGAGTCAATCATTCCTCTGTAGAACTGGATCAGCAGCTCCCTGGGCAGTTTGAGCTTTCTATGTTGGTGCAGAAAGAACATTCTTTGTTGTGCTTTTTTGATGATGTTTTTGATGTTAGGTGTCCATTTTAGGTCTTGCGATATGATAGAACCTAGAAATTTGAAGGTCTCTGCTGTTGATATTGTGTTGTCTAGTATTGTAAGAGGTGGTAGTATGGGAGGGTTTCTCCGAAAGTCTACCACCATTTCTATGGTTTTGAGTATGTTCAGTTCCAGATTGTTCCCCATGAGGCAAGTTGTACAACCTCCCATCTGTATGCAGATTCATCATTGTCTTGAATGATACCAATCACTCTTGTACTTCTGCTGCATTAGGAAGCCAAACAGGGGCATTAGCAGGTGGAAGCTCCAAAAAGCCAACATGGTGGCAACAGCCACACAATCAATCTAGAAATCATCGCTGGGAAGAAGAGAAGATTTTCAGGAGGGCAAACATAAAAGAAAGGATAATCTAATCCCTGCTGTTTTAGTTGTAAGGGTGAAGAACTGTGGAAGTGCTGCAGACAGTGTAACTTTGAAACTGGGTCATAAGATTTTAAGCCCATGTCACACTGCACCAAAGGATGGAAAGAGGATGTAAGATGGAGAGAAACACTTGCCATCCGTTGGTTAACGCGATGCATCCGTTCTGTACTCACTGCGTCCGTTTTTCATCCTCTCTATCCGTCCAGCATCCGTCGACTGAGGTTCCATCTGCTCAAAAAGTTTTGAGCTGCTCAAAACTTTTTGAGCGGAAAATGTATCCAACGCGTCCGTTCTGCATCTGCAACTCATATCGGGAACATCCGTTCTACATCCGTCGTCATCCATTACGCGTCCGCTATATCCACTAGGCATCCGCTGCGCATCCACGCTACTCAAATCCGCTCCAGTGGAAAACGGACACAGGGAGGAAGTGAAACAGATGTGGAACGGATGCGCAGCATTAGTAGAACAGACGGAGAAAGGATGAAAGCAGATGCAGCTCGCAAAGAAAGCAATTAAAATGGAAAAAATGTTCGCAGAGGGACCTATCTTGGATATTAAGGATGTCTAGAAGATGCCTAGAGGATGCAAAAGGACACTTAGTGGAAAACCTATATTGCCTATAAAAAGGGGGAGCAACTCACCTGGATCTCACTTTCAGACCAGCAGCCCTGCTGTGCAGACCTCTGCAGCCTTCATCTGGCTCTTGCTCTTCCACAGCATCCAGTCATGTCCACCATGGATCGTAACACAGTCCTTTTGGTAGCCACCATCGTTCTAGAACAGTGTGAAGCCATCTACAGGCTCTTTCAACTGTTCTACGGGAAGAAAAGGAGGCGGCCAAGAAGTGTCTGGGTCCGAAGATGGATCGGGAGCAGAGCAGAGTACGGACTGTACAACAAGCTGATGGTGGAGCTGAGGAACGAAGACCCTCGTGCATTCCATAACTTCATGAGGATGCCTCCAGCCATGTTTGATGAACTTGTGGAGCGGCTGAGACCAAGGTTGACCAAGGCAAACACCAACTTCCGGCCCAGCCTGGACCCTGGGCTTAAGGTGGCACTTATTCTGTGCCACCTGGCCTCAGGGACCACCTACAGGATCATGCAGTATGGCTGGAGGGTGCCACGCAACACCATCAGCATTGTGGTCAGAGAAGTGGTGCAGGCCATCATCGAAGAATACCTGGAGAAGCTCCTCCAATGCCGCTCCACTGAAGAAGGCTGGAGGAAAGTTGCAGAGCAGTGGTATCAGAAGTGGAACTTCCCCCACACCGTTGGAGCCATAGATGGGAAGCACGTGGCCTGCAAAGCGCCAGCCAAGTCGGGGTCCACTTATTTCAACTACAAGGGCTTCTTCAGCATCATCCTCTTCGCCATGGTCGATGCTGACTACAAGTTCATGTACATCGATGCTTCAGGCAAAGGGCTCATCTTCAGATGCCCAGGTATACAACGCCAGTCACCTCAAGGAGGGGCTGGAATGCAACCTCATCATGGGCTTCCAGATCTAGACCCCCTGCCCAACGACACACAAGATGTGCCCTACTTCATCGTGGGGGATGACGCCTTCTCCCTCAGAACCTACCTCAAGAATCCCTACACCTCCAGATGCCTCACCCGTGAAGAGAGGATCTTCAACTACAGGCAGGTGGTGGAGAACGCCTTTGGCATCCTGGCCAACAGGTTCCAGGTACTTCTCAACACCATGCAGCATCGCCCACAGACCATGAGGAGGATCGTGGAAGCTTGCTGCATCCTGCACAATCTCATGCGCACCCGCTACCCAGTCTTGCAGAACAGGCTCCAACAAGGCAATGGGGACATGGAGCCTGGGGAATGGAGGCAAGGGCGAAACCTGATGGACACTAAGGATGTGCAAGGCCCCAACTGAGCCTCACGTGAAGGGAAGAAGCAGCGGAACCTCCTGAAAAACTGGTGCAACTCCCCAGCTGGAGCAGTGGAGTGGCAAGACAGGATGATAGATGATTAATGGATGCTTCCTTCAGCCTGTCTCATCATACTAATGAGATTGGGCCATGTATGTTGGGCCTACAATGAACAGGGCATTTAATAAAGAGTTGTGTTTATGTTGACATGTGTGGATGAATGATTACATTATGATTGATAATAAAGGGCCATAGGTGTGGCACTTGGGAGGGTGGACCATACAGTCCCACGATGCTTGCACTGGAGGTTTATCTATCCCACTACTATTACCCATCCCAAAGGTATCCCTGCCCATCCCACTGCTATCCTTACCCATCCCACAAGCATGCAAAGGCTTAAACCATTTCTAAAAGTTTCCACCAAGACTTTATTGACAAAAATAAATGAAGCAAGTGTGTGAAGGAAAGATAATCTTTGTTTATAACAAGCTGTAAAAGAAAAATGACCCAAGTCAAGTGTCCAAAGCAAAAATAAAATCAACAGGTCTCTGGCACTCTTCTCAGTCAGTCTGAGGCATTCCCATTGTTTCAGGGGTGAAGGGTCCAGGTGCTGTGCAGGTGGCTGCTGCTGGAGTGCTGGTCTGAGGCGCCATTGGGGTGCCTGGCCTGAGAGGACAACAGGGGACGGTGTGTTGAGGAAGCTCTCAGACAGATGGCTCAGCCCCGTGATGTTGAGAGCCCCTTCCTCCATGACATGTGGTGTCAGCCCCAATACCGATGACAGATGTACTGAGGCCGGGCTTGGCTGTGGGATGGAGGAAGGAGCAGTGTAGTGGGGCTGTCTGGTCTGCAGCTGGGTGAGGACTGGCATCGGTGGCATCGGTGGCGTGGGTGGCATCGGTGGCATCAGTGGCACCGGTGGCGTATGATGTTCCTGTGCCTGGACCGGGAAGGGCTGCCTGTGCTGCTGGACCTCCTGGTAGCCGTAGCCTTGGTAGGTGAGAGCCTGTGGAAAGCCTTGGAAGGGCAGTGACATCACCTGGGGTGGAGGAGCAGACCTGGACTGGGTGGGAGCAGGTTCAGCTTGGTCTGGAGGGTTGTGAAGAAGATCGGTGATCCTGTCCTTCACCACCTGGTACTGGGGTTCCGACATGTTCATGAGGGTCTGGTTGATGTTGGTGAGGAAGGGCTTGCGGTTGGAGGATGGGGCGTCAGTGTGTACCAGCTGAGAGAGGAGATCTACGCTGCTCCTGATGGTATTCCTGATCTCCAGCAGGACAGTGTGGCTCTGCCCCTCCGGTCTGCCTCTCTGCCTTTCTGTGGAGGTGGAGCTGGGGGTGGATGCAGGTTGGACTGTGATGGAAGTGCCCTCTCCTTGCTTCCACTGTGTCAGGGGGTCCTCCACGTGCTCCGCCATGGGGAGTGCAGCTGTCGGGGGGGTCTCCGTCGTGACACGCTCCACAGACACCTGCCTGGACACAGGAGCTGACTCTTTGCCAGAAGAGGACTGGCTCTCAGCAGGCTGCCTGACAGAGAGGGTTGTGAGAGGGGCTGCTCCTCGGTGGCGGATCTCACCCTCCAAGAAGCTGCACTTGGCCATCATGTAGGTCTCTCTGTCCGTCAGCTTGACCGCGGCCTGGCCAGATTTTTTGAGGTGCAGCTTCCCGTACCAGGTGTGCATATGCTTCCACCAGCCGAGGAGCACCTCCAAAGTGTAGCTCAGGCTCTCCGCCTTCTCTCTCCAAGCAGCCTGCTTCCTCTTGGTGTCTCAATAGAGCCTGTGTCCCTTCTGCCAAAGATATTCATTCTCCCTCAGCCACTCCAGCACCTCCTCCTCATGTTCCTCTTCAATTGTGTATTACCTCCTCTCCCGTTCACGCTTCTGCCTCTTCCTCCCTTTGGCAGGGCCATATGGGCCCTCATCAGAGGGGCTTCCAGGTTGTAGGGGCTGCTCCTCCACACCACCACCAGCAGCAGCAACAACAACAGTAGCAGCAAAAGCAGGACCAGCAGCACCAGCAGGACCAGGAGCACAAGCAGGACCAGGAGCACAAGCAGGACCAGGAGCACGAGCAGGACTAGGACCACCAGCAGGACCAGGACCACCAGCAGGACCGGGAGCACGAGCAGGACTAGGAGCAGTGCCAGCAGAGTAAGCACCAGCAGGACCAGCAGGACCAGGAGCAGCGCCAGCAGAGTAAGCACCAGCAGAAGGCCCAGCACCAGAAGCAGTGCCAGCAGAGTAAGCACCAGCAGAAGCACCAACACCAGGAGCAGTGCCAGCAGAGTAAGCACCAGCAGAAGCACTACCACCAGAAGCAGCATCAGCAGAAGCACCACCAGCAGAAGCAGCATCAGCAGAGTAAGCACCAGCAGAAGCACCACCACCAGAAGCAGAATCAGCAGAAGCACCACCTCCAGAAGCAGCATCAGCAGAAGCACCAGCACCAGAAGATCGAGCCCGGGCAGCAGAAGCCCCACCAGAAGCAGAGTCAGGGCCAGGGGGTGGGAGGGTGGCCCTGTCCCTCTTGCCAGGGCTGACAGCAGATGGCAGAGGCTTCCTTTTCTTCCCTGTGGTTGTTGGGTTGCTGGCAGGCTGGCTGGCTGGCAAGCTGTGTCTGGAAGCAGGTCTTTCCTCTGAATGGTGACCTGCTTGCGAGTTGCTTCCCTTTATATCAACGGGGCTGATGCAATGCATCCTCCCCGCATGCGCAGTGAATGCTAGGCATCCGCTAGGCTTCCGCTCTGCATCTGCTTCATCCGCTTGGCATCCGCTCTGCATCCGCTCTTTCCGTTCCGCATCCGCTTTGCTGTGCTCCCCCAGAAGCCTTGCGGATGTGTCATCCTCTCCCATCCGCTTCCATCCGCTAGGCTTCCGTGGAGCATCCGCTTTCCATCCGCCCTACGTCCTCCCCCCATCCGTTCCTTTCCATGTTGTCCGCTCTGGTTATGCAAATTCGGGGCACTTTTGAGAGCGGATAACAACGGATGGAACATTTTTCTCGTCCACTGTGTCCTGTTTACAAAAGTTTTGCATCCATCGGCCAGTGTGACAGGGCCTTGAGGGAGGTTTTTTTGTAACTTCAAACAGTTACTAAGTTGCTAAGTGGGTCTTCCTTGATTTATGACTGGTCTTCCTTCCTGTATTACTTCCTGTATTATGACTCAAATACTTCCTTCCTTCCTTCCTTTTTTCTACATGTGCTATCAAAAACATGGAAAATGAAAAGTCTAATATTTATTTACAAGTAGTCCTTGATTAATGACCACAAATGAGCCCAAAATATAAGTTGATAAATGAGAAATGTGTTGAGTTTTGCCCCGTTTTATGACTTTTCTTGCCATGTTTGTTAAATGAATCGCTGCAGTTGTAATATTAGTAATATGATTGTTAAGTGAACCTATGAATTTCCCCGTTGACTTTGCCTATCAGAAGGTCATAAAAGGGGATCATTGAACCTTGGGACACAGCAAAGGTCATAAGTATGAACCAACTGCCAACCATCTGAATTTCATTCACATGATTTACGGGGATGCTGTAATAGTTATATCTGTGAAAAATGGTCGTAAGTCACTTTTTTTCAGTGCCATTATAACTTTGAACAGTCATTCAATGAACTGCTGTAAGTTGAGGACTATCTGTAGTGTAATCCATACCTAAAAGTATTTACCTGTATGCCACTATGAGTGCAGGCAATTTATTTTGTAAATTTAATGCACCTTCCATTGTTCACATTCCAAAGACACATTTCTCTACAGGAAGAGTTTTGCCCCATTTTATGACTTTTTTTGCCATGTTTGTTAAGTGAAACACTGCAGTTGTTAAATTAGTAACACAGTTGTTAAGTGAATCTGGTTTTCCCATTGACTTTGCTTGTCACAAAAAGGGGATTACATGACCCCCCAGACACTGCAACCATCATAAATGTGAGTGACTTGCCAAGTGTCTGAATTTTGATCGTATGACCATGGAGATGCTGAAGTAGTCATAAATGTGAAAAAGGGTTGTAACTCACTTTTTCAGTGTGGTTTGAACAGTCATTAAATGAACTATTGTATGTTCTGACCCAAGCCTTGTTCAAAGCAAACAAACACCAAACAGAGATAAAAGCAAAGCCTTTTTAATGCTTCTCTGTGAATTCCATTCATTCACAGTAAAATGTGATTAAAAACTAATTGTCCCAGATAAGAACAAGCCTTGCCAAGGTTGTGCACGGCTGCCAAGAACACTAGATTAAATTGCAAGGAAATAATCAAAACCAAAAGTCTCCAAACACAAACCAGAATAGTCTGAACTTCCCCAAGACTTGAAGTGCAAGAACATCTTTGCTTCCTGCAAAAAATCCCACCTCTGAGGGCTGGCTTTTATCCCTTAAGGGTGGGGCCATCACCTTGCAGCCTTACTCCCGAGTCGCCCTTGCTGCTTTCGTTGCTCTTTCCTTCAAGCAGCCCTGTGTGCATGTGTACTGGGCACGGGCTCCTTGAGGTCCTCTGCATCACTGCTGCCAGCCTCCACAAGCTCCGAAGGCAGTACTCCACTCTGATAGTCCTGGCCCAATCCCTGTATCACACGCAGGCCCCTCATCCGAGTCCTCGCTCTCCGAGACCTCAGCTGTCTGCACCTGCTGCCACAACACTGTAAGTCGAGCGCACCTGTATTTGTAAAATTTATTAGCCACCAATCCTATCACACAATAACTCTGAGCAGCTTAATAAACCCAATCCCTTCAAATAAAAACAGAGCATTGAAAAGAAATAATTTCTTTATGATACCTTTCAATTTAGAGCCTTCTTTACAATCCTAAAAAGAATCACTAATTTTTTAAAATATCTATACATCTTATTTGTGTCCAAAAATGTCTAAAAAAAAAAAAAGAGAGAGAGAGAGAGACCTGGGTACTCTTATCTTTCTTATCTTCATTTTTAATTGCTTTGGTTTTATTGTATTGCGAACAATTGCTGGGGTGCATCCACATTTTTGTTGTATTTGTACAATGACAATAAAGTTCTTCTAATTCTAATTTTTCTAGTGCAGGTTAACTATTAGAATTCTTTTTTTTAAATTTCCTATATTGTTTTTATTCTGATAACAAATTTGATTGGAGCAGGATGGAAATTAACTTCCTGGATCAGGGAGGGCAATCTCATTCAGGTTTTCTTGATGAAAGGAAGGAAGCCGTCTCTAATTATTTTACATATCCTATGGATTTAAAGGTGGGATATAAATGATTTTACTTATCCTATGGATTGAATGAAATATGAACCATACATTATTTTACATATGCTACAGATTGAAAGATGGAACAGAAACAGAAAAATACAAATACATATATGTTAAGAAGCAGCAGGAAAGCATAAAAGCGCTTTAAGAGATGAGGGAAGAAGTTTCTTTTTACACACAAATATCTTAAAACTACTGACTTGCGAGCAGCTGCTAGGAAGAAATACCTGAAACAAAAATTGATTTCTATTTAAATGGTATGTTGTCATCACCTTTTTTTGCCAAGGCTGAACATTCATCTTTGCGTACCTGTGCTAATTGATTTCAAGTGTAATTCAACAGAATTGTGGTAGAATAATAAATCTAAGTCAGAAGAATCCTAAGGAGAAATATCAAGTAATGTAGAATAGCTGGAGAACAATAACCAGGGTGGGCCAGAGAGGGAGGAACACATACAAATTATAAATGCAGGAGTCACTTGAGTTTTTGCACTGGATTTGAGAAGGGGGAAAATGCTACACGCCAAACCAGATAAAAATTATTTGCCTCGTTTCCGATAGTCCTTCTGTATCTAAGTAGATATTCTAATTACTCTTTTGAGTGACACCATATAAAATACCGTGAATGCTATCATTTCTTACAGGCTTAAAGTCAAGCTGTGCAGAGGGGTGTTTTAATTTACAGAAATGATTCAACGGGTGATGTAATTAAAAGGACATAGTTAATAGGGAAGCTGCCATTAATCTAACTAATGTTCTAGGAAACAGGAGAAAAATCGGAATGGAAACTCTAAATCAGAGAAGGAAAATGGAGCCCAGTATTTTACAAGAGAGTTAACAGAAAGGAATGATGGTGATGTAAGGCATATTTATTTATAAGATGAGAAAATTAAACCCTGTCATTCTAGTCACCTTGTAGAGAAAACAGAAGCTCCCAGAACCTTAAAAAAACAATACAAAACCATGCATTTTCTTTTAAAAAAATACAATGCAAACAGATAAAAGGGCAGGAGTTATAGATGAAATAATTCACTATCCCCTAAATCACTGCCCAGATGCCAGTGTTTTACCAACTATTTTTTTTATGGAAATAGAATATTTCCATAAAAAGTTATTTGAATCTTGCAGAGATCATTTATTGAGAAATCGTGTATCTCGTCCTTCTGGCCATATCTGAATTTTAGGATGAACTTAATGAAGGGAATCATCTTTTGATCTTAGAGAAAAGGAAAACTGATGGAGGAGGAATTAATTTGGCTAGCCCTTTGCAATTCACCTCTTTAACACTATTACTTGGGTTTACACCCTCAGGTTGTAAGTATGTTTGTGTGTGTGCATGCACACCCACTAAAAACTACATTGCTGTCAGAACTCAGTCCTGCTTAGTCTGAAAAAGTGGGTAGAAAAATCGAGATTCTTTATAGCTGTTACTTATATATACAACATATATTTAAAGAGAATATTTGTAGTTCAGGGTTGAAATGAGTGGTCCTTGATGGTCTCTGACTGTGATTGTTTTCTTGCAGAGGTTTCATAACCCAAACCAGAACTTATGTTACCTACTTTGGATAGTGAAACATCTGCAAGAAAACAACCACACTCAGAGAGCACCAAGGACCACTCAAAATATATTTGTATATATGCAAAGAGTAAATACTGAACCAAAATGAATGTGAAGCAAGAAATTAGAATGGTCATTTCAGAACTAAAACCCAGATATTAAAACTAAACAAGCTCATCCTTACCATTAAATATATGGTTTTAGGTATGATTGTTTCATTGTTTGTTTAGAATTCTTTACTGGCCAAGAATGATTAGACACACAAGGAATTTGTCTCCGGTGCATAAACTCTCAGTGAAAATTCAACAATAGTTGTGTAGATCATTTCATTGCCATGAAAAGGTTTGATTTTATAAACCTGCAGGGTTCTATTGTTTTATCTGACACATAAATTAACATTTACAGCACTTGTTTTATTGCTTTGGAGTTTTTTGGTTTTGTGGTATATGTGTTTCTTGCTAACTCTGATCCTAATGAAATTATTAATTCAGGATGGAGTTACTCGGGGTTATTTGTCATTTTAGTGGATCATGCGAGGGCAAAACAGAGAGCTCCTGGCTTAGCAGGGGTGAAGCAACTCTGGGGAACCATGGATGATGTATTTTGGGGGAGTCAATGTCATAATAAACAACATGGTGCTGTTGAAGTATGGGCAAAGTTTAATTTTTGATTGGGAGCCACGCAGAGTTTGCTCTAAGATGGATGGCTATATAAATGTTTTGAATAAAGTCTTAACTCATACACAGACTGGGCCAAGATTATTTAGGAAGTGGGGGAAGATTCCCAATTCTTTTGCTATATAAAATTTGGCACTTGCACCATAGTTCTTCTGTACTTGACTTCTCCATCACTGGGGTCCTCAGGTAGCCAATCAGGGAATTGGTTGGTTCTCCATCACTGGAAGAAGTTTTCAAGAAGAGATTGGTCAACCATTTGTCTGAAACAGTACAGTACTAAGGTCTTCTGCTTGAACATGGGGTTGGACCAGTAGACCCCCAAGGATCGATTATTTTGTCAGCCTACTGCTGTTTTGTGGATCAGTTAGTTAATTTGTTAGTTTTGTGGACTAAACCATCTGTGCTGTATTCAAAATTTATGTTTAAGCCAACACTAGATTCACATTCAAGAAAGTTTATGCTGATCACGGAGACACGAAAAGAACTTCTAAGCCAGTAGTCTCACTCATAACACAGCTTGATAATTGAACACCTTAGAAGAACATTCTAAAATAACCATTCATTAAGGGCTTAAGAAATGTCCATTTACCTCCACTAAAGCTAATCAGGGCAACCTGACTTCTCTTACTGTTTAAGGGCTAATAGAAACAGTGAGCTGCAAAGATCCTTGTGGAAGGATATTTTTTCCGCACACTAATACCACTAAGGTGAAGTCATTATGCATTTATCTAGGTATAACATTTGTGTTTCATGCTCTTTTGTCCTTAAGATAATTGCCAAGTGAACTTTGAAGAGAGGGTTGTCTTTAATATGATATATTGATAAAAAAAATTGCAGCTGGGAGAAAAGGACACCATTCCTTCCAAACCACTTTAAAAAACAGTGGCAAAGAAGGTCAAGCAAAATTCTGACTCTTAGACCATGTTTATAGCTTACTGTTGAAACACAAGTGTGACTTGCTATCTTATTTACACACACATATTCATTCTGCTGCCCACTTTTTCAAGAATAATTATATGCCCCAGCAAAAAAACCACCACATCCACCAGGTACTTTGGATTGAAATAATTTGGCTCCCCACTTTGCTGGATTTCTTCAGCAGTCATTGCTTTTGGAAAAAATAAAAATGAAGCCAGGTGGTACTTCTACACAGATGGGACGTCAGATTTTTTTTTTCAAAAAAAAGGCCAAAATGTCAGAGAATGTGGAACAGATGGCAGTTCCAGCAACGTTTTCTTTTATTGGGGTATGTATTCTACATTTCCCTGTGTTCTCTTTGGTCCCACTAGCATGCTTCACACCAATTTCCAACATGCTGTGATGTAAAATAACTCACCTCTGTGTAATCTGGTATAACTCAGACCAAAGGAGAAGAAAAGACTTCTTGGTCTCACGTAGGCATCTCCTGTCTTCCAGCTTGCTGTCAGACCCTTGAAGAGGGGAAAAAAAAGCTGAATCAAATTTATTGCAAAAGATATTGGCTGCAGTGTCCCTTTGTATTTCAGGGTAGAAGGGAGGGAAGACCACAGTAAGAATAAATAAAATTTCCTTGGGGCACATTGATTTTCACTGCAAGCCATCTGATAGTTAGAGAGAGATCTAGAGGGAAACAAACCCTGCAGGAAAAGTGCTTCATAACTATTTAACTCAATTCTCGGGAAGGATACTTTATCTCTGGAAAGAAAGATAAGGCATGTGCACCCAAGCACACAGAACCTACGATTACGTTTTTGATAATCTGTCTCAAGTTCCCTGGGAAAACTGAATAAAGATATGGTGGGGTAGACAACCAACAGTTGCATGAAGAAAGACTGTATTAAACATTTATTACTTGCCCAGAGTATCCTTATCAAGGGGATGCAAGCTGGTTACGCTAATTGGGACCAACAACAGCTTTCATAGCTAGCGCATCAAGCTGAAGCTCTCTTTGTTCAGGTTTGGGGTGGGGAAGTAGAAATTTTCCTGGAAAGAAAACCACATGGTATCTCCTTGCTTCAGTTAAGATTGGCTACAGACAAGTGAGGGCCAAATGGAGAACTCACTCTCTTTCTCTCAAATACACACACACCTCAATCATCCAACAAATGCCAAGGCTCACAAGGGGTTCTATCTACCCAGGGGTTAATTCAAGACTTTGTTACAAAGATAATCAGACTTTCTCCACCCCCCTTCCTGACAGGAGGGAAGAAAATGAGCATATAGTGTCCCTTCAGGGGCTATTGACCCGGTTTCTAAGGTTTCTTCTGCTCATCACTAATTGGCAGTCCAAATATTAACCAACAAGTGTAGTTGTTCCATTCTCCTGGCCTAATGTTTTGACATTCAAAAAATAGGCTAGAACTAAAGGCTTCATAGAGTAGGTGGGATAATTCCTGTGACTTTTTTCCCCCTCTCCCTGAGAGAAGAGGGAAAATTATTTCATATATCCATCTAAGGCTTCCATTTATGCACTCTAGGAAGTTGTCTGGTTTAATCTTTCTGTGATGATATTGCTTCAACTCATCTGTCTGTTTCTTCCAGGAGAAAATTGAAAGAAATGTTAGCTAATGCCAAGCAATCTTCTAGTTTTTCTGTTTGCCAGACTTTGGGGAAGCCATTTTGTATCTCTAGAAGGCATCCGGTACGTTCCAGAAAGTTTAAATTTCTGTCTTCTTGTAGTTTCTATCATCTTCTTCTTCTTCTTCTTCTTCTTCTTCTTCTTCTTCTTCTTCTTC
>BLBF01000010.1:11246891-11265900 GCA_015471245.1 Laticauda colubrina
TCTTCTTCTTCTTCTTCTTCTTCTTCTTCTTCTTCTTCTTCTTCTTCTTCCCACCTGCCATTTGTGGTCGCCATAGAACAGGGGTGTCAAACTCAAGGCCCACAAGCCAGATCCAGCCTGCGGAGTGCTTAGATTGGGCCTGCAGGGCCATCCTAGAAACAGCGGAGAACCAGCCTGCAGTGCCTCTGTGCAGCCTTCCTAACAGTGGTGGGATTCAATAAATGTTACTATCGGTTCTGTGGGCATGGCTTGGTGGTCATGGTGTCGCTTGTTAGGTGTGGCTTGGTGGGCGTGGCAGGGGAAGGATAGTGTAAAATCTCCATTCCCTCCCCACTCTTGGGGTAAGGTTACTGCAAAATCCCTTTCCCTCCCTACCCAACTAACCTGCTTTCCAGCTCCATTCTCCTGTGCAAGGCAACAAAAGAAGACCCAGGTGATCAGCTGGGACTTGGGAGGCGGAGAATAGATGGGGCCAGGGCTACGTTATTTGCTGGTTCTCCAAACTACTCAAAATTTCTGCTACCGGTTCTCCAGGACTAGTCAGAACCTGCTGAATACCACCTCTGCCTCCCGAGCCCTGTTTTTGTTTGCAATGGCCTCCTGCAGCTCTCTGCCAGCAAAAATGGAGCCTGCCCCCCACCCCAGCTTCATTTTCACTGGCAGAAGGCTGCAGGAGGCTGTCTTGGCTAAAACTGGAGCCCGGTTAAAAAGTTAACATGTCTCCCCAAACCAAGGGACAAGTGAGAAGAAGACCACTTCTAGAGGCTTTGTTCAGAGTTAGTCTGCAGGATCTGAATGCCATTTCAGTTAGCACTCTTGTAGTTTTTAATTCTCAGTCTACTGGTATATAGAGGCAAAACTGTCAGAGATCAGTTCTGGGGAAACAAATCAAAAGTATCTCAGCAGTGGAATGTGGGCAGGAGAAACAATAGGAATATTAGAAACCCAACCCTTGTCAATCAGCTGTTGAAGCTAGCTGGGTTTTTTCTTCCAGAAGCTAACATTGATTAACTGCCAGAATGCAGTTTTAATGGTCTGTACAGTAAAAATGGTGTCTGGTTGTCAATTTGATCTCATATAGTACTGTAAGACCTTTCCAAGCATCACAATCTTTTCCTTCTTTGGGCCACCTAATGTTTCTGACCAACCATTTTTTGTGTGTGTGTGTGTGTGTGTGTGTGTTGCAATTTGCACATCCCTGTATCTTCTCCAGCAATTTCAGCTGCCTTTGATGAATACTCCTTCCTTCCCTTCCTTCTCTCCCTCTGCATCCCCAATGCTTTCAAAGTAGGCTAGTTTAAACTGGGAATAGAGATTCTTTCACCAATCATCTGCTTTTGTGCTTTCTGAATTGCATCTGCCCTTCAGAAGATTGGGTTGGAGCAAGATGTTGCAGTTATGCATTTTTCCCCAGCTGCTTCCAAAGCTAGAAGTTTAGTATGCAAGCCAATGTTCATATTGTATAAGCATAAGAATATTGGAGAAATTCTATGGGTGATTTTACTTTTAATTTAGTCCCAAAGTGGTCAACTCTATAATCTTCCCTGGTGTCTGTGTTTTTGCTGAGTGCCATTAGGAGGAACATTGGCCATTTTCAGTCTCAATATTACCATCACCTGTAAGGGGGAAAGTACAGTATAACACATGGCAATTTGTTGTCTTATCTCTGGGAAATTTAGAGCTATCTTCTGTCCAATTTCCCTTCCCACAATTATGGTAGACAGTTTTGAAAAACCATTTGTACCTAGCCATTTGTTCTGTGTAAACAATCAATGGTGGGATTCAAAATTCTTTACTCCCGGTTCTGTGGGCATGGCTTGGTAGGTGTGGCATGGCTTGGTGGGCATGGCAGGGGAAGAATTCTGTAAAATCCCCATTTCCACCACACTCCAGGGGAAGAATACTGTAAAATCCCCATTCCCTACCTACCCCAATAACCTGCTTTCCAGATCTGTTCTCCTGTGCAGGGCAACAGAAGAAGACCCAGCTGATCAGTTGGGACTCCAATCAGCTGGGACTCGGGAGACAGAGAACAAATGGGGGCAGGGCCATCAGAGATGGTATTCTGGATAACTCAAAATTTCCGCTACAGGTTCTCTGAACTACTCAAAATTTCCACTACCGGTTCTCCAGAATTGGTCAGACCCTGCTGAATACCACCTCTGTAAACAATGTTATAAGGTATCAAGCTTTTTTTTTAATCGTGAATCAAAGTACTGGCCCACAGGTCCCCATCATGATAAAATAGAATGATGCAACAGCATCCTGAAATGATAAAATGGATTGGAGTTTATCATTTTGGATTGTACAATCAGATATAACACTCTAGAATGTTCCTCATATTCATTTACCTTTGGGGTAAATGGGTGCTTAGCCATTCTCATACTCATCAGAACAATTGTCTTATAAATAAACTAGTCTCAGAGGCAGGAAACCACAGCAAGAGAACCCACTAGAAGACTATTTTCAAAATTCCAGATGTTGAAAATCTTCAACAAGCTCCTTCCCCAGCCCTCCTATCTCTTTTTAAGTAGGTAAGCCAGCTGACTTGTGTGCATAACGGAGTAGAGCAAAGTGATGGAGAAGAAGAATACTTGCCAGTCTGGAATGCAAATTGAGATATCCGAATTTTGCATGTTCCTCTGCAATTAAATCCTCTACAAAACAGAAAATAGCTCAGCAGATAGATGTTGTCATTTCTTTTCTTTCTGCACGCTGCTGATGTCCGCACACCTGCCAAAGTAAAAATTTCTCCCCAAAGGTAATCCTTCTGCCTCATTTTGCCAGCTGCATTTGCATTAGGCCTAAAATATGGCACCTTCCCAAGCATTTTAAGATGGAGGAGTTCAGAACTGCCCTCCAAACTGAATGGGTAGATATTACCCGGCATTTCTTTTCTTGTGTGTGTTTTGTCCCACAAGCTTAACAGCCACTAAATTCCACCGTAATCATATAAGCCTATCAAATCCTCCCCCGTGCATACGCCTCCATCTTTATGCTCAGGAATAATGCTCAGTAACTGAGGAAGGGGTGTGAACAAGCTTGCCTATGTGGGTGTTGTGCTGAAAAGAATAAAATGCTATTAGTCTGAAGTGGTTCATGATTGCAAATCTCTTTCTCTGTAGCGTGTGGCCATGTATCCTTGCAAACAAACATGTTTAGGCCCCACCAGTGGAAAAAGGGAGATGATGTTGAGAATCTGATTTCAGGGGCTACAATGAGACTTAACGGAAGTTTGAATGTATTGACACAACTGGAACATGCTAAAACCAGTAAAATAATATCCCATGCATAAACTGGGACTGTGCCAAGAAGAGGCAACAAAAATGTCTGCTGTCAAACCCAAGGAATCATTCCAAAAAACAAACATGGTGATTTCTAACTAATAATACACCATATATTTTTATTTGCAAGTTATGAAGACTGAATGAAAAACATCCGGGCTTATTTAAAAGCCAGACAGTTCTAATAGCAATAGCACTTAGACTTACATATATATCACTTCACTGTGCTTTCCAGCCCACTCTAAATGGCTTACAGAGTCAGCATATTGCCCCCAACAATCTGGGTCTTCATTTTACCTACCTTGGAAGGATGGAAGGCTGAGTCAACCTTGAGCCTGGTGAGAATTGAACTGCCGAATTGCTGGAAGCCTGCAGTCAGTAGAAGTAACCTGCAGTGCTGCATTCTAACCACTGCACCAACACGGTTCTTATCCATATCATTTGCTTTTCACTGTCCTAAAGGTGCTTTTTTAGCAGGCAACTGGACTTTCTTGCTTTTTCTCTACAATTTTGAATGGTGTGGGAGTAGAAATGGATTTCCACAGGAAAAAATTGTAGAATTACAGGAACCAGGAGCATAACTCAGGTGACCCCGAAGACACAGATAAACCTCCAAGTGCTTCAAAGACCCTCTAAAAGGATGCAAATGACCAGCTGTCTGCAAGGAACATAAATCATTCCATTCCCCACCCTCCTGTCAGAGCTGAAGAAGCTTCTTGGATGAAAAGCAAAATGTCTTCAGAAGAAAAAACAAGGCTGCAACAGATCATATGCTATCTCTTTTTGTAGCTAAATTTATACCAGATTCAGAGAGCAAGGACATCAGTCATTACAGTGACCTCATGCTTCTGACAAACAGATGCTTTTTAAAAATTATCTTGTTAAACTCATTACAGGTAGTCCTCAACATATGACCATACTTGAGCTCCAAATTTCTGTTGCTAAGTGAGATGTTTGTCAAGTGAAGTTTGCCCTATTTTATGACCTTCCCTGCCACCATTGTTAGGTGAATCACTGCACTTTTTAAGTTAGTAACATGGTTGTTAAGTGAATCTGGCTTCCTTATTGACTTTGCTTGTCAGAAGGTTGCAAAAAATGATACCATGACCCTCCCCTGGGACACTGCAACAGTTATAAATATGAACTGGTTGCCAAGCATCTGAATTTTGAACATGTGACCAGGGGAATACTGCAATCGTAAGTGTGAAGAACAATCATAAATCAGATTTTTTTCAGTGTCACTGTAATCTTGAAATGTGAATAAATGAAAGGTTATAGGTTGAGGACCAGTGGTGGGCTGCTACTGGTTCAGACTGGCTTGCCTGTAACAATAGTTCCAACCACTGGCTGCCCCCCACTCCGGTGCTATCCTATCCTATATATCTGGCTCAGTCATCCCACCCACGGAACACAGCTGATTTCCGCACCTCACCTGCTCTGCTCACTGCAGCTGCCATGCACAGGAAATTTCCTTGTTTTTGCAGCCATGCACAAGCCACACACTCACATTTTCAGTTCTGCACTAGACAAACCGGTTGTTATATTATGTGCAGCCCATCTCTGTTGAGGACTATCTATATAGGGTGAACTACCAAAGTCTTGAGTCTCAAAACATCTTCAAATTGTCAACTCATAAAATATTTCTATGGTCTTTTTCGAGTTGCCAACAGAAAGGGAAGGGGGAGCAGTGTGGCAGCTTGCATTTCATAAATGTTTTCAAAGATGGTTTCTAGGTGACTGAAGTTTCTGCCATGCAAAATTCTAACTGGAGAGCATGATTGATGACTCTTGGCTATGAATGTGTCCCATTGGAGAATATGAATTATGATACACCCAGGGGGTGAGGGAAAACCAGGGTCAAGGATGACAATGAATGATGTGTCTCAGAGTCAGGTACACCTGGGTGGTGCCGACATGTTTACTCCTAATAAATCTTTTTTAAGTTTTGGAAGTTTGGCTTGAGACTTGATTTAAATGGGGGTAACTGCCAGAGCCCTGGCACAAATGTTGTACCTTAACAAATGACCATAATAATGTTAGAATAGTGAGCAACATAACTATGTAATAAAAGGTTTATCTACAGGGCTACACATACAGTATGTAATTGTGATTATTGTGATATATTTTGATTTGGTGGATAGCTTCTGAGGTTCAACCATCAACAGTAAAGGAACAAGGAGTCAAGAAATATGCCTCAGGCTTACAGTTGGAAGAGCAGCCATGAAGATCTTAGAAAAGATATTCAAGTGCTGTGATGTATTTATACCTTCAAATATCAGAATTGTAGAAGCTGTGATGTTTTCTCTGATCCTCTGTGGAAACAAAAGGTGGACTTTGAGAAAGAAAGATAGGAAAAGTATTGAGGTATTTGAACTTTGGTTTTGGAGAAGACTCCTGAGAGTACTGATGGATCTTCCATCAAATCAACCCAACGTTCTCATTCGAGGTACAGATGACCAGGCTCAAATTATCCTACTTCGTAGGTTTTATGCAAAGATCCAGCATTCTGGAGAAGATGCTAATATGTGGGGAAAGGGGGAGGGAAAAAGAAGAAAATAACAGTCAGCAAGATGGATAGAGACAAGTTATAGTAGCAATGAACACACTGTTTTCTGCCTTTTATTTGAAACCACTTTACCTGTTTCTTAAAAATTATTTTAGTATCAGCTTTGGAATCCTTATTCATTGCTGCCACATTTGAGTTTGAGAAAGTGGGAGGGGATGGTTTTTATAAAGCAGCTCTAAGTAGACAAATAGAATTTTTTTGTTAGTTCATGATCATAGACTGTGGCACAGAAGAAAAAAGGAATTTACTTGGGATTGGTTCATTTGGTGTGATGATGATTGAAAAAAGGGGATGCTTTGTAGTTTGGGACATTGTAGGAAGTCCGGGAAATTTTTAGTTTCAAGATTCCACAGGTGTGTCAAGTGCTATTCTAATAAAGGTACTTTTGAGATTATGCTTTTCTCAGAGTTACTGATTGGAATGGAGATACCCTGGAATGCTGACATTTAGCTGATGACCCTGTCTCCTTTGTTAATTGTTTCAAACTGCTGCCATTTTGCATGAAAATGTAATGACAAATGTTGTATATGTATATGCATATGTATATGTATGTGTGCAGGGATGGGATTCTACCGGTTCGTCCCAGTGTGGAGGAACTGGTAGCTTTGAAGATCAGCTGTGAGTGATCAACTGTTGGGCCCACCCCATGCTCACCAAACTGGTTGTTACACTGGTTGAATCCCACCCGTGTGTGTGTGTGTGTGTGTGTGTGTGTATGTGTGTGTTTGTAGAAAAAGAGGAAGAGAGAGGGATGGAGAGAGAGAAAATAATTTAGGATTAAAATTTTTTTAATGCAAAACAACATTGTAAAATTTCAAGAGACGATGAGATCCAAGATGGGGATAATATACTGTTATGCAGTATTTTATTTTTAAGGTATTTCTACAGAATGTAAGTGCTCTTTTAAGTAAAAAATCAAATCAAATAAATGTATTTCATGGAGTCAGGGAAGCCACAAGATGTGTGTTGAGATTGTAACTCTGTGAATTCCCAGTCCATCATGTCACCTGAGACAATCTTTGCATCATGATGGGGAAGGATGTTCTTTAGCAATGCCTGAAGCAGTAAGCATCTAGCTTTCCTCCCATCCTTTTCAATATCGCAGTCTGAAATAGAAACTTGAAAGATGCACCTATTTTCCATTTTTTATTTTTATATCTGAAAATAGGTCAGAAGCACTTCAAGGAAAATAAAGGAAATACCATCCTTTAAAGATGCAATTGCACTGGATCTTCTACAAGTTCGGAAGCCATTATCATGAGTTGGCTTAAAGTAGAAGAAAACAAAATTACTCACTTGGTGCTTTGCATGTACCTTGGGAGGAATTCTTTTTCATAAATTATTTTGTGCATTTTATGGAAATTAGACACAAGCCAGAATCAACATTAAAGATATAAAGAAATCAGATGATTTTATTGGATCAGGATGAGTTCCAAAGGAGCAGTCCTGAGATTTCTGGGGTGTGTGTGGGGAATCAGCTTGAAATCTTGAAGATTTTATGCTAGTCAGCATGAACATATCTAGCATTGGTGACAACTTCAGTAGATGGCAACTTCCTATCTTCCTGGGTTTATATCAACAGAATTGTTCATTTGACCACAGATCAATGGCTATCTACTGAAGATGCATAAGGTTTCCTTGGCTGTCTTCCCATGATTTGAAATCTATCTAAATACTAAGTAACCATGGATGTTGGCTAGAAAAAAAAATATCCATATGCTTTCTTTAAAAACAGTAGAAACAAAAAGCATGAAGTTAAAATCTCTATTCAGTCGTAATGAAGTTTCTGCAGATTGAAACACTGGGAATATTTAGAATTCTTAAGATATTTCTACAGAATGTAAGTGCTCTTTTAAGTAAAAAATCAAATCAAATAAATGTATTTCATGGGGCCAGGGAAGCCACAAGATGTGTGTTGAGATTGCAACTCCATGAATTCCCAGTCCATCATGTCACTTTTCCATTTGGAGGTAGTGGATTCATTTGCTGGAGTCTTCCCCTCTCTCACAAATTGAGGAAAGAGAAATAAGAAAAGGAAAACATTTCAACAGGCAGTTCTCCCATTTCAGATGCTATTCTCCAGAAAATGATGTGTTGCTTGTGGTTCTATAAATCACAGAACCGGCCTAAAATCAAGCAATATTTGGAAAGGAAACATGGAAATCTAGGATATGCTTATTTATTTATTTGATTTATTTGATTTGTCAATCATTTAAAAAATAATAGGTATAAGTATAAACATAGTTATGAATACATGGAATGGATACATATAAGAAAAATAAAAAGAATCAAAAGGACAAGGACGGTAGACACATTGGTACACTTATGCACACTCCCTACAGACCTCTTAGGAAAGGGGTGAGGTCAGTAGTAGACAGTCTAAGGTTAAAGTTTTTGGGGTTTGGGGAAGAAACCACAGAGTCAGGTATTCCAGATGTTGACTACTCTATTGCTGAAGTCATATTTTCTGCAGTTAAGTTTGGTGCGGTTTACTATAAGTTTGTATCTATTGTGTGCTCTTGTGTTGTTATGGTTGAAGCCGTAAAGCTTGGAGGGCCGAAGTAAACCAAAGAGAGACTCACAGAACCTTGATCAGCCAGCAATAATCAAGGTTATGACAGAACATGTAGCATGTGTCAAGTGAACTGTCTAATATTTATGACCCTACAAGCTAGGAGAGGGTAGGATAGCAATTGCCTTTCTGCTTTATGAGGATGAATGACAGGTGGTGAGAAAAGAGGGCAAGACCAAAAATGATCAAAAATTACTACCAAGCTGAAATGATGCATTGTAAAACTGCATATGATATTGACCCAAACATGCTCAGGTCTTGTTGCTAAATCAAAGACTTGGCCAGGATTTGTTCTGACTCTATTACACTAAGTAAAACGTTTCACATTCATGCGGGGCTTTTAGATTTATAAAATACAATGTGTACCAAGAGCCTTTCTGTGTCCTCCCAGGTCCTCTGACCTGGGCAACAAGAATCTGAAGACTTCCAGAAAGCGAGATTGGCTCATCAAATAGCACAAGGTTTTTTTGTGCAGTAGTGCGCTCTCTCTCTCTCTCTCTCTCTCTCTCTCTCTCTCTCTCTCTCCCTCCCTCCCTCTCTCTCTCTCTCTCTCTCTCTCTCTCTCTCTCTCTCTCTCTCTCAGAAATGGGAATGTCCCCTGGTTTGTTCTGCCACTTCTCAGTTGTCTCTCACAGCTGGACAAGATCTCCTGTAATGTGACAGAAGTTGAACTCAAACAACTGTCAACATTATTTTTTGCCCAAAAAACTTTCAACCACTCTGAAAATTCTTGATCATTTGAGATCTATCTCCAACCCTCCACACCAGCTTGTGGAAGAAATGGTGCCTCTATAAATGCAGAGAGGTCTAGAGCACTTCCCATTTCACAAGAAGAGTTCTCCACTCCTCTACTCATTGCAGAATACCTTATGCCACCAGACTTGAAACTCTAGACCTAGAAAACTTAGAATGACGACGCCTTCAGTCCGATCTAAATAAAGTATATAAAATCATACATTGCAATGTCCTACCTGTCAATGAATACTTCAGCTTCAATCATAACAATACAAGAGCACACAATAGATACAAACAAGGTTAATCGTACCAAACTTGATTTCAGGAAATACGACTTCAGCAACAATGTCTGGAATACTCTACCTGACTCTGTGGTTTCTTCCCCAAAACCCAAAAACTTTAACCTTAGACTGTCTACTATTGACCTCGCCCCTTTCCTAAGAGGTCTATAAGGGGCATGCATAAGCGCACCAATTGTGCCTACCGTCCCTGTCCTATTGTTTCTTTTTATTTTTCTTATACGTATCCATTTCATGTCTTCATAACTATCTTTATACTTATACCTTTTATCTTGTAAGCGATTGACAAATCAAATAAATAAATAAATAAATGTAGGCTGGGGAGTTCTGGAAGTTTAAGTCCATACATCTTAAAATTGCTAAAGCTGAGAAGCATTGCTCTAGAGGAAGTAATCAGGGACAAAGTCAGGGTACAGCATGATGGAAATCATATTGGTTGTACTTGTTGGTGACCTTTAAAGAGGCTGTTTTGGTTCTCCTTGACCACTTGATGGTTTTCAGTATCATTGACCATAAAATTGTTCTGGATTGTCTTCAAGAAAGGAGTGGGAGTAGTATTTCACACTGATTAACCTCCTTCCTGAACACTGCTACTTTGTGGTGTGCCTCGTGGATCATCCTGTCCTGTCTTTTCTACATCTACATAAACTTCTGGGTGACATCATTCATTAGCAGAGAGTCTAGTATTAGCAACACATTAAAGATACCAAGCTAACTATCTCAGCCCCAAGCAGGACAAGAAATGAGGCAGAAGTCTGATCCAGCAGCTGATGACAAACAGAGTCTGGTAGAAAAAAAAAAAACAGATTCAGTCTGAATATGAAATGTCTTTTAAGTTTGTGGATCTAATGATTCTTGAGAAATACCATCTTTGTCCTGGAAAATGGTTGTACTCCCCTAATCAGTTTTTGGTTTGCAATTGTTTTCTCCATTTTTACTGTTGTAAGCTCCCCAGAGTAGGCTTTCACAAAACCTAGGGAGGGATTGGGATTGTTCTGAGTAGGAAGTTTGAGGAAACAAGGAACTCTAGAGCAGAAGCTGTATAGTCTCAATATGGGGACTTCATTCCCAGGAGCTGGGCTTCAAAAATTTTACCAAAGGGTTCTCTGCCCGATTGCTGGATGGGCGTGGCCATGGTGGGTGTAGCCTAATTGGCCTCCTGCACCACAGCGAGGGATGGAATGTTTTTGCCCTCCCTGGGCTCTGGAGGCTTTCCTCAAGCCTCTGGGAGAGTAAAAATAGCCTCCCTGGGCTCTGGAGGCTCTCTGGAAGCCAGAAACAAGCCCACTTCCAGCCTTCCCAAACTTCTGGGAGGCCCATTTTTCACCCTCCCTGAACCTCCACGCACACCATGCACTTACCTGCATCCAAAACAGGCCACATGGTGACTCCTGGGACGGGAGGGGAGGGGTGGGCAGGGCCAGCCAGGTGTGGGATTTGGGGGTTCTCCAAACTGCACAGGATCTTAGTTAGGAGCTCTCCCGAACCTCTGCAAACCTCCAGCAGCCCACTCCTGTTCATTCCCCATGCGGACGAGGAAATTCTGGAAATTGAAGTCTACGCATCCTCAAGTTGTCAAAGTTGAAAAACACACCACTCTAGAGGAATAAAAAGATAAGTCACACAAAACATCACCAGCACTTTCTCTAACAACAAAGTAAAATACTGCCAGGAGAAGTTAGAAAAAACAATCTTAAGCAAGCTGACAATAAACTTAAATAATAGACATATCCTGGGTAGACCAAAACATAGCATGTAAGAATCATTCTCCAAATCCTACACTAAAATCTGAACCACATCTTGTGCAATGAATATTTACAGAACAGATTTTTTTTAATGAACATACAAAGAAATATTGTCTCGTTTTGCAACCTTTCCTCCCTTGCTTAATTCTAAGTGAAAATAGGGGAAATTGTCAGTGTGTGCCATTTTAAAAGTCTTTGGGTTTTTGTGTACACTACTTACACATCAAAAATCTAATTCACTTGAAAGGTTTCCAACAAAAATGAGCTTTTTATGGATTTCCCCTTTAGGTTACCTAGCAAATTTCTTCAGGGTTAAAAGAAGGGCTGGGAGGAACAGAAGAAGAATTTGACCTGTCTTGGTTAGGCTAATTGGCAAATTGCCTTGCAGTCTTTGAGCTTCTCCATTGTCTGGTTAATTGGATGGACATCAGCCCTGGCTTCAAGGCAGTGTTGAAATGAGGCAGGTCACTGCTGCAATGAAGGTTTGGATATAAATTATTTGAAGTGGCAGCATCCCACCCCTCATTCATAATGTGCTTGGGGAAAGCTGAGCTCCCAAGTCAGCATCATTTTTTTTGGGGGGGGGGGGGCAAAGCAATTACAAGGAAAACACAAAAGCAGGGTTAGCTTTCTTGACCAAATTCAGGCTTTTCAAGATTTTTGTATGTGGTCGCATATGTATCAGCAGTCAAAAAAAAACCCTAACACAAACCTTGATGGTATAAACAGAAGCATAGAATCAAAATCACATCAAGTATTAGTACCGCATTATAAAGCCTAAGTAAAGCCACATCTGTGATACTACATCCAGTTTTGGACACCACATTACAAAAAAGATGTTGAGACTTTGGTAAAAGTGCAGAGAAGAGCAACTAAGACGATTAAAGCCCTGGAGACTAAAACATATGAAGAATGGCTGCAGGATTTGGGAATGGCCAGTTTAGAGAAAAGGATGACTGGGGTGACAAGATAGTTGTATTCCAGTATTTGAGGGGCTGCAACAAAGAAGAGGGGGCCAACCTGTTCACACTTAGCACTGCTAAGTGCTCTGAAATCATGTCATCACCATTTGAAATCTTCTCAGCCAGCTTCCCCAGAAAGTCAGTGGTTTAATGGCCTGTTTAGGGGAGATGAATGAATTCATCTGTGGGGTGGAAAAATAGAGAGCAGATCCTGATGAGTTGCGCTCAGTGATGGGATTCAAATAATTTAACAACCGGTTCTCTGCCTTAATGATTTCTTCCAACAACTAGTTCACCAAACTGCTCAGAAAGTTAACAACCGGCTCTCTCAAACTGGTGTGAACTGGCTGAACCCCACCACTGGTTGTGCTCCATTTCTGTATCCCATGGAAGAACTTCCCTTCCATGCATGGAGAGCAAGCAGCTTTCAGACAGCTCCTAGAAGTGACAGTGAGTAGAAATCCAAACATATAATGTGATAAAGAAAGGAATGTGGGATGCCTCAGACAGGTGGGGAGGCTTGGCACATGCTATGAGCAAGTATCTGTCCATCAGGGGTTGAAAATTCAGATTGGATCTCAGCAACAAGGATTTTCAGCTCCTGAATGGAGTCTCCCAGGCTTTTCCCATCTCCCAACAAGGCACCCTGGTCTCCTTTAACTGGATTCCATCTGCTTAACAACTTTTGCAATTGTTTAACAATCACAGCCAGAAGTGTCAGGATTCTGATCATTGACTGAAACAGTCACATGGGCAATCTTGCCTAATGAATACTTTGCCCAATGATTAAGATTTGAGGCTTAATTTTGATCGTAAGTCAAGGACTGCCTGTATTATTACAGTTATATCCCATCTTTATTTGTACAACTCAAGATACTACGCCAAATGTTTCTGCCTCCGATTTATCCCACAATCAAACTTTAGGAGGTGGTTGGGCTAAGAGAGGGTTAATAGCCCAAAATCACCCAGCCAACATTCCTACCTAAACAAGGACTAAAACTCACAATTTCCTGGTTTCTAGCCTAGCACTTTAACCAAATTGTACATCTAAGAAGGTATTTGGGGTCAAAGGAAGTATGTGCTGTAATTTTCATACTTCCCAGGTGAGTATTTGTATGCTGTTCAGTTCCCTAATGGTTGTGATCGACTTAGAAAGTACAATAAAAACATTAAGACAAGAAGCATAAAACACTGGCAACTAAACATTAAACACTAAACATGAAATAATCTGAGTGGATTAAGAAATGTAATGCTAAATGAATCAAGCCCTGGAAGAGTTGTCCCACTGATGATTTAAGAGTGTTTGATGGATTCTAACAAATTGATGGTCCTGTAAGTAAAAGAAATTACTCCCTTGAATTGAGCTCAAATTCTACTAACAACATAGAATTATAGTGTTGTACAAAAGCATCCATGTAGCTTTCTTGGAAGCATTAATATTTTCTTGGAAGGCTTAACATTGACCTCTGGGGTGTTTTTTCTGCATCTCAGTGTAGCCTTCAGCTCTACTTTCCTGATCATCTCCTATCAACATTTTAATCTTGTCTAACTCTTTATAACATGGATGTAAAACTTGCCACATCACATTTCCATCACATGATGTTTCACAATGTTTTCTCCCCTTCACGGAGCTAGGGTGGGCGTGGCCTGCATATGACGCATCTGGTCACAGGCTGCCAGACCTCTGCTATAGCATTCTTTAGGCTTGGCTTAGTTGTTTGGCCCAAATCCATGATAGTGAGCCTATGGGGCATGTGCCAGAAGTGGAACATAGAGCCATCTCTTCGGGCGCGCCAGACATCACCTGTTGCTCTTCTGGGTTGCGGAGTGCAACAATCAGCTGGTCTTCATGCACGCATGCATGCCAACCACCTGGTCTTCTGGTTTCTAGTGTGCATGAATGCGCGAAGACCAGCTGACTGGTGTACGCATGCATGTTAAAACCAGCCAGCCAGGTGGTCTTTGCACATACATGTGCATTAGAAGCCGAAAGGCCAGGTGGCCAGTGTGCATGTGCACACTGGGACGGGAGCTGCTTTTCTGGATTTTTAGCAGGCGTTTCGGCACTTGGTTCCTGTTTAGTGTGCGAACACTCCCATTTCAGCACTCGGTGCCGAAAAAGTTAACCACCACTGGTCTAAACCATGCAGTCCTTGCCTAGAATAAAGTTCAGGAGGCAACTAGTGAAGCTATTTTAACATGCTTGATCAACAGTTTGGTTGAAATTTCACTGGCATTATCCTACCCTTCTGAACTAATTGCAACTTTCAGACTGTCTTCAGTGACCAGTCCATGAGAATTATATTATAATAATCAATGTTGTGATTATCAATAAATGAGTCAGCAAAACCAGTCCAGGTGGAGACATAACTGCAAAAGGACCATACAGTCAGTCATCCATCATCAAAACTGTATCTAGTATGACCCCTAACTTGTAACTTGATCCTTAAAAGTAAGTACAGCTTTCTCCAGAATAAGTGTGTTCCTTGAATTCAGAAAAATACCTTCCAAGAACAACTCAAGCCCAGTATCTTCATGTGTAGCCAAGCGGAACTCTTGTCTATATTTAATTAAAGTTTGTTCTCCTTTATTCAGTACTCCTTTTATGGCTCAGAGATAATCAAAAGCTTTGCATTGCTAAAGCAGAGGTAACAAAGTCAATGGGGAAATACAAAACACTGCCCACTTCTGAAGCCACAACAAAAATTTCCCTGTCTAGTTGTGTCCAACCCTAAGATACAGTGCTCATGGCCAAGGGAGCTGGCATGATCTGAAGACTTTTCCATGGTCATGTGACCAATATAGCCACACACCAAATGGAACCCTGTTACCTTCCTACCAAAGTGGTACCTTTTTATCTACTCGCATTTGCATGCTTTAGTAGGCAGGAGCTGAGACAAGAACCAGGAACTCACCTCATTGCTTGGAGCTCAGTTCTCGAACCTGGGCTGTCAGCTCTCCAGCTGACAAGCTCAGCATCTTTAACCTATTGAAGAGTAGTGTAAATTAGGGAGCAGGAACAAAACCCAAAGGAAACTTAGCCAACACACCAATATTTATAAGTAAAAGGGGAAAATTCTCAGATATAATTCACTAATTACAGACATCAAAATCCTAGCCCATGACTACTCACTACCCTGCTGGAGATTAGTATGCACCAGCAGTGGGATCCTACCTGTTGCACTAACAGTTCAGTGATGTCACGCATGCGCAGCTTTCCCCACACCAGCTGAGGCCTGCAGTGCCAATCAGCTGAGAGGATAAAGAAGAGAAAAGTTCAGAGGTGGGTGGGAGGGCCGATCCTACACTTTTCTTTATCCACTCAGTGGATCATAGGAGGCTTCTTTTTGACTATCCGTTCGGCCAAAATGATATGAACTGGTAGAATACCACCACTGGTATGCACTTATCAGTAGGATGTATCCACAACCTTAGCTGAGCTTCACCCCATCCCTAATTCCTCTGATCAACCAGCTATTTTCTGCAGAAGAATTGTGAAAATGATGCTGCCCGCTCTCTCAGGCCCCGCTCCAGGTGCGCCACTTTCCTGTCAACAATCAAAGTAAAAGCAAGGGAGTCCTTCAATGAGCAATCTGAAAGAGCAATCTAGCATCAATTTAAACCCTTTCCTAAGGCCTTAATGACTTAGTGTATCACTAGGCCTGAGAATCAGGAGATAGGCCTCAGGCCATGTATTCATTATATTAATTGTGACTGATGGGTCTGGCTTTTTACCCTGGCTGCTGTTGTATGTGTGCCATTTCCTGTTTTTATGCTTTAAATTTTTAAGGCTGTTAGCCCAGAATCATGATCTTGAGATAGATGGCCATATAAATTTAAGTAATTAATCAATCAATCCCTCCAGAGCTCTCAAGTACCAGCTGATGCTAGTCCTTAGGAGTTTTTTCCACAAATGAAGACAGCAGGCTGTTGTAAACCTCCCTGCAATTGGGTTTCTTATAGGCTGGAATAGATATCTACCTATCAGTAAATGGCACGACCAAAAACCCCTGATCTCAAACCACATTGATAATACACAACACCAGTTTGATTGGGAAGGAACAAAAATTATTGGCCAGGCTAATACCCGCCACAATATGAATTTACTCTATTCTAAAATTAGAAATAATAAAACATAACCTGTTCTTAGGGAACCCAGAGTTCAGTGGCCTATAAAAGTACATACTTTTTTGTATGTACTTTGATAGTTCTCTTCAATATCTTTTTTTTTAAAGGACCCTCCCTAGTTTCTTGGACTATGAGAGGGGATATGTATGTATGTATGTATGTATGTACGTATGTATGTATGTATGCTGTTCAGCTTCCTTCAGGTATTATCCCACATCATTGTAATTGTGCTTTTAAAGTGGTAGCAATGTTTCGGCAGAATCTAATCTGCCATCATCAGTCTTCTGTATTGAGTTCATCTGTGAGTCAGGCTATCACAGCCGTTTCAGTTTTAAATATATAAATATTTGATAGCCTGACTCACAGACGAACCCAATACAGAAGCCTGATGATAGCAGATGAGATTCTGCTGAAATGTTGCTATAACTTTAAAAGCACAACTGCAATGACGTGGGATAACACCCAAAGGAAGCTGAACAGCATACGTGTAAGTACCCATGAAAACTTAAGAAAATATATACATACATATATGTGTGCTGTTTAGCTTCCTTCGGGTATTATCCCACGTCATTGTAGTTCTGTTAAAGTTGTAGCAACGTTTCAGCAGAATCTCATCTGCCATCCTCAGGCTTCTGTATGGATATGGGTCTTACAGCTCCTGGTTTTAAATTTGAGGCTGGTCCATTCTGATTGGTTGGGAGCCTGAACCTGTGTTCATTGGACTTGGAGTTTGATTGATTGGTGTTTCTGGTTTCTTCTGTCTGTTTTGTGGCTTTGATTGGCTGGCAACACTCTGTTCTTGTGTTGGAGGCTTTTAGTGCAGCTTGGCTCCGTGTGAAGGGACGGCTGCTCTTCATTAGCAAGCTGCTATTCATTACCAAGCTGGGTTTCACCTGGGTGCCTGGTGGGGGGGTTGGGTTGGAGCTATCGGAGGGAGTCTGTTTTTCCCAGGTGTTTGCCTGGCTTGTGGCATGGAGATCTTTCTATTTGAGAGTGCAAGCTTCCAAATGATTGACAGTCTGGTGGAATCATCTCTTCTATTCATGCTGTCAGGTCTTTTTTCAATCTCTATGGCTTCTCTGATGATTCTGTGCTTGGGGTTTTCTATAGTGGCCAGGGTTTTAGTGCCATTGAAGTTGATGTTGTGACCTGTGGTTTTCATGTGTTGGACTAATGAGGAGGTGTGTTCCAGCTTTTTAAAAAATAAATACCAACCAGCTAAAGACCTCATGGAACTAACAGAACACTGCCTAACCAACACATATTTCATATACAAAGGACAAAGATACAAGCAAATTGAAGGAGCCCCTATGGGATCACCACTGTCACCCGTCATTGCAAGAATTCGAATCCAGAGCCCTGGCTAATGCCACCCACAAACCCAAACTATGGCTAAGATACATCGATGACACATTTGTGATTTGGCCCCATGGAAAAGAAAACCTAAACAATTTCCTAACACACCTAAACAACACACACCCCAAAATCAAGTTCACCATGGAAACGGAAATAAACAAACAACTACCATTCCTAGATGTACTAATCTACAAAAGAACAGATGGCACACTGGGACACACTATATACCAAAAGAAAACACACACCAACCGCTACCTCAACGCCCAATCCCACCACCACCCAGCACAGATAAATTCCGTAGCGAAAACACTAATTACCAGAACCAAATGCCTGGCAGATAAGACACATATAAAGACTGAACTATGCACCCTGACTGAAGTATTGACAGCCAATGGCTTCCAAAAAAACAAAATCACCAACCTGATCCACAAAAACACACCAAGACATAACAGAGACCTAGAAGACCAACAGACCTATGGAACAGCTGTCTTGCCCTACATAAGAGGTACTACAGGTAAAATCAGTAAGATACTACACAGGCATCACATCAAGACTGCCTTCAAAACAGACAAAAAAATAGCAGCCATCCTGAGGAACCCCAAAGACAAAATTGACCTGGAAAACCAAGGCATATACGAAATTCCCTGTACATCATGCCCGGCCACATACATTGGACAGACCAATAGAAGAATAAATACCCGCCTAGATGAACACAAAAATGCAGTAAAAAAGCTGGAACACACCTCCTCACTAGTCCAACACATGAAAACCACAGGTCACAACATCAACTTCAATGGCACTAAAACCCTAGCCACTATAGAAAACCCCAACCACAGAATCATCAGAGAAGCCATAGAGATTGAAAAAAGACCTGACAGCATGAATAGAAGAGATGATTCCACCAGACTGTCAATCATTTGGAAGCCTGCACTCTCAAATAGAAAGATCCCCACGCCACAAGCCAGGCAAACACCTGGGCAAAAACAGACTCCCTCTGATAGCTCCAACTCAAACACCCCCCCACCAGGCACCCAGGTGAAACCCAGCTTGCTTATGAATAGCAGCTTGCTAATGAAGAGCAGCTGTCCTTTCACACGAAGCCAAGCTGCACTGAAAGCCTCCAACACAGGAACAGAGTGTTGCCAGCCAATCAAAGCCACAAAACAGACAGAAGAAACCAGAAACACCAATCAATCAAACTCCAAGTCCAATGAACACAGACCCAGGCTCCTAGCCAATCAGAATGGACCAGCCTCAAATTTGAAACCAGGAATGACGTGGGATAATACCCGAAGGAAGCTAAACAGCATATATATATATGTATATGTATATGTATATGTATATGTATATGTATATGTATAT
>BLBF01000010.1:11274973-11292912 GCA_015471245.1 Laticauda colubrina
TAATAATAATAATAATAATAATAATAATAATAATAATAATAATAATAATAATAATGAAGAAGTTTGGATTTGAGTATAGTAACAACTACTGGGAACAACAGGTTGAGAAGGTTGTGGAGAATGAAAAAGTCAAGATCTTGTGGGACTTCAAAATTCAGACAGACAGGCACTTGGCCCACAACACAACTGGCATAACAATAGCTGAAAAGAAAAAGTATTGTTCATTGACATTGCAATATCTAGTGATGCACAAATTGTAGACACGCAGCAAAAAAAAACCCCACAAGTATTGGGAATTACAAATTGAACTTGAGTGACTTTGGAAAAAGAAATACCACCCTACTTGGAACAGCTTATATCCCTCGGTGCTACCTTAACAGTTTCAAGGTCCTTGGTTAGGAATCGAGCTGTTGAGCTACCAACCAGCCCCAAAGGCTTTAAATCTCACTAAAGATTAACCAAACAGAACAGAACAGAATAGAATACCTTTATTGTCTTTGCATTCAAACAACAATGACATTTGAAAGCTACTCCAGCACAGTGCCCCAAACACCACATCACAATCACACTACAGAATATTTAAAAATTAAAATAATTAAAGTAATAATAGTAATAATTAAAAATGTAGTCTAAAACATATATTGTTAAGCCCATGTCACACTGCCCAACGGATGCAAAAAGGACACAGCAGACGAGCAAAATGTTCCATCCGTTGTTATCCTCTCTCAAAAGGGGCAAAAATTTGCATAACCGGAGCGGATAACACGGACGGGGGGAGGACGCAGGGCGGATGCAAAGCAGATGCGGAACGGAAGCCCAGCGGATGGAAGCGGATGGGAGCGGATGGCACGTCCACTAGGCTTCTGGGGGGCCGCAGCAAAGCGGACACGGAATGGATACAACGGATGCAGAGCGGAAGCCTAGCGGATGAAGCGGATGCCCAGCGGATGCAGAGCGGAAGCCTAATGGATGCCTGGCGTTAATTGCACATGCGGGGGGGATGCATTGCATCAGCCCTGCGGATATAATGGAAGCAGCTCGGAAGCAGGTCGCCATTCAGAGGAAAGACCTGCTGCCGGATGAATTGGCTGCCTTGCCTGCCCTGCCTGCATGTCTGTCTGCAAGCCTTGCTGCCAGCCTTGCTGCCAGCCTCCCTGCCAGCCTTGCTGCCAGCCTCCCTGCCAGCCTCCCTGCCAGCCTTCCTGCCCAGCTTGCTGCCAGCCTCCCTGCCAGCCTCCCTGCCAGCCGGTCTGCCTGCCAGCCTTGCTTCCCGCCTTCCTGCCAGCCTTGGTTCATGTCTGCCTGCCAGCCTTGGTGCCTGCCTGTCTGCCAGCCTTCCTGCCAGCCTTGGTGCCTGCCTGTCTGCCAGCCTTGGTGCCTGCCTTGGTGCCAGCCTTGGTGCCAGCCTTCCTGCCAGCCTTGGTGCCTGCCTGCCAGCCAGCCTTCCTGCCAGCCTTCCTGCCCTGCCTTGCTGTCTGCCTGCCTGCCAGCCTTGGTGCCTGCCTACCTGCCAGCCTTCCTGCCAGCCTTAGTTCCTGCCAGCCTCCCTGCCAGCCAGCAACCCCACAACCATGCGGAAGCACAGCAAGCCTCAGCCATCCGCTGCCAGCCCTGGAAAGAGGGACAGGGCTACCATCCCGCCCCCTGGCCCTCACTCTGGTTCTCCTGGGGCTTCTGCAGCATGGGCTCACTCTTCTGGGGCTGGCGCTTCTGCTGCTTCTGCTTCTGGAGGAGCTGATGACAAGCACTCCAGCACAGGCCACCTCCACAGCACCTGGACCCTTCACCCCTGAGACTGAGCGACCAAGAGGAGTGCCAGAGACTCATTTTTGTTTTATAGCTTCTTGTTAATAAAATCTATTTATGATTCACACACTTGCTTCATTTCTTTTTTTTAATAAAGTCTTGGTGGAAACTTTTAGAAATGGTTTAAGCCTTTGCATGCTTGTGGGATGGGTTAAAATAGCAGTGGGGTGGGCAGGGATACCTGAGGAATGAGCAGGGATACCTTTGGGATGGGTAGTAGCTGTGGGATAGATAAACCTCCAGCCCAAGCATAGTGGGACTGTATGGTCCACCCTCTCAGGTGCAACACCTATGGCCCTTTATTATCAATAATAATGTAATAATCATCCACACATGTCAACATAAGCACAACTCTTTATTAAACACCCTGTTCATTGTAGGCCCACCCAACATACATGGCCCAATCTCATCCGTGTGATGAGACAGGCTGAAGGAAGCATCCATTAAGCATTTACCATCCTGTCTTGCCACTCCACCGCTCCAGCTGGGGAGTTGCACCATTGTCTCAGGAGGTTGCGCTACTTCTTCGCCTCATGTGAGGCTCTGTTGGGGCCTTGCACATCCTCAGTGTCTATCAGGTTTCGCCCTTGCCTCCATTCCCCAGGCTCCATGTCCCCATTGCCTTGTTGGAGGTCCACAAGCCTGTTCTGCAAGACTGGGTAGCGGGTGCGCATGAGATTGTGCAGGATGCAGCAAGCTTCCATGATCCTCTTCATGGTCTCTGGGCTATGCTGCATGTTGGTGAGAAGTACCTGGAACCTGTTGGCCAGGATGCCAAAGGCATTCTCCACCACCCGCCTTGCCCTGGACAGCCTGTAGTTAAAGATCCTCTTTTCACGGGTGAGGTATTTGGAGGTGTAGGGCTTCATGAGGTAGGTTGTGAGGGAGAAGGCATCATCCCCCACGATGAAGTAGGGCACATCTTGCTTGTCGTTGGGCAGCGGGTCTGGATCTGGGAAGCCCACCATTAGGTTGCCTTCCAGCCCCTCCTTGAGGTCACTGCCGTTGTATACAGTCTGTACTCTGCTCTTCTGGTGAACCATCTTCGGACCCAGACTCTTTTTGGCTGCCTCTTTTTCTTCTCGCAGTAGAGTTCACAGAGCCTGCAGATGGCTTCGCACTGTTGCAGAACGATGGTGGCTACCAAAAGGACTTTTTTGCAATCCACGGTGGACATGACTGGATGCTGTGGAAGAGGAAGAGTCAGATGAAGGCTGCAGAGGTCTGCACCGCTGGGCTGCTGTTCTGAAAGTGAGATGCAGGCGAGTTGCTCCCCCTTTTTATAGGCAGTATAGGTTTTCCGCTAGGCATCCTCTAGGCATCCTGTAGACATCCTTAATATCCGAGATAGGTCCCCTCTGCGAACGTTTTTTCTGTTTTAAATGCTTTGTTTCCATTCTGTATCCGGTAGGCATCTATTCTGCATCTGTTCCGCATCTGTTCCACTTCCTCCCTGCGTCTGAGCGGATGCGAGTTGCGCGGATGCGCAGTGGATGCCTCGCGGATATAGCGGATGCGTAATGGATGCAGAACGGATGCGTAGCGGATGCAGAACAGACGAACTGGATACATTTTCTGCGCAAAAGTTTTGGGCCGCCTAAAACTTTCTGAGCGGATGAAACGTCAATAGACGGATGCTGGATGGATAGAGAGGAAGCAAAACGGAGGCAGTGAGTACATCGCGTTTTCCAATGGATGGCAAGCTTTTTTGTCCGTTTTACATCCTCTTTGCATCCGTTGGTTCAGTGTGACAGGGGCTTTAGATAGTTTAAAACATATATTGTTAGATAGTTTAAAAAATAATAATAGTAGTAGTATTAATAACAACTACTACAAAGAACAACAACATGGAGTGTCAAGACAATCTTACAAAGAACAGTTAAAAGAATGGGATATTTATTTCTTTATTAAAATTTATGTGTTGCCCATATCACCAGTAAGATGACCCTGAGCATCTGACAAACCAATAAAATGGTGAATATAAAAGCAATTACAGTTTTTAAAAAGTTATGTAAAATATTAGAACCAACATGTTTAGATAAAAATATGGAGAGGGCTAAGTTGAGACATGATAGCAGTCTTCCAATTCTTGAAGTGACGTGACAGGGCAGAGGAGTTGAACTTGTTTTCCTTGGCATCCAAGGATAAGAGCCAATGGTTGTACAAGTTATAAAAAGAGGAAATTATTGATTGTAAGGAGCAATGGAACAGCCTGCCTCTTAAAGTCCATGGGTGCTCCACTGCTGAATTTTTTTCTAGAAAGATTAGGCAGCCCTTTTGTCTGGGATGGTACAGGCAGTCCTTGACTTACAACCATTCATTTAGTGACCATTTGAAGTTACAACGGCACTGAAAATAGTGACTTGTGACCATTTTTTCCACCATTTTGTGACCTTTGCAGTATTCCCCGTGGTCAGTGATCAAAATTTGGATGCTTGAATGCAACTGGTTCACATTTGTGACAGTTGCCGTGTCCAGAATCACGTGATCACCTCTTGCAGTATTATAACAAGCAAAGCCAATGGGGAAGGCAGAGTCACTTAACAACTGCCATGGTGGCACAGTGGTTAGAATACAGTACTAAAGGCTACTTCTGCTGACTGCCAGCTGCCAGCAGTTTGGCAGATAAAATCTCACCACGCCAAAGGTTGACTCAGCCTTCCATCCTTCCCAGGTGGGTAAAATAAGGACCTAGATTATTGGCGGCAATAGGCTGACTCTGTAAACCACTTAGAGAGGGCTGTGAAGCATATATAAGCCTAAGTGTCATGGGGGCGCAGTGGTTAGAATGCAATACTGTAGGCTACTTAACAGATAACAAATAACAGATCATCAGAGTTTGAAGGGACCTTGCAGGTCATCTAGTTCAACTCCCCACCCTAGCGGGAGACCCTACACCATTTCTGACAGATGGCAGTCCAATCTCTTCTTGAAAGTCTCAATTGATGAAGCTCCCACAACTTTTGAAGGCAAGTTGTTCCATTGATTGATTGTTCTCACTGTCAGAAAATTTCTTCTTATTTCCAGGTTGAATCTCTCCTTGATCAGTTTCCATCCATTGTTCCTTGCCTGGCCTTCAGGTGCTTTAGAAAATAGCTTGACCCCTTCCTCCCTGTGGCAGCCCCTCAAATATTGGAAGACTGGTCCTTCTCTTCACTAGACTAGCCATGCACAGTTCCTGCAACCATTCTTCATATGTTTTAGTCTCCAGTCCCCTATCCCCAACCATCCTGCTTGCTCTTATCTGTACTTTTTCTAGAGTCTCAATATCTTTTTTATAGTGTGTTGACCAGTGATGGGATTCAATTTTTTTTTACTACCGGTTTTGTGGGTGTGGCTAGGAAAGGATACTGTAAAATCTCCAGTCAGAGGTGGTATTTGCTGGTTCTCTGAACTACGCAAAATTTCCACTCCCAATTCTCCATAACTGGTCAGAACCTGCTGAATACCACCTCTAGTGGTGACCAAAACTGGATGCAGGCTACTTCTGCTGGCTGCCTGAAATTTGGCAGTTCAAATCTCACTGGCTCAAGGTTGACTCAGCCTTCCATCCTTCTGAGGTGGGTAAAATGAGGATCCAGATTGTTGAGGGCAATAGGCTGACTCTGTAAACTGCTTAGAGAGGGCTAGAAAGCACTATGAAGCAGTATATAAGTCTAAGTGTTGCTGCTATTGCTAAGTGCTATTGGTATTACTAACTTAATAACTACAGTGTTTACTTAACAACTGTGGCAGGGAAGATTGTAACACGGGGCCAAACTTAGTTAACTGTCTCGCTTAGCAACAGAAATGTTGGACTCAATTGTGGTCATAAGTCAAAGAGTGCCTTTATGAGGATTCCTGGATGGATGACCACCAATCCCTCCCAACTCTGTGATTCTAGGGTCAATCCAGGAAGTCCTGCAAAAAAAGTCAAAATCTTTTCAGGGAGCCTGACAGTGCAGCAAACCTACCAGATCTTTCTAATGGAAAAAAAGAAAAAAAACCCAGCATCCATCTCATACATTTTCAGAAGTAAATACCATTCCTCTCTGCCCCTAAATGGATCAGTGAATTTATGTCCAGGTATTTTATTAAAAACTAGAAATAAATCTACAGGAGTAGAAGTCTGCCCTCTGAAGCAAGCTGTAAAATACGTTCCCTCTTTCTTCGAAGCCCAAAATGAGTGGGAGAATCTTTTTCATAACATTAATGTGTTTTCTCCTGTGTTGATTTTCTCTCCTTGTTTGGAATCCATTACATCTCGCTTTGTTACGATTGAAAAATAGATTAACATCCCAGTCTCTAAACTGTTCACTTTGCACTCAGGGGCTGGAAATGCTTCGAAGGATGGAGAATTTTAGTTGTTTCTCCATTACTCTGTTATGCTCATCTAAGTGACCTCCTCTTGGCTTTGTCTCATGACTCATGTGAAGCTCTTGAGAATGAAGAGAATCCTGATCCACAAAGCCCTTTTCTTTCATTGACATAACTTTGCATAGTAGTTCTTTAAGTCATATGACATATAGATGCGGGCAGAGGTGGTATTCAGCAGGTTCTGACCAGTTCTGGAGAACCAAGAGTGGAAATTTTGAGCAGTTCAGAGAACCAGCAAATACCACCTCTGACTGGCCCTACCCACATCTATTCTCTGCCTCCCAAGTCCCAGCTAATCAGCTGGGTCTTCTTTTGTTGCCCTGCACAGGAGAATGGAGGGATTCAAAAAATATTACTACCGGTTCTGTGGGCATGACTTGGTGGACGTGGCTGTAAAATCTCCATTCCCTCCCCACTCCTGGGGGAAGGTTACTGAAAAATCCCATTCCCTTCACACCCACTAACCTGCTTTCCAGCTCTGTTCTCCTGTGCAGGGCAACAAAAGAAGACCCAGCCAATCAGCTGGGACTCGGGAGGCAGCGAATAGATGGGGCCAGGGCCAGTCAGAGGTGGTATTTGCTGGTTCTCCAAACTATTCAAAATTTCCGCTGCTGGTTCTCCAGAACTGGTGAGAACCTGCTGAAGACCACCTCTGTTCTAGGTGATTCCTATCATAGGCAAATAAAGATGTCCTATGCTACAACATTCAATTTTAAAATGAGTTAGAATGAGTCCTCATGAGGTTTTCTTTCCCTCTGCTTCACATGTGTTTACACAGACAGAGGGGAGAGAAAGAGGGGGGGGGAGAGAGAGAGACTTTTCAGATTTTGCACAGCACAGGTATAAAAAGCAGAATACCTTCATTTCCAGAGCATCTTCACAAAAGAAAGTTATGAGAAAAATACTTTTTTTCCCCTCAGAACAAAAGAGATTTCATGGTGGGAGTTTAACAGACTGCAAATTTGATAAAACGTCTCATAATTTTAAGTGAAAAAAAACTATATTTCGTCTCTCTAAGGACAGAAAGCTTGAGGGTTGTTTACAGTAATGTATGCCTTTTTAAGTACACAACTTGAAATCCCAGCCGAGCAGCTGAAGAATAAAGTACCCAGCAAAAGGTTAATAGAGTGTTGGTCCTATTTAATTAAAAAAAAATGATGGAAAAATCATGTAACAAACAGAGCGGTATTATTATTACAGGTTGTAAGTATTGCTCCAGTACAGTTGGGATGCTTGTACAGTTGGGATGCGGTAATGTTGGTTTCTCAGTTCCAACAAGAAAGTAAGCTATTCTTTTTAAATCAGTGATTACCTGCTTTTGTTTTGTTTATTTTTAACTCCCCAGTAGCTTACACCAACCTCTATAAATAACATCTCTCTTTTCATTTTTTATTTTCATTTTCGCCAGCCAAATTTTCTAATCAGAGCTTCTGGGAATGTTAAAAAACGGGGCATTTGTTTGTTTCTAACAGAAGATAATTTTTCTAGCCCAGGGATGAATTGTGTACTCCTTAAATGTTGTGAGCATAGTTGTTTTCTTGTAGACATTTCATTACCCAACTAGGTAACATCTTCAGTGTTAGAAAGGAATGGGGTTTGCTTTCTATTTAAAACAGAGAGCAATCCCCACTCTCTTCAAGCACTGATGGTGTTATTGTTCTGACCCAACTGGGTTCCCAAAGAGCAAACACAGACAAAGGCAGCAGCCCCCACCTTTTAAGGTTTAATAAGGAATTCTGTTCTGAAGGCTGCTTTCCACTAATTAGCTCCAACAAGAAATAGCCTTGCCAAGTTGTTTGTCAAAGCTGCCAAAAACCCAGAGATAAGAACTAATTTACAAAATTCTCCAAACACGAACTAAGATGTCCACCAGTTGAGTTTAAGAGCTTCTTTGTTCTTAAATGCTTTTTCAAACCTGGCTTTTATCCTCTTGAGGGAGGGGCCATTACCTTGCATCCTTACTTCCAAGTTGCCTGTGCTGTGTAATTGTTTTTCCTCTGAGCAATCCTTCATGCATGTGCACTTGGCACAGGCTCCTCGGGAACCTCCTCGTCACTGCTGCCAGCCCCCACAATCTCTGAAGTCAGCAGTCCACTCCCTGATGGTCCTGGCCCTTCATCAGAGTCATCGCTCTCCTTAGCCATCTCTACCTGCTGCTGGCTAACCACAACGGTTACCTAGTTTGGGTAATGAAATGTCTGGAAGAAAATAACCAATCTCAGAGAGCACCAAGGATCCGTCTTTGTAATAATGTTGTAAAAAGTTAGCACCCACCCCCTCCAAGAAGAATGAAATCCTTTGAGAAATATTTAAAAGGACAGAATATTATATTTGCCTTGAAAGAAAAATAAAAACCTTAAAGGAACAGAAACTCAGAGCCACAGTTCCCTGCCTACCAAATGTAGATTTGGTAATCCATTCAGGACAGGATATTTTGAACAAAGGCAAAATTAGGTAGAATGGTAGGATCAGCCCTCACTCAAAATCCAAACCAGGAAAGCCATTAAGACACAGTAGGAATGGCCCACCACCCTTTCAGGACACAAGCCTCCTCATTACATCATCTCAGAGAGTCCAGGCTTCAATCAAATTTAATTCAGACAACTTAACAAGTTAGCTATGACCTCTGCACAGCTCCATGGAATTCTGACAGCAGCCAATAGAATACAATTCTTGCCCAGGAACAGGAAGCTCAAGGGCAAGGCCCAAGAGAGGGTATAAATACCCCTCTCACTCTCTCTCTCTCTCTCTCCCTCCCTCCCTCTCTCCCCCCCCCCCCATGTGTTCAGCTGCCCAGGACCTAAAACCCATGGTGGTCCTATCCATCAATCAACCATCTTTCCAATCAGCCTCCATGTTTCCATTGTCTTTCTCCCCCACTTGGAACTGAACCAGATGGATTTTTCTTCCAATAGTTTTATTAACATTTGTTTATATGCTACATTATGTCTTACTGTTCCTCCAAGGGACTGGGTTTTCTCTAACAAAAGCTGAGTAGATTCACTTGAAGTCCTCCAATAGTTTCCACCTTGCACTATCAGCTACATGAGAGCCAGTTTGCTGTAATGGTTAAGGCATCAGGTTAGAAACTGGGAGAACATGAGTTGCCAGTTCAGACTGGCTCACTTGTTCCAGTAGTTCTGACCACTGGCTAAGCCTGACCACCTGCCCTGGTGCTATCCCTTCTGATATATCTGGCTTGCTTACCCTGTCCATGCAGCCCAGCTGCTTTCCGCGCTTCTCCCAGTCTACTTACCGTAGGTACTGCACGTAGGAAATCCCTGTCTTTTTGCAACCATGCGCAAAGTGCACATGCTCACATTTTTTTTTGTTCTGCACTAGGTGAACTGGTTGTTACAGTATGTGCAGTCCACCTCTGGCCAGTCACTGTCTCTTAGCCCTAGGAAGGAGGCAATGGCAAGCTAGGAGAGCCAGTGATTAGAGCATCTGGCTAGAAAATAGGACAGGGCTGTCAAACTCATGGCCTGTGGGCTGGATGCATCACGCACTGGCCACACCCACACCCACACCCTGTTTAGCAAAAGGGGGAAAGTCGCAATATGTCATGTGATGCCACCATGATGAAGCAAGTTTGACACCCCTGAAATAAGAGATTGTGAGTAATAATCTCACCTTTAGCATGAAGCTAGCTGGGTGACCTTGTGCCAGTTATTGTCTCTCGGCCCTAAGGAAGCAATGATAACCACTTCCAAAAAGCCGTGACAAGAAACAAACAGCAGGGACTTGTCCCAGGCAGTTTCGGGGGGTCAAAACTGACTCAAAGGCATCCCTCCCCTCAAAAAAAAAATAGCTACATGCTATTGCTGGATAGACACACATATCTTTGTGCAATTTCTGCCACTTAAATTCCAGAGCTGAATTCAGCAAATAACTGAATCACCATGATTTTCTGCAGATATCCAGCAAGAGAGCAAATAAAATAAATGTACTAGTCTGAGTGTAACTACTAATATTTGAAACTTTCTAAATCTCCCAAAATTAAGGTAAAGGTTTTTTTTTTAAAGGCCAGACCCATCTGCTTTGATTCCCTTGAATAAAAGTGAGTCTAGTGGCTACAAAAAGAAGTTGATGTTTGACCCTCTGTTAAAGAAACAGGCTGCTCAGTCTGAAAGGAAGGTCACAGCCCAGCTTGCTAGGATCAGCATCTAAACGGAGAAATTGTGTCTATTTTTAGGAAGAAAATCCATTATGCTTTTTAAAATCACTGTTGCCATTTGCTAAAATGGAAGAAAAATAATCAGGTGAGCCATATAATGAAGGACATCCTGTTGGAGATGTGAACATGAAACTGAAAATGCAATTATTTACCCTGCAGATATCATCAAGCCACAGAGAAATTTTTCCAGTGCAAGTCTTAACAAGGTTCTCGTTGGCCTTTGACTTTGACTCCAGAGACCAAGCATAACCTCCAGAGTTTCAGGTTGAAATAGAATAGAGTAGAATAAAATAGATTAGAGTAGGGTAGAGTAGGGTAGAGTAGGGTAGAGTAGGGTAGAGTAGGGTAGAGTAGGGTAGAGTAGGGTAGAGTAGGGTAGAGTAGGGTAGGGTCGGTAGGATAGGGTAGAAAACAGAATTGGAAGGGACCTTGGAGGTCTTCTAGTCCAACCTCCTGCTTAGGCAGGAAACTCTATATCATTTCAGACAAATGGTTGTGCAATCTCTTTGTAAAAACTTTCAGTGTTGGAGCATTCACAACTTCTGTAGGCAAATTGGTCTACTGATTAATTGTTCTGTCAGGAAATTTCTTCTCATTTCTAGGTTGCTTCTCTCTTTGATTAGTTTCCACCCATTGCTTCTTGTCCTGCCCTCATGTGCTTTGAAGAACAGCTGAACTCCCTCTTCTTTGTGGCAACCCCTGTTTTGACCTAAGCCTTGTTCAAATTAAACAAACACAAACTGTATGTAAAAGCAAACCTTTTTAATGCAATGCTGGAAATTCTTTGCATTCCCAGCCAAGAGTCATTTAAACTTAATTGTCCGAGATAAAAGCAAGCCCTTTCAAGGTTGTAAAAGGCTGTCAAAAACAGAAGTCTAATTACTGATAAATATCCACCAACAGAAGTTTCAAAAACAAACTGAAGTTAGCAGGGCTTCAACGAGGACTCAGAGTCTAAAGAACTTCTTTGCTTCCTGCAAAGAACACATCCCCGAGGGCTGGTTTTTATCCCTTATGGGAGGGACAATCACCTTCCAGCCTTACTCCTGATTCACTCTTGCTGCTTCAGCTACTCTCTCCTTCGAGCAGCCCTGTGCACACATGCACTGGGAACAGGCTCCCCTGGGTCCTCTGCTTCACTGTTGCCAGACTCCAAAAAAGTTCCGGAGGCAGCACCCCGCTCCCAGATAGTCCTGGCCCCATCTCTGCATCAGATGCATGACCCTCGTCAAAGTCCTCGCCAGCCTCTCCCTTTCATCCTTGCTGTCAGAGGCCTCTGTCGTCTGCAGCTGCTGCCGGCAATCCAGAAGAACCCCTGAGATATTGGAACATATGGAACAGGTGGGAATAGGACAGATTAGAACAGTGGTGTCAAACTCGTGGTCCGTGTGCTTGATGCATTATATGCTGGCCATGCCCATCCTCATTTAGCAAAGGGGGGGAGGAAATCATGATACATCATGTGATGACAACATGACACTGGAGTTTGACACCTCTGGTTTAGAAGAACAATTCCCTAGCACTGAGAAAGTTCCACCAGAAACAAGGACCATGAGACAGGTCCAATTCTCATGAAATAGCTCATGTTTAAGAAAGTAGTATGGAAAACAAAAAAATAGGTGTTATGAGTAGCTAGTTGTGAGCATATTGCTGGTGATTTCTTTTTGGAGAAAGTATGGGAAATCCATCTTTTTTCTGTGCTCTAATGAAAACTCTGCAAAAAAATGATGTATTTCAGAGAAATGCATGATCCAAATTCTGAATATTAGGCAAAATTATATACAACAACAAATACTTTTTTCCCCAGTATTTTTTAAGACAAAAGTGCTTTGGATAGACTGACAATAATGTATAAAATATGGAAAATATTGATACGGATCAGGCTTAACTTTTTCGGCATATTCCCATGCAATCAATACATTGCTCGCAGAAGGGTAATATTCATTAATGTTTCTTTTGTTGTTGTTGTTGTTGTTTTAATTTTCCTACACAGCAATTTCAGTTTTTTAAGTGGGCATCAAAAGGAAGTAAATTCTATATACTGAATTAATGGAAATCCTTTTAAGAACAGCCTTGCCTGTGTCTCCTCATCTGACTCTATTCCTTTGGCCTTGAAACAACATTGCTACTATTAAAAAAAATTCCAAGAACTCCCATATATCTGTTATTTTTTCTTCATTTATTTCTGCCTGTATTCCACCATTGAGGGTCTATTGGAATTTGAACAAAAACCAAGCATTACATCAACACTATTTAATTTGGGTTATTAGAAAATGATAGATGGATGAATGGATGGATAAGTAGGTAGATATGTAGGTAGATGATAGACAACACACAAATAGATAGACAGATAGTGAGCCACAGTGGCACAGTTGTTAGAAGCTTCTGCTCACTGCTGTCTGCCTGCAATTGGCACTAGGCTCAAGGTTGACAGCCTTCCATCCTTCAGAGGTGGATAAAATGAGGACCCTATTGGGGGCAATAGGCTGACTCTGTGAACCATTTAGAGAAGGCTATAAAGCACTGTAAGTGGCATATAAGTCTAAGTGCTATTGCTATTGCTAATAGGTGATAGGTAGGTAGGTAGGTAGGTAGAGAGAGGGGGAGCTCTCTTCCTAAATCTCCTTTCTTGAGATAGTCTTTGAATACAAAGAGAGTTACAGATTGAGAATAACTTTGGAAGACAGGTGGAAGAGACATAGCCAGGACCATACCAGGTAAGAAATATCTCATCCCAGAGAAGGAAGGGAAAGAGATCCACCCTTCTTCTTTTGAAGCTAAAAGCAAGGGAAGGAAGAAGCGCTTTCAGGCTTGCAAGAGTTACTAGAACCTTACAATAAAGGTAGCATTAGTATTCATGGGTGTTTTGTTTTTGTTTTTTGTTTTTTGTTTTCCTACCTGAACTGTCTGCAAAAATTGAAAACACCTAAGCAAACCTTTGGCACAAAGGTATTGTATCAATAAAATGACCATTCTGGAGAAAGTCAGGAAAGGAAATAAGCATGAGGGAAAAAAAGTTCCTTATATGATTTGCATTAGAGTCAGGTCACACATACTATTGCCAATGCTGTAGAAAAATAAGCATGCACAAGTAGAGAAGGCATGCAAAGTCCACTTCCAAAGGTTCAAATCTAAGCGAGGGCTCAGGACTCAGCAATTAATGTCTTTGCAAGTCATATTCTTTATGTCAAAATAAGCAATCTAGTGCATTTTAGGTAAAATCAGAACAGTAGCCACAAGAATGTGATTGAAGTCCTGCCCTTTTTGCCAGTGGTGGGATTCAAATTTTTTTTACTACCAGTTCTGTGGGCGTAGCTTGGTGGGCATAGTGTGGTTTGGTGAGTGTGGCAGGGGAAGGTTATTGCAAAATCCCCATTCCCTCCCCACCCCACCCCACTTTCCAGCTCCAATCTCCTGTGCAGGGCCACAAAAGAAGATGCAGCCAATCAACTGGGACTCAGGAGGCAGAGAATAGATGGGGTGGGGCCAGTCAGAGATGGTATTTGCCAGTTCTCCAAACTACTCAAAATTTCCTCTACCAGAAATGGTCAGAATCTGCTGAATACCACCTCTGCTTTTTACATGCATCACAATCTCTTCACACCAGTTATCTTGAATTGATGGGAGATGAAGCACACAACTTTGTGAAGGACATGATGTTTACCCCTTAGAACTTGGAATAACTTTATTGTTACTTTGAATGTACACTAATCAGCATACATTAAAATGAAATCCCATTGCATACAGCTTCCACCAATTTTATTATTTATTCTCATCTTTTTTAAAAACATTTCCCCCAAGCCCTCTAAACTCAAGATCTAGCAACATCTTCTTGTAGAAACGAAGTAAGCTATTGTCCTTTTTCTTTGGAAAAATTTTTTAGCTGTTCCCCTGGGGTACTTGCAATGCAAACCAACAGCTAGTGTCACATCTCTCAGCTTTGACTGACAGTTTTCACAGTCCTCTTCTCACATGGAGCTTTCAACTGGCAGGGAAACCATGTTAAGAGACCACAGGGGAACTGGTCCTTCTGTGTGTGGAGGGGGGAGGTGTGGCAGGAAGAACAGCCTGTCCACCAATGGAGCACAGCATGGACTTAAGGCTAAAGCTCTTTTCCCATTTACAAGAGTTTAAGAGGGGGACAAGCATTGAGTAATTACTAATGGGGCGATGTGACCCTCCAGGATTAATTACAGCAGTCTCAACTACCATGGCATAGAGACCCAATCAAATGTCGTATCACAAAAGGAATTCTGAAGAGAAGGCTTCGAGTCCTCCTGACATCCAATAAAGCTGTGTGACCCTGAGGATACTGTGTCCCCAAAGGTCAGAAATGTGAATAAATTATACTTACGATAACCTTGGAGCCAAATAAAGGAAGATGAAAAATCTCCCTTCTCTCATGAAAAATTTGACAGGTCTTCAACAAGAGGGAAATAGTTTAAATTAGGGAGAACAAAAATGTGGGATGGGTTAGGAATGGGAAGACTGGATGCAGATGGGCGAGGAAAATTGGTCATCTGATTTTATTTCATCCAAAACAATCAAAACTCTGCTATGCTTGAAAACATAGGAGAGACAGTTTTGTCTAGTGATTAAGGTTCCAGATTGAAAACCAGGCAATGGTGAATTCTAATCCTGCTTCAGACAGGAAACCCAGTTGGGTAACTTTGGACCAGTCACTCTCTCTCTCAGCCCAACTCACCTCACAGGGTGGTTCTTATGGGGAAAATAAGAGAAAGAGGGAATATAAAGTATGCTTGCCACCTTGAATAATTCATAAAGGTGACACAGTTGTTAGAATGCAGTATTGCAGGCTAACTCTGCCGACTGCCAGCAGTTCAATCCAGAATTTGACAAAATTAAATATACCCAATTAATTAATTAAGCAACTTGAGATTATCTCCTTAAAACACTCGCAAGGTTGGTCCATAGCTATCATTTATTTTATGCAATCTGGTATCATCCCCGAGCCGATTGCAGATTCCTTTATGCCAGTTGCAGAGCATGCAAGAAAAGGGGGCATATCGAGAAAGTCTGCAGAAACAAAAAGAATTACAGCCCAAAGAGACAAAACAACTCCCCAGCAAAGCCTGAGCCAAGACTCTCTGAGAGAAAGTGGCAGCGAAACAGGCAAGCCACTAACCGGGAGAAAGCATACCAAACTTTCACTATCGTAAGCACTCAGACGGAAAGCGGGAAGAAATTAAAAATAGTTGTAAAAATCGAAGACAGCCCCTGCGAAATGGAAGTTGATTCTGGATCGTTCCTATCCATGGTGTCGTGGGACACCCTCAAAAAACTAATTCCAGACATCAAAATTAAGGAACTCTAGAGACAAAAACTAACCCTCAAAGATTATCAGGGAAACCGAATTCCTGTAATCGGCCTGGGACATTTTCGAGTCGCTTACAGGCAACATGTCACAGTACTACCATTAACGATAGTCGACCGAGATCGACCAAGCCTCCTGGGTATCGAATGGTTCGCACCATTGGACATCGGGATGACCGGAGTAGACCGGGTGGCCGCAACTGACTGGGAAGAAGACCTGATCCGAGAATTCCAGGACGTCTTCGACGGCTCCCTAGGCAGGTATCAGGGGACCCCCATTTCTTTTAGTCTAGACCCACAGATAACCCCTAAAAGGCTAAAGGCCAGACGGGTTCCTTTTGCTTTAAAAGCAAAAATAGAGGAACAACTAAATAAATTAATAGATCAAGGGGTTTTAGAACCGGTCGACCACGCTAGATGGGAAATACCAATTGTGACACCAATTAAGCCAGATGGGTCAGTTCGAATCTGTGGCGACTACAAGGCTACCTTGAATCATGCACTGCAACAGAGCGCGTACCCGGTGCCAGTTGTGCAACACCTACTGCACTCTCTTGGGGGAGGAAAAGTTTTCGCTAAACTAGACCTAGCACAAGCGTACCAACAGCTCCCAGTAGACCCCTTAACGGCGGAAGCACAAACAATAGTGACTCACAAAGGGGCATTCAAATGTAACAGACTCCAATTTGGAGTAAGCGTAGCCCCAGGCATTTTCCAGAGCCTCATGGAACGCCTGTTAAATGGCATAAAAGGGGTCGTGCCATACTTTGACGACATCCTAATTTCAGCCAAAGATGCAACATAGCTTAAAAAAAGACTCAAAGAGGTCCTAAATAAATTCAGAGAATCTGGCCTTAAAGTAAAGAAAGAAAAGTGCTGCCTAATGACTGAACGCGTCGAGTTTTTAGGATATTTAATTGATGGAGAGGGCATACACCCCACCGAAAAAAAAAGCCAGAGCTATAAAAGACGCACCAGAACCAAGGAATAAAACTGAGCTGCAGGCATTTTTGGGACTGATAAACTTTTATAATGTGTTCCTACCCCAAAAAGCCACAATAGCGGAACCATTGCATCGATTACTGGACAAGAAAACAATTTGGACATGGGGACTTAGAGAAAAAAAAAGCTTTCCAAGGAATAAAAGACTTATTAACATCAAACACCGTTCTTATCCAGTTTAGCAAGACACTGCCATTGACGGTGACCTGCGACACCTCGTCATTCGGAGTCGGTGCCATCCTGAGCCACCAATTGCCTGATGGGAGAGAGGCACCCATTGCATACTATTCAAAGACCCTGTCCAAAACCGAGCGTAACTACAGTCAGTTGGACAGAGAAGCTCTAGCAATTGCCGCTGGAGTGAAACGCTTCCACGAGTACCTATATGGAAGAACTTTTCAAATCGTAACAGACCACAAACTGCTACTAGGAATCTTGGCGGGAAACAAGCCCACACCGAATATTCTGTCCCCATGAATGACTAGATGGTCAGAGTTCCTAGCACCCTATTCCTATACTCTGACACATCGCCCAGGGAAACAAATTTCCCATGCAGACGCTTTGAGCAGAGCACCATTGCCATCCACAGAGGAAGACCCAGCACCAATGATGACAGCATTGCAGATAGAGACTTGCCCCGATCTACCCATATCTGCGAATGATGTCACCAGAGCCACCGTAAAAGACCCATTGACTGCCCACATACTTAACTGGGTAGGTAAAGGCTGGCCGGAAAACCAAAAACTGAGAACTTTAAACCTTTCCAGACCAGACAAACTGAACTCTCAATCCAAAAAGGTTGTTTATTGTGGGGTGATCAGGTAATTATTCCTAACAAATTACAAGCCAAGGTACTGGGTATGCTTCACGAAGGCCACCCGGGAATAGTTAAAATGAAAAGCCTTGCTAGAAGCTACGTTTGGTGGCCAGGTATACATAAGGACATTGAATACAGGGTAAACTCATGCAATAAATGCCAAAGAATCAGGCCGTCCCCGCCAAAAGCACCCATAAGAGACTGGGAAACCCCAAGAGGCCCCTGGTCACGAATCCACATCGATTTTGCGGGTCCTACCAAGGGGCATACATTCCTGATTGTCGTGGATGCATACTCTAATTGGCTATGTTAAGCCTGGGTTCCCCAACCAGGGTTAGGTAGACAAGCTAAACAGAATGTGCAGCGTTAGTCAGATAGGCACACAGATAAATGAGTGAATTAAGCTTGTATGTTTATTAACATACAGTAAAAATAACAGATACGCTT
>BLBF01000010.1:11315417-11336070 GCA_015471245.1 Laticauda colubrina
ATATATATATATATATATATATTGTAAGTCTACCATTAATTATGCAAGTGCATTTGGAAGCATCCATCTGAAATCATCTTGGGATTCAAAACAACATATATGGCTCTCCATACTTCCTGCCCCCCTGCACACTGCAGAATCTTCATTACTTCAACTAGCATGTTCAGCTGTTTACTTTTAAGTAAACATCTATGCTGCGAGGTCTGGCAAAGCCACCTTGGCAGTCTCATGGCTTGGGGGGAAAAAAGACAGAAAGCATCATTTCATACTTAAGGGCAAGCTAATAGATTTTTCTCCTAGCCTCTGGAAACCTGCTTGCTTCCCTTAATACATTGCTCCTATATTTTGAAATAAAAGAAATATTGCATGACAAATCCCAGCTTTCCAGTGGGTTTTTTCTTTTCGACAGAAACTAAATCTGGGCAAAGTACAGAGCCTTTTAAAAATGAACCCACCATCAGAAAGAGAAATAAAGAAAACAGCAGAGAGAAGAAAGGATGTGACACGGACTGCATAGGAGAATTTGATTGTCCCACAAGGCAAGACTGAAACAGAATGGCAAATAACGCTCTTTAAGCCATAGAAGCTCCCTCACAAACTCTTGGAGCAACAGTACATTAAAGTGATTGCAACCTTGGAGTCTTGCATTCTGCAACACAATGGAATTAAGGGAAAGGTTTTATAAATGTATTCAATCTTTTAAGAGAAGTGGGGAGGCAGGCACTTTTCTTTAGTTAATTGTATTTGGTTTTAACTCCTTGTTAGGATTCCACTGTGAAGTGATTCCATAATAATCCAGGCATTTATTCCCTTGGCATGATGACAACCTGGGTTTAAGACCTGAGCAGCACGCAACAGGCGTCAGCATTCCAGAAAACCTCCATTCCAACAAATAACTCCAAGACAGACATTGTCTCCAAGGTTCTTTTTATTAGAGTAGTAAACTGGCACATCTGGGAAATCCCAAATCTGAAAGTTCCCGGTTTCCTTGCAATAGGTAAAATATTACATATCTCCCCCCCTGCACCCATCATTGCATCACATGCCCCAATCACCATCCATCCCAACTTGAGACGTCCTCTCACCCAGAAATATGTGTGGTGCAGAAATATCATGACCTTGACTTAGAAGAAGAATGCTATTATGTCTAACCACATGCACTCCATGAAATTCTCCCCTCCCATTTTCCCAGGCTCAAGAATGTGGCTGTGTGGAAGCATCGGGTGCTAATATGGCTTCCAAAGCTGACAAGAGGGTAAGCTCCCATTATTTGCCTCAGCTCCTGCCCACCTAGCAGTTCGAAAACATGCACATGTGAGTAGATAAATAGGGACCCCCTTTGTCATAAGGTCGCAAAAGGGGATCACATGACTCTGAGACATTACAACTGTCATGAATATGAGTCCATTGCTGAGTGCCTGAATTTTGATCACATGAGCATGGAGATGCTCCAATGGCCATAGTATCAGAAAAGTACACTGCTCAAAAAAATAAAGGGAACACTTAAACAACACAATGTAACTCCAAGTCAATCACACTTCTGTGAAATCAAACTGTCCACTTAGGTAGCAACACTGATTGACAATATCACATGCTGTTGTGCAAATGGAATAGACAACAGGTGAAAAGCATAGGCAGTTGGCAAGACATCCCCAATAAAGGAGTGTTCTTCAGGTGGTGACCACAGACCACTTCTAAGTTCCTAGGCTTTCTGGCTGATGCTTTGGTCACTTTTGAATGCTGGTGGTGCTTTCACTCTAGTGGTAGCATGAGACAGAGTCTACAACCCACACAAGTGGCTCAGGTAGTGCAGCTCATCCAGGATGGCACATCAATGCGAGCTGTGGCAAGAAGGTTTGCTGTGTCTGTCAGCGTTGTGTCCAGAGCATGGAGGCGCTATCAGGAGACAGGCCAGTACATCAGGAGACATGGAGGAGGCCGTAGGAGTGCAACAACCCAGCATCAGGACCACTACCTCTACCTTTGTACAAGGAGGAACAGGAAGAGCACTGCCAGAGCCCTGCAAAATAACCTCCAGCGGGCCACAAATGTGCATGTGGCTGCTCAAACGGTCAGAAACAGACTCCATGAGGGTTATATGAGGGCCCGACGTCCACAGGTAGGGGTTGTGCTTACAGCCCAAAACTGTGCAGGACATTTGGCATTTGCCAGAGAACACCAAGATTGGCACATTCGCCACAGGTGCCCTGTGCTCTTCACAGATGAAAGCAGGTTCACACTGAGCACATGTGACAGATGTGACAGGGTCTGGAGATACCATGGAGAACATTCTGTTGCCTGCAACATCCTCCAGCATGACCGGTTTGGCAGTGGGTCAGTAATGGTATGAGATGGCATTTCTTTAGGGGGCTGCACAGCCCTCCATGTACTCGCCAGAGATAGCCTGACTGTCATTAGGTACTGAGATAAGATCCTTAGACCCTTTGTGACATCATATGTTGGTGCAGTTGGCCCTGGTTTCCTCCTAATGCAAGACAATGCTAGACCTCATGTGGCTGGAGTGTGTCAGCAGCTCCTGCAAGACGAAGGCATTGATGCTATGGACTGGCCCACCCGTTCCCCAGACCTGAATCCAATTGAGCACATCTGGGACATCATGTCTTGCTCCATCCACCAACACCACATTGTATCACAGATTGTCCAGGAGTTGGGGGATGCTTTAGTCCAGGTGTGGAAGGAGATCCCTCAGGAGACCATCTGCCACCTCATCAGGAGCAGGCCCAGGCGTTGTATGGAGGTCATACAGGCAGGTGGAGGCCACACACACTCCTGAGCCTCATTTTGACTTGTTTTAAGGACATTACATCAAAGTTGGATCAGCCTGTAGTGTTTTTCTCCACTTTAATTTTGAGTTTAACTCCAAATCCAGACCTCCATGGGTTGCTAAATTTGATTTCCATTGATAATTTTTTTGTGATTTTTGTTGTCAGCACATTCAACTATGTAATGAATGAAGTATTTAATAAGAATATTTCATTAATTCAGATCTAGGATGTCTTATTTTTGTGTTCCCTTTATTTTTTTGAGCAGTGTATAATAAAATGAATATACATTTAATATTACATGTTTTGACAGTAGCACGAATTGTATTTGTACAGCACTGGAAAAATGAGGAAACGCCTACAGAAGAAGATGTAATTAAAAAAATACTAAACTGTGCAGAAATGGACAGATTGGCATTAAAGATAAAAGAAAAAGATGATACAGAATATTTTCAAACATGGGATTTGTTTTATCAAGTTAGATAATAGGGGTAGAAATTAGGAACTGGAAAAGTACCATTATGTAAGCAAATTGATCCAGACAATATGTTGTTCACAAAGTACTTATGTATGTAAAGGGAAAATGTATAAATAAACTCTCTTACACACACACACACACATACACATACACACCTTCAAGCAAATGTTTCGTTGCCATTCGAGAACATCGTCAGTGTGTTTTGAGTTGTGCTCATCTGTCAGAACACCTGACAGAACGCACTGATGATGTCTGCTCGAATGGTGATAAAACATTTGCAACTACATTGCCAAGCTCAGATCTCAAGCCAACAGCCTAAATATGGATGTGTGTGTATCTATGTGGCTCTGCCTTCAAGTCAATTTCGACTCCTGACAATTGTCTGAACTAGTCCCTGCAGTTCTCTGGAGAAAGTTTTCAGAAATGGCTTGCCATTACTTCTTTTCAAGGGCTTAGAGAAAATGACTGGCTTCAAATCATCCAGGTGGCTTTCCGCTTGTGGTGGGACTGGAACTCACAGTCCCCTGTTTAGCCTGGTGCCTTAATCACTACACCAAGCTGGTTCTAGAGGTACTGTCAAGACTAAAATTGACATATGTGTAGCCATTTTAGTTAGCCTTAGTATATATTCTTTTTCTTACTTTCTCCGTGGCAGTCATTGGGGGGAAGGTTTTCGGGCTTGCCACATTCCTAAGTGGGGAGGAGTGGAGATAGAGTTGTTTAGGCTAGGTGATTCTTCTTCCCGTGGGAAAACGAGCTGTCCATGCTTAGGCCCTTTGATATGGAGATTTATGACATTAAGCAACGCTAGATTACTTTTATTGGAGAATGTGACTTTTGGGGGTAGTTTCTAACTTGTAATATTGTGGGGTAATTCCGGGTTGTGTCAGGTAATATGTCAGATCCAGAATTACCATGGACTTTGCCAATTTGATGCTTTCCTAAATAAAAGAAATTGTCTTGGAAGATGGACTTTGTTCTTTTCTTTTTATATGGATTTCATCACTTGGAAACCTGACAGGTACATCTGTAATTGTACAACTACAGAAATACAGTTAGTCCTTGATTTTTGACTGGTAATTTAGCAAGCCTTCGAAGTTAGGACTGATCTGAACAAGGGGACGGTTGAACTTCAAAGTTCCTCTCCAGGGTCACATATGACTGTTTTACAATACTTTTGCTAAAAATTGTCCCTTATTTCTGGTTTTTGGAGAAACCTCAACCATAGCAAATGATTGGTTCACTTAACAACCATCACAAAAAGGTCATAAATTTACATTTTATGAATGTAATGATGCACAATTTTCACGAACAGGCTACATGACAGTCATATGTCGAGAACTGTGTGTACACAGTGTCAGATGGAAGTGACCAGATCCTAAAAAGACAAGGAGCTATTTCAATGTCAATCGAGATTCTCAGTCATCCAAGCCTTGGTTGTCTCAAAGGTGCTTTTTTCAAAAGGCAACTGCATGTTTTTCCCCCTTGAGGAAGAAGAAGACATTTTGGTTCTCATCCAAGAAGTTTCATCAGTTCTGGCTGGATGGTGGAGGGGAATGGAAGGATTTTTTTTTTCCCAATAAGAATAGAGCTGAAAGGGACCTTGGAGGTCCTCTGCTGAAGCAAGAGACCCCATGCAAGTGACTATCCAATGTCTTCTTAAAAACCTCCAGTGATGAAGCACTCACAACTTCTGAAGGCAAATTTTTCTACTGCTTAATTGTCCCTACTGTTGGGAAGATTCTCCTTAATCCCAGGTTGCTTCTCTCCTTGATTAGTTTCCATCCATGGTTTCTTGTCTTGCATTCTGGTGCTTTGGAAAATTAAGTTTGATTCTCCCTCTTCTTTGTGGCAGCCCCCCAAATCCTGGAATACTGCTATCATGTCACCCCTGGTCCCTTCTCTTCACTAGACTGGCCATAACCAATTCCTGCAATCATTCTTCGTATGTTTTAGTCTCCAGGCCTTTAATCATCTTTGTGGTTCTTCTCTGCACTTTTTCCAAAGTCTCACCATCTTTTCTGTAATTTTTAGTTCTAATTAATGAATGAATGAATTGATTCATTCATTCATTCATTAATATAATGATTAGTTCTGACAGGTGCTTTGAAAAAGCACCATTGAGATGGTAGATCGGTTTCCCATGTTGTTTCTTTTTTTCTTGGTCCTTTCCAGACCAGTATTTGGGAGGCTCCCAATTCAATTTGCAATTACAGGAAGACTGCTTCTGTGTTCCTTCAATTGCGCAGGCTCCTATTTCACAGCAGGATGGAGAGATGCTCAGTCATTAAGTCATGTTATTTTTGCCAGCTTCCTTATTGTTCCTCAGTTGCCATCCAGATAATAAGGACAGAAATAAAGACAGCCAAATATCTAAAAGTGCATCCATTTGGGATACCAAAAATAGAGTTAGCGAGAGTATACATAAGGATGTATACTCTTTCTCCATCAATTAAAGGCTTCTTTAAAATGTTGAGTGCAATTAATATAATTGGAGATCTGTATTGAATGTTCTGGATATCCCTGTAAATTGCCCACAAGGTCTAGGAGATAATTGAGATTATTTGTTCTGAAATCTGTCTTGTAATTTTGTATATACTGTACAAAAACATTCCCTTCTATGGGTCGTGCCTTTTATTTATTTGTTTATTTATTTACTTATCAAATTTATATGCCTCAATCACTTTCTCACTTTTTTTCAGTCTTGTGTTTTCTACCAGAGGAGATCATTTCAGAGAGAGAGAGAGAGGTGGACGGAGGGAGAAAGAGGGGGGGGAGAGAGGGAGTGGTGGAGAGGGAGAGTGGAAATGAGCTTGTTTTTCTGTTTTATTTTTTAATTACTTTTTATTAAATGAAAATTTGATAAACTTTTTTTAAAAAAACTACAGAAACACGGGGAAAGAAATAGAAAAGGGAAAAGAATATAAAAGTGAAGACTGGCAAAAAGAGAAAGAAAAAAAGAAAGATCACTGAAGAAGTAATTTCCTATTTTCAGCATGTTAGGTATTTGTACCCAATATCTTCTTACTTTTTTTCACCAGTCTATCAGGCATGATAAAATATCTGCATATAAAAAATAACATGATAAAATGAAATGAAAAGAAAATGTTTTTCACATTTCTGACAATGATCAGGAGTACTCTTATGCATCTTAGACAATTATTCTGGTGTCATATACCAATGGTACTTCATTTAAAAATAGTTTTTCTTTCAAACTGTACCACAATGTGAATGTCAGACTTTTTAATCACATGATTGATTCTTTTGAATATTATACCCAAATTTCTTTGCCCATTTTATTATGCATTCATGAACTTGTTCTTCCTCTATTTAAAATCCCAACAAATGTTTATACATTCTCACAATTGCATACTAATATTTGTACATAATTTGTTTTCAAAATCTATGTTATCACATTCTATTCCTGGTACTTTTTTATATTAAATCTTTCTCCTAATTTTGCATATGTAAACCATTGAAAACTGCTCTAGTCAATTGTTCTCTTGATTTCATTTTCAGCTCCCCATTTCGCAAGCAAGCCTTTATATATTAACCATTGATCTTTTCCTGATGTTTCTTTTCTATAAAACATTTTTTCAGCTGATGCCAACCAAGTATTTTTAGGCGTAGCCTGGAATTGTATTTATTCCATATTCATAGTGAAACGGTGTAATTATTTTTAAAATCTAAATTTACTTCAGTGTGTTTATACCATAAGACACCATGCCATCTCAGACCATGATCTTCTAAATCTAAAATTCTCTTATTTCTAAACAATAGCCACTCCTTCCAAACCAGGCAGCAAAATACAATTTAAAAAAGGTATTTTTCCGCCTTGGAAGATCTTATACTTAACCCTTGGTTATTTCCCATTCCATACAAATCTAAATATGTCTTTTGGCCATTGTTTAAAATGGTGCATCAGTTCTCAAAACAAGTTTTGTCTAAAGGCCATTTCATACTGCCCAACAGATGCAAAAAGGACACAACGGACGAGCAAAATGTTCCATCCGTTGTTATCCGCTCTCAAAAGGGGCAAAAATTTGCATAAGCAGAGCGGATAACACGGAAAGGAATGGACGTGGGGAGGACGCAGAGCGGATGTATAGAGGATGCAGAGCGGATGTATAGAGGATGCATAGAGGATGCGTAGAGGATGCAGAGTGGATGCAGAGCGGATGCAGAGCGGATGCAGAGCGGATGACCTGCATCCGCTTTCATCCTTTCTCCATCCGTGCTACTAATGCTGTGCGTCCGTTCTGCTTCCTCCCTGCGTCCGTTTACTGCTGGAACGGATTTGAGTTGTGCGGATGCACAGCGGATGCCTAGTGGATATAGCAGATGCATAATGGATGCAGAACGGATGTCCCCCATATGCCTAGAGGATGCAGAACGGATGCATTGGATACATTTTCCGTGCAAAAGTTTTGGGCAGCTCAAAACTTTCTGAGCGGATGAAACGTCAATAAACGGATGCTGGATGGATAGAGAGGAAACAAAACGGAGGCAGTGAGTACATCGCGTTAACCAACGGATGGCAAGCTTTTTTGTCCATTTTACATCCTCTTTGCATCCATTGGTGCAGTGTGACATGGGCTTAAAATATGAACATTCTAGGTAACATATTCATTTTCACAGAACAGATTTTTTTGCCAACCATGACAATGGTAGTTTTATAATTTCATTCCATATTTTAGCATAGATATTTTAACATGATATACAAATCACATTATTTAAAATGATATCCAAATAGTTCACTTTTTTTCTCAATATGAAAACCACAATTCTTTTTGGTCTTCCATCTCCATGTTCTTTGTCAATTTTTTTTTTCTTCATTAATTTTAAATCCAGCCAATGGACCAAATTCTCTTTGTTTTTCCATTAATACCTCAATCCCTCTTAAAGGGTTCTCCAGAATTAAATCGAAATATCACTGAATGTCCTTAGTTATAAACTTTTTAAAAAAAATTTCACTCTCGCAATTCTTCTCTTAAGTCTATTCAAAATGTCAAAACCAGGATGAATAACAATAGAGAAAATAGACATCCCTGCCTTGTTCCTTTCTGTATTTCACAGGGCTTTTTATTTTTCACAGCGCATTCACAATTATTTGTGCTTTTTGTGAAACAAAAAACACACATTTTTACAAACACACACACACACACACATCCTATGCAATAAAATTCTTTTCAGCTTTATTCTTTATTTTTTCCCCAAATTTTGTTCTATTGAACTTTACTATTTTTTTTATCCTTTTTGTTAGTTTTTATTGTTTTTTATTTTTATTTTTTGTTTTAAATATGATTTTACATTGTGTAAGCTGACTTGAGTCACCATGGCCAAATAGGCAGCAATATAAATTAAATAAACAAATAAACAAACAAATAAAAAAATAAAAAAAATATTCTCAGTAGGCTTAAGAATTCCTTTTCAATTTCTCATACTGGTTTTGAACTTACTTCATTTTTGCAGGCAATGGAAAGTGTCAAAGCTATTTTCTGTTCTGTAACTGTTCCTCTCTCTTTCTGGTTGCCTGTACCTCTACAAAAGCCACATAGTAGAAGTTTCAGATGATATCTTTGGGGATGATTTAATGAACTTTGGGAGGTTAGGAAGCTGCAGAGCAGTGATAATTTGACTGTACACTGAAAGGCAGGAAAATACTCAAATAATTTCCTGCCACCTCAGAAAATGTCACTGAAATTCTCTTCACCATTGCAAGAAATTTTTAAAACAGATTCTTTTACCAGACTGAATCAGAAGTGGTAGGGGATATTTTTTCTGCATATTTTTGGTCCATTAGACATCACTATAGTAGCTCCCTAGACAACAGAATCCATAACATACTCTTTCTATTATATCTGATACGAAAGGTATTGTGCCTACGGCAGTTTAAGTTGGCCAATGGAAGTGGAGCTGATCCTGATCATGTCATAACCAGAAGGTTGGATACACATTTAGTGGCAAAAAGGTATTGAGATGTGAGTAGAACATCTTAAAGAACAGCTTAAGCTGCCCCAGGCATGAGTTGAAGATGAGATAAAGAAGAAATTAATCCATGGAACAGCTTACTTCCAAAAGTTGTTGCTGCTGGCTTCATTTTTTAAGAAGAGATTGGACAGCCAATTATCTGAAATTGGTATAGGGCTGTGAGGGCGAACCTATGGCACGCATGCTGAAAGTGGCATGCCGAGCCATCTCTGCAAGCATGCGAGCTGTCACCCCAGCTCAGTTCCACTGCATATGTGCACACACCTCCTTCCAGCTAGCTGATTTTCGGGTATCTGCTGTGCATGCGCCGTGGGCAGGGTGCATGCAGGAGAAGCATGCACATGCATAAAGAGGTGGGGGACCACAGAGGGTCATGCGTGCATGCATGGGGTGTGGGCAGCACAGAGGGGTCGCATGCACATGCTCAAGTGGGGGGTCATGCATGCATTGCATTATGGGTGCAGATATGTGTCCTGTCAGCTTTGAAATTTAGCTGCCACATTTAATTGGAAGGAGAGTGGAGGAGTTGAAAAGTTCAAGGTTATTCTGTATGTCGTATTAAGAAATTCTAGTTGCAGTTTATAAATCTCGTGATTTATGAAGTGTAGAAGTGGGAGGAGAGAAGGTGGATTCTGTGTAATGCACGAAAATATTTCACTTTGGGAAATTGCCTTAGACATACCAGATCTGTTTCTAAATAAATCAATTGGAGAAAAAAATGTCTCGGAGTGATTGATATCATGGATACTTTCTGGATGCCTCACATGCACACTTGTTCACACGTGCACACTTTTGGCAAGCGAAGACAAAAAGGTTTGCCATCAGTGGTATAGGCTTTCCCGCTTGAGCAGGAGGTTGGACTAGAAGACTTCCAAGGTCCCTTCCACTGGTGGGCTGCTGCCGGTTCGGACTGATTCTAATGAACCGGTATGAACAACAATCAACTGGCCTTGCCCACCCACCCATCCTGTCTTACATTTCCTTCTTTTGTAGCTCAGCTAATTCACATGACAAAGTGGATTATCATGTTTCAGCTGTTCTACTTACCAGGGAAGGCTAGGACTATGATGGCGAATCTATAGCATGCATGCTGGAAGTGACACACAGAGCCATCTCTGCCAGCACATGAGCCATCACCCCAGCTCAGTTCCACTGTGTATGTACACACGCCTCCTGCCAGCCAGCTCATTTTTGAGTATCTGCCATGCATGCGCAGTGAGCAGGGTGCATGTGGGAGATGCATACGCATGCGCAAGGGGATGGGGAAGCACAGGGGGTCACATGTGTATGCACAGAGGGGGTCATGCATGCATTGCATTATGGATGCAGGCATGCCATATTTTCGGTCCACCCACCTTATCCTGTCTTACATTTCCTTCTTTTGCAGCTCAGCTGATTCATACGGCAAAATAGATTATCACACTTCAGCTGTTCTACTTACTGGGGAAGGCTAGAAGATGAGCTGGAGAGGTTCAAATTGGTGTTTATTGAGTGTTTATAGAACTGGTTGTTAAAGCGGTGGCAGCCCACCAGTGGTCCCTTCCAACTCTGTTGTTCTGCTTCCTAGAACATGGAAGAAAAAAGAGCTTTCTTGGTCATGCTCCTGAGCAAGTGAAATGTGTGTGTATGGGGGAAATAATATCCAGAAAATGGAAAACATAACATTTTTATTATTATTAAATATTTTATAAATTTTATTGAATAAAGATTAAAAACAATTGAACACAGTGCGACTTTCTTGGCCATCATTTTGGCCATACAAACTATAATATAGAGATACACATAACATAATTTCCTTTTTCCCTTATGTTATTAGTATGGTGCTAGCTGCATATTATTTCTATTTACATTTACCTACATTTATATACAATTACATACATTTATACATGACATTTAACTACATACAGGTGGCCAGTGAAATGGGGTATAAATCTGCATAAAGTTTGCGTGCACTAATTTATAGGTATGAATGCAGATTTGGGAACCTAATCACTAAAAGATAAACATGTGTCATATTTCACCATGAGAACAGTGACCAAATACATTCGCATCCTTTTCTTTCTGATGGTTTTATTTCTTTAAACCGGATTCACTGGACATTCTCCTAAAGAGAAGAGGGGATGTGAATTCACTCTTCAAGTATCTAAAGGGGTACCTTAGAGAAAGATATAAGCATTGCTCCCAGATGAAGGATGGCATCAAATTACTGAAAGGCAAAACCTTTTGTAACACTAAGAATAGCTTGATAAATAAATTCCCTGGGAAGATGATGGGAATCTCCTTGACCCTCTGATATGTCAACATGGATTCCTTCACTAAATTGAGAGTTGGATGAAGTGACAAAAGTGGCCCCTTCCAATGCCATGATGTTATGAGAATAGGCCTCTTAGTAGGACAGGCATCTTACATTTTACATGACCAGGACTTTCTCCCCACACCTTTTTTTTTATGTGAAAGCTAGAAAGTTGGGTGTATCCCCCAACTCCGTTAAATTACATCGGGTGAAAATGTTCCTGTTCCTACCCAACCCGAAGACACATTAATAAAGTTGTAAATTTTTATCAGACTTGTAAAATGATAACTGCTTTATCTCTAATCTTGGATAGGAATCTTGAACATTATCAAGACTTGTAGGAGAAAGGTAGCTTTCTTTTCGTGTGGGCTTTGCAAATACCCAGGCTGTGCCCATAATAGATTACATATAAAAGACATTTATAATAATTACTCCAAAACAAATGACAGTTGAAACAATATGGAGATTTTAGTTCCAAAGTTCCTTGAACAGTGATGTTTGCTTTGACTTGTTGCCATTAATTCTTTAATCCCATCATAGCGCTAACTAGTACAATAAAAAAAAATCTAGTTGTAATACTAATTTGAAATAGGGTGCTATAATTTTTATGCTAGTAGCATTAACTCTATTTTGATTGTAGATATGCATGTTCTGGCTATTAAGGCAATGGTGGGTTTTTTGTTTTGTTTTTTGTATTCTTGACAAACTCCTCAATTTCCTTTTTATCATAGAAAAACAACACTTTGTTCTCTTTTAGAAACAACACATTCTTCAGATAGAAAGATTACTTTACACAATCTGTTTTTAGGACATGATTTCTCAGACTAAAGTTTCAAAATGTAATTTGGGAGGAGCTGCATTTACACCTCAAAATAAACTTTGGGTTACCAGATGAAATTAACAAATCCACTTTGCAAGGACTGCGTACGCTCAAATGTTTTATAGTTGTCACATAAAGTTTTATTGTGTTCTTTTAGCAATTGCCACTGGGTTTTTTGTTTGTTTGTTTGTTTAATTGTTTAGTGTAATTTATTTATATTCTAATCCTACTTTGCCACTAAAGAGTTTAAGGCAAAGGCCATAGGCTCTCCCCATCATCCCATCCTAAAAACAATTCTATGAATTTTGTTGATCAGTGACCAGCTCAAAGTCATGCAGTGGTTGAACATGTTTTTTTTATGCCTCTTTTGAGGTTTTCAAACTATGAGCTATATCTGATAAATGAATCTGTCCCCCTGAATAAAATGGTTTCACTGGCTAGCGATGAAGAAAAAATACAGTATATTGCGTCCTTTTAATCATTAAATTTTAAAAATTATCTGTCAAGTAGTTCTCAAACTTTGCAGTACCATAACCATCCACTGCAGATATGAGCAGGCAAAGCAAGAAAAAAAGCCCAGGATGAATTTTCACAAGACTGGCCCAGATATTTTAAAAAATGAGATTCCTCCAATTTTCTTGCAACTCCCCCAGGGGGGTTTGACCCCACAGTTTGAGGGCTCCTGCCTTAATCACTCAATCTCATTCACAACCAGCCTTATTTATGCCTCCTCCAGCTGCCTGGTTTTTGTTTTGTTTTTTTCAATTCTCCCTCCTGCTTATCAGCTAAATTGCCCATAAACAGATAGCATCTTTCAGAGATGTTGGAGGACAGGTGGTCCTTGACTTACAGCCACAATTGTGCACTAACTTTTTGTTGCTGAGTGAAACAGATAAGTGGGCTTTGCTCCATTTTATGACCTTTCTTCCCACAGATGTTAAGTGAATCACTGCAGTTTGATAAGTTCGTAACATGATTGTTAAGGGAATGTGTCTTCCCCTGTTGACTTTGCTTGTGAAAAGGTCACAAAAGGTGATCACACGATCACTGCAACTCTCTTAAAAATGAATTGGTTGTCATGCATCTGAAAGAGGAGGGAGTTAAGCTATTTTCCAAGGCACCCAAAGGCCACACAAGGAATAGTGGATGGAAACTGAAACAAGGAGAGATTCAACTTGGAAATAAGGAGGAACTTTCTGGCAGGGAGAACCATCAACTAATGGAACAGAAGTTGCCCTTAGAAGTTGTGGGAACACCATCACTTGAGACTTTCAAGAAGAGATTGGACTGCCATCTGTCAGAAATGGTGTCGGGCAGTGGTGGCTAACCTTTGTGGGCTCCTGTGACAAAATTTCATGTGAGCTCGCGCTCGCGTGCCAGCACCCAGGAAGCAATGAGTGCAGCGCTCCCCACAACCCCTCTGCATGTGCGTACAATTACCCCCTGCCCCCCTTTACCTGTACTGCACCTCCCAGCTGATTTTTGGCCTCCCAGAGGCTCGAGGGAAGCCTCTGCAGCCTTTGTAGGCCAAAAAATGGGCCCGTTTAGTCACTTCCAGTATTCCTGGAAATGAAGGAAGTGACTAAATGGACCTTTTTTTCGGCCTCCAAAGGCTGCAGAGGCTTCCCTTGAGCCTCTGGGAGGTCGAAAAAGGCCTCAAATCAGCTGGGAGGCATGCGCAGTAAGGTAATTTTGCCCGGGGCTTGTGTGCCCACACAAATGGCTCTGCGTGCCACCTGTGGCATGCATGCCATAGATTCTCCTGCTTGGGCAGGGGGTTGGACTAGATGACCTACAAGGTCTCTTCCAACTCTGATTATCTGTTATTTATTTAATTTTGATCACATGACCATGGGGATGCTGCAGCAGTCAGGTGAAAAATGATCATACCCCACCTTTTTCAGTGCCTTTGTAACTTTGAGCAGTCACTAAACAAACTGGTGTAAGTCGAGGACTACTTGTGGGGATCACAGAACCAGTGGTAAAAAAATTTGAATCCCACCACTGGCCCATGCTCTCATTGGTCTTTCTGCTGTAAAGAAAAATGCATGTACCTTTAAACAGCAAGAGTGCCTGTTTTCTTTTCATCCAGATGTAATATTTGCTTTTGACATTCCGTGATGCTCTCCTATAAATGTATGTAACATTGTAGATGAAATAGAACAAAAAGCAATAAGCATGGACTTAGCTTTTAAAGATTCTTTTAGAGGCATCTGTTGTCATGATATCATCATGCTAAGGACATAAATTATGTCGCTTTGATGCAAGTGACATCATTAACCCACATCCACAGACGCGAGTGGTGGGATTCAAAAATTGTTACTACCAGTTCTGTGTGCGTGGCTTGGTGGGCATGGCAGGGGAAGGTTAGTGCAAAATCCCCATTCCCTCCCCATCCCACTAACCTACTTTCCAGATCCGTTCTGTGCAGGGCAACCAAAGAAGACCAAGCTGATCAGGTGGGACTCGGGAGGGAGAGGAGAGATGAGAGCGGGGCCAGTCAGAGGTGGTAGTTGCCAGTTCTCCAAACTACTCAAAATTTCTACTACTGGTTCTCCAGAACTGGTCAGAACCTGCTGAATACCACCTCTGTCAGACGCCCATGCCAGAGGTGGTATTCAGTAGGTTCTGACCAGTTCTGGAGAACCGGTAGCGGCAATTTTGAGTAGTTTGGAGAACTGGCAAATACCACCTCTGACTGGCCCCGCTCTCATCTCTTCTCTCCCTCCCGAGTCCCACCTGATCTGCTGGGTCTTCTTTGGTTGCCCTGCAATAAAAGAACACCCAGCTGCAAAGCAAGTTAGTGAGGTGAAAAACAGAGCTGGAAAGCAGGTTAATGGGGTGGGGAGGGAATGGAATTTTGCAGTAGCCTTCCCCTGCCATGCTAACCAAGCCATGCTCACAGAACCGGTAGTAAAAATAAATTTGAATCCCACCACTGGCCCATGCTCTCTTTAGCCTTTCTGCTGCCCCTTTTCCCTGGAAATCCAAAACCACTTTATTTTCTTGCCAGGGTTGTTGTTGTTTTTCCTTCTGGAAAAAAGAAAAAGAAAGGTCCTTGCAGACACCATTGTCATAAATATATTTGCAATCATAGGAATATTTTTTTGCTCAGTCCTTTGGGATTCCCACGCAGGGAGGATGGATGGGGACACCATGTTAGAAGTTCTGGTAGCAAGTGGGCTGCAGAGGCAGCTGAAAGTTGCCAAGCCAACCAACCAACCTCACTTTTCATTTTGTTATCAGAGCGAAGCAAACATTTGGGGTGAAGACAGAAGGAGGGGCAGAAGAGAATTGATCATCTATTAGAGCTGGGTGAAAACAAGAGAAAAATAAAAAGGGAGTAAAGATAACTCTTCAGCTGACTTGTTGCTAAGCAACTGCCTGAGTTGTCCTCTCCTGCCATAGGGCTCTATCTTTCTAGCTGCTGATTCCTCCCTTCCTCCTTCCCTAAATATCTACCGGAATATTTATATCCGGTAAATATCCACAGCATGAATGTGAGAGTGCTCCTCAGTAGAATGACTGATGGTTTAAATTATTTGGGCTTTTCTTTTGTACCTCTTTCTCTCTCCTTCCTTCTCTTTCCTTCTTTCTATGATGGAGCTCTTTTGTTTGGGAGGAAAAAAAGAACGAAATCTCAGAAGGAGCACTTTTAATAAGGCATTATTATACCCGGTGTTTAGCGTAATGCAACAATGGGGACTTGGCTTTGTTCTAAGCTTCACATCTTTCCCCCTCCTCTCCTTTCCCAGCAAGCTGTTCAAGTTTGGCTTCCGAATTCACGATGCCCACCAAAGTTTTGTGTTGGGCCCCATGATAATTATCATAGGATAGGAGGAGAATGGGAATAATTTCTCCTTGCAAAAGAGGCCCTGCTGATAATATGCAACCACAGAGGTAATCCTGTATCTTCCCAGTTTATGTACTCCCTGCCATAAAAGAACATGATTTTATTGGCAAAGCGAATGAAGGTGAAATCGCTCCTAGCCCAATTAGAGGCCTGATGGTTGAAATTGACTGAGCTGTAGCTGGTGAAAGACATTGAATTTATTTCCTGATGCCACGCACTGAGCCATTAAATGCTTCATAAGGTAGGCACTTTGGGGCCCTCTCGAAAAGCAAACCACATGCCAAGGAAACACAGTTCCCAACAATTGTGAACCTGCTTCCACTTTGTATCTGTTGTCACTTCCCAAACCCCAAGAAGCAATCTGAAAACAATCTGCATTTGTCTCCACTGCCATTCACTCTACAATGATGAGAACAAACAACATTGAATTGCAATCTTTTCTTTCAGTTTAGTTTATTACAATATATATAGAGAAGTAGTCCTCGACTTATGATTACAATTGAGACCACGATTTCCATTGCTGAGCAAGGCACTCATTGCATTGTTAAATGCAATGCACCCAGTTCCTATGACCAGGGTTGTTAAGCAAATCACTATTGTTGTTAAATAAATCACATGGTCATTAATTGAATCCAGCTTCTCTCATTGACTTTGCTTGTTGGAAGCCAGCTGAGAAGATTGGAAAGACCAATCTTAGAATAACCGAGTTGGAAGGGACCTTGGAGGTCTTTTAGTCCAACCCCCTGCCTAGGCAGGAAACCCTACACCATTTCAGACAAATGGTTATCCAATCTCTTCTTTAAAACTTTCAGTGTTAAAAACTTTCATTTACAATTTCTGGAGGCAAATTTTTCCTCCAATTAATTGTTCCAACTGTCAGGACATTTCTCCTTAGCTCTAGGTTGCTTCTCTTCTTGATTAGTTTCCATCCATTGCTTCTTGTCCTGCCCTCAGGTGCTTTGGAGAATAGCTTGATTCCCTCTTTGTTGGAGTCCCTGAGATATCGGAAGACTGCTATCATGTCTCTCCCAGTCCTTCTTTTGATTAGACTAGACATACCCAATTCCTGCAACCATTCTTTCATGTATTTTAGCCTCCAGTCCTCTAATCATCTTTGTTGCTCTTCTCTGCACTCTTTCTAGAGTCTCAACATCTTTTTTACATTGCGGTGTGGGTGTGTCAAGTAAGGATCTTGTGACAACTCTTATGATGAGTCATCAGTGAGTCTTGTGATGGGTCTTGTGATAAGGAGATTACCTCAGGTGAGGGTCATTGGGAGATGAACTGCTGGTGTGTGTGGGGGAATTGCATGAGTTGGTTGAGGGTCAGTGCTGTCTCTGGTTGGCTGTGTGGTTGATTTGGATTCAGAGGGGTTCATAGGCTGGTTGTAGGTCAATGTGTCTGTTGATGGAATTTCTTGTGGAGTGCTAGTCTTTGATGAACTCACATGCGGGGCAGGTGCTAGAAATGGCTGTTGATTTTTGTGTTGCCCCAATCAAACTGGGGCTGCTTGGTGACGGTATGGGTAGAAATTAAGGATCTGGGATCATGGCATTTGACTGCCAGATGGTTTGTCTGTCTGTCTGTCTGTCTGTTTGTTTGTTTATTTATTTAGTCAAGTGATTATAAGATAACAGGTATAAGTATAAACATAGTAATGAATACATGAAATGGATACAAAAATAAAAATAAAAATAAACAATAAGACAGGGATGGTGGGCACGCTGGTGCGCTTATGCACGTCCCCTACAGACCTCTTAGGAAAGGGGTGAGGTCAATAGTAGAAAGTCTAAGATTAAAGTTTTTGGGGTTTGGGAAAGAAACCACAGAGTCAGGTAGAGTATTCCAGACATTGCCCACTCTGTTGCTGAAGTTGTATTTCCTGCAGTCAAGTTTGGTGCAGTTTACCTTAAGTTTGTATCTATTGTGTGCTCTTGTATTGTTATGGTTGAAGCTGAAATATTCATTCACAGGTAGGACATTGCAATATATAATTTTACATACTATACTTAGATCAGACCAAAGGCAGAGAAGTTCTAGGTTGTCTAGGTCTAAAATTTCTAGTCTGGTGGTTTGTGAATCCTGGTTTAATTGATGTGATGTTTGTCTCACATAGAATTGCACTGGTTACAGTTGATTTTGTAGGTGACGTTGTTTCTTTCATCTGTCTGTATTTTGTCTTTGGTTCTGGATAATTCCTGGCAGAGTGTGGCTGTGGGTTTGTGGGCTGTTGTTATTTTTAATAACAGCTAACAACCCTAATTAGTTTTGAGGGTTGGAGGATTCTATTTGTTGTGTCTGTTTTGTCTTCCTAATTTGTTGAACACACATTTCTATATTCCTGTTCTGTATTATCAGGAAGTTAATAGACATTGCCTCTCCCTCCCAACCCTTCTCCTTATTTCATAGAATATGTATTTGTCTAATCATTTGCACCTACTTTCTCTTTTTCCCATCACACACAAATTCATCTGACATGGAGCTGCTAAGCTATCAAGGCACCTTTCCCATTGGAAGACCTGTGAGAGTAACTGAAGCCAAAACTCAGGGTGAAACAGGAATTCCTATGAAATGAGCTGCCCACAAGAGCAGAAGAGCCATGCAGTAGTTAAGAAAATGCCACCTTTCCTTTGATTTTAAATAATCACCAGTAGAACTTTAAAAATACATGTCTCAAAACTAGCCAACATTATATTATTGTGCAAGCCTGACACTGGTTCTGAACTTGTACATAAGTACCTCGCCTGGTATAAGAACCATGACTATGGAATTCATAATTAACCAATCCAGACATAAATATATGCCAAAGAATCTGTGCAGACACTAAACCCTGCAGGAGAACCTCTTTAGAAGTTAAACTGTAGGAGAACATGCTTGGATTTTGAGATTTGTAGAAGAATTTGTTTGCATATTAAAACATGCTGTTCTAAAAATACTCCCTTTGCTATTAGAGATCCATTTCTCAGGCACGTAGAAAAGCAATTATTCCTCTCTTCCATCCTATATCTGGAGTGTTGTCCTTTAGGAATTGTGTTTGGCACCCACTTTCTTTGCCTTTAGCCATATTTTCAAAGACTTATAGGTTCAATTTAATCCCACCTTTTCTCTAGGAGCTCAAGGGGTTGTACACCTGCCTTGTAATTTTCCACACAACCAACCACCCTAATTGGGTCGAATAATGTCACCTAGAGGGCCAAGAGACTCCAAAAATCAAATTGGCAGCCATATCAGTGAGAACCACCTTTTTATGTTGACCCAACTAAAAATGATCAGATCTTCCATTACACCATTACAACTGCTCCCTTGTCTTTTTGACCACATCCTGTGGTCACCACAGCAGGGAACTTTCATGGTTGGTCTTAAATCTGAGTTTTCCAGTTCTAGTTCACCATCTTTCCACTGCACCATGAGTGGGCAGTTTTCCAGAGTTTTAGAAGACTGAAAGAACCAGGGAAAAGTGAGCCAAGGTTGCAGATGGGTATCGGGGGCTGAGTAAGAATTGTGCCTAAATCCATCTGCAGTACAAGATGGACAGACAGCTTCTTGAGATTAAGCCTCTTAAAATAAATGAGAGGTTCTTTATAAAGAAAGCATTTCAGGGTCTGGGTGGAATTATATATTATGCAGTTGGTCAATACTTGAATAAGAGGTTCCTGGCTGTAAATTCCCCTTGCTTTGCCTAGAGTGCAATGGGGAAGACAGATAAAATTATGTACAGGGAGTCTTCAACTTACAGCAGTTCATTTGGTGACTGTTTGAAGTGACATGACTGAAAAAAGGGATCTTTATGACCGTTGCAGCATCCCCATGGTCATGTGATCAATATTTGGATGCTTGGCATCTGGCTCCTATTTAGATAGTTAAAGTGTTCCAGGATGACATCAACACCTTTTGTGACCTTCTGACAAGCAAAATCAATGGGGAAGCCAGATTCATTTAACAACTGTTACTAACTTAACAGCCGCAGTAATTCACTCAACAACTGTGGCAAGAAAGGTCATGAAAAGAAGCAAAATTCACTTAACAATTGTTTCACTTAGCAACATACATTCTGGGCTCAGTTGTGGCCATAAGTCATGGATTACTGTGCCGTATGTGGTAAACCAATATTGTAACAATGACTGACTTAGATCTACTTTCATCATCACTTTGCAGATTGTCACCAGATGCTAGTTCTTCCAGCCTGTCCCAATTTAACTGAGGATTCTTGTTTGAATGAATGAATGAATTCTTTATTGCTTTGAACATTTGCAATTGTGTTCGTACGTTAAGGACTACCTATGCTTCTGGAGATCAACAAATTGAAAATCAATACTACCCCAACAAATTAAATAAACACAAGTAGTTTTTGTTGAAGGATGGTGGGGGGGGGGTCCCACTACATAGAGTAGAATAGAATAGAATAGAATAGAATAGAATAGAATAGAATAGAATA
>BLBF01000010.1:11336080-11358973 GCA_015471245.1 Laticauda colubrina
TAGAATAGAATAGAATAGAATAGAATAGAATAGAATAGAATAGAATAGAATAGAATAGAATAGAATAGAATAGAATAGAATAGAATTCTTCTATTGGCCAAGTGTGATTGGACATACAAGGAATTTGTCTGATGCAAATCTCTTAGTGTACATAAAAGGAAAAGATACATTCATCAAGAATCATAAGATATAATACTTAATAATAGTCATAGGGTATAATAAGCAATCAAATCATACTAGTCAATATAAATTGTAAGGATACAAGCAACAAAGTTACGTTCATACAGTCATACGTGGGAAGGGATGGGTGATAGGAACAATGAGATGATTGATTGTAATATAATGCAGATTTAGTAAATATTTGGATGATATTGAGGGAATTATTTGTTTAGCAGAGTGATGGTGTTTGGGGGACAACTGTCCTTGAGTCTAGTTGGTGTATGTGCAATGCTCCAGCATCATTTTGAGGGTAGGAGTTGAAACATTTTATGTCCAGGGTGTGGGGGGTCTGTAAATATTTTCCCAGCCCTCGTTTTGACTCGTGCAGTATACAGGTCCTCAATGGAAGGCAGGTTGCTAGTAACACTGCCTTGGGGGACACCACTATCAAATTCTGTACCTGTCAATAGTGGTGTCCCTCAAGGCAGTGTTCTAGGACCAACTCTCTTCATACTCAACATAAATTACCTCTGTGATCATATTAAGAGCAACTGCGTTCTTTTCGCTGATGATGTAAAGCTATTCAACACCACAGACAATACTGCTACCCTTCAAAAAGATCTTGACTATGTATCAGAATGGTCAAACAAATGGCAACTTCAAATCTCAACAAATAAATACTCTGTCTTACATATTGGCAAAAAAAAATCAGAAAATAAAATACAAGCTGAATAGTCAAGACCTTGTTGATGATCCAAGCTCTGTAAAGGACCTTCGAATACTCATCTCTAATGATTTAAGTGCTAGAGCCCACTGTAACTACATAGCCAAAAAGGCATTAAGAGTTGTTAACCTAATCCTAGGTAGCTTTTTCTCTGGTAAGATCACACTACTAACTAGAGCATACAAAACATTTGCTAGACCAATACTCGAATACAGCTCATCAGTCTGGAACCCACATTACGTATTTGATATTAGCACAGTTGAGAAAGTCTAGAAATACTTCACAAGAAGAGTTCTCCACTCTCTACTCATTGCAAAATACCTTATGCCACCAGGCTTGAAATTCTAGACCTAGAAAACCTTGAATTACACCGTATTTGGTCTGATCTAAGTATGGTATGAAAAATCATACATTGCAATGATTTCCCTGTCAATGAATACTTCAGCTTCAGCCATAACAACACAAGAGCAAACAATAGATACAAACTCCAGGTTAATCGCACCAAACTTGATTGCAGGAAATACGACTTCAGCAACAGAGTGGTCAATGTCTGGAATACTCTACCTGACTCTGTGGTTTCTTCCCCAAACCCCCAAAACTTCAACCTTAGACTGTCTACTATTGACCTCACCCCTTTCCTGAGAGGTCTGCAGGGGGCGTGCATAAGCGCATCAGCATGCCTACCGTCCCTGTCCTATTGTTTCTTTTATTTTTCTTATATGTATCCATGTATTCATAATTATGTTTTTACTTGTACCCATTATCTTGTCAGCAATTGACAAATCAAATAAATAAATAATTGTTTTCTCTGCAATCTTGATTATCGAAATCTGTGTCTGTCCTGCTGGGTTGGAATCATATAGAAGGGATGGTTTTCTGTTTCTCTCCACTCCCACCTCTATCCCTTATCCAGCCAAAAAAACCAAGATTTTGGACATTGTGCTTAAGTAGAAGCAGTTCGTTCCAGCAGCAGGACAATGCCTACAAGGGCAAAGAGGTGAAGGCTTGAATAACAGCATGACTCTGAGAGGGCCAAATCCTTTGTCTTATAGCTCCTCTACTGCCCAAATTGATCTTATTCCCCAGAGATTAATTTTTGCACAATTATTCTACTGTCTGTGATAATTGCTCTATTAAAAAAAATGAAGAGATTTGGGGAGTTGAATGGAAAGGATTAGGGTTTAAGACAAATAATCAGTGGGAGGTTGGATAAACTAAATCTCTAAATCTCCCCAGCACCATTTTCAGCCTCAGTCTTTTGTACATAAATCCATAACCAAATATGCATATGGTTCGCAGGAGACAGCAATTCAAACCTAAATGCAAATGAACATTTTCAAAGAAATGCTGCCATAGCCACGTAGCCAAATCCATGAACAGCTATTTTCCAAACATTCAAGGTTTAATGCATCCTATTGCCAGAAACTTGTGTACTGATTTTATAAAATGTCATTACAAGAGTGCAAAAAAAATTCCAAAGAAGCAAAAAAAAAAAAAGGTATTACAACTATATGTGTTTTGCATTTGTCTACCGATTTTATAAAATGTCATAAAATCAGAGCACAACTGCAAAACACATCATTGTAATACTTTTTTTTTTGCATATTTGTAATTTGCTTGTTTACAGCAACAACAATAAGCCTGCTTGCAGGCTGCAAAAACATTGCTTGTTGATCCTGTTGTTGATCTTGTTGTTGGCATTTAAATTTTCTAAACTCTTTCCACTTCTGCTCTCCCCTGAATGGGCAGGATAGAATTGCCACCTGATGGTCAACAGCCACAATGCGGAAAGTCTGTACAGGTTCTCAGTCATCCAGGTCATGGTTGTCCCAAAGCTGTTTTTTTCAGGAGGCAACTGGACTTTTTTGTTTTTTTCTTTTGAAGGTTTTTTCTTCTTCATCCAAGAAGCTTTTTCAGCTTTTGAAAAAGCACCTTTGGGACAACCATGACCTGGATGACTGAGAACCTCTACAAACTTTTAGTTATACAATTTGGGATGAACACCCTTGTAATGATGTGGGAGCAGGAATGGATTTCCAGAGAAAAAAATTGCAGACTACAGAAACCAGGAACACTACTCAGGTGACTCTGAGGACACAGATAAACCTCCAAGTGCTTCAACCACCCTCTAAAACAGTGGTCGCCAATCAGTGGGCCAGGGACCACTGGTGGTCCATGAGAAAATTTGAGTGGTCCTCAGAGAAATGTCACCTCCAAAGCACCCCTAAAAGTAATTAATTGAGGCTGCATGGGAACTCAAGGCTGTGCCTCCCACATGGCCCATGGGAACACAAGGCTTGCGCCGCTTGTATTGCGAACACAACACAAGGTAGTGAGGGGAGGGGGGAAAGGGCAGTGGGGGGAATTTGCCCCACTTGCCTCGCCTGGCCACTGGGCTGCTTCTTTCCACTTCTTTCTTCTTCTGCTTTTGGCTGCCTACAGGGAAAGCAGCAAAATTCTTTCTCTCCCCCAAACTCTGCCAGATATGAGTCTTTGGGACCCTGCAAGGCATCTTGCTCCAAGAGGCTGCACCATTCTGGCAGAGTTTGAGGGAGAGAAAGAAAGACTTCTGCTGTTTCTGCTGCTTTCCTTGCATGAAGCCAAAGGTGTCTCTTCCCCACGCCCCCCAAGAACAGAGCTGGAAACGATATCTGTGATCCCAAATAAAGAACGATCAATCGGCAGGAAAACATGGTAGGGAATTTTCCTGCATACTTTTTTGGGGATTTTCCCAGGGTCTCTACTCTGTGGGATTTAAAATTATGAGTTGGTGGTCCTTGAGGTCCAAAAGGTTGGCAACCCCTGCTCCAAAAGAATGTAAATGATCAGCTGTCTGCAAGGAATATAAATCCTTCCATCCCCCACTATCCTGTCAGAGCTGAAGATGCTTCTTGGATGAGAAGCAAAATGTCTTCAAGAGAAAAACAAGGAAGTCCACGCATCCTAAAAAAGCACCTTTGGGACAGCCACAATGCAATCAAAATGATGCTAGAGTAAACTCATAGTATCTAAACATGGTAAATTGTTTAAGTTGCTCGTCTGTGGACTGGAGTGTGGCATAGATGTCCCACTGGCTGACGCTATCTGGATTCAGAATTCCTTAAGCCCATGTCACACTGCACCAACGGATGGAAAGAGGATGTAAAATGGAGAGAAACACTTGCCATCTGTTAGTTAACGCAATGCATCCGTTCTGTACTCACTGCGTCTGTTTTTCTTCCTCTCTATCCGTCCAGCATCCATCGACTGAGGTTCCATCCACTCAAAAAGTTTTGAGCTGCTCAAAACTTTCTGAGCGGAAAATGTATCCAACGCGTCCGTTCTGCATCCGCAATGCATACGGGGAACATCCGTTCTGCATCCATCGTCATCCGTTACATGTCCGCTACATCCGCTAGGCATCTGCTGCGCATCCGCACACCTCAAATCCGCTCCAGCAGAAAGCGGACACAGGGAGGAAGCGAAACGGATGCGGAATGGACACAAAGCGTTAGTAGCACAGACGGAGAAAGGATGAAAGTGGATGCAGCTCGCATACAAAGCATTTAAAACGGAAAAAACATTCGCAGAGGGGACCTATCTCAGATATTAAGGATGTCTAGAGGATGCCTAGAGGATGCAGAAGGACACATAGGGCAAATCCTATATTGCCTATAAAAAGGGGGAGCAACTCACCTGGATCTCACTTTCAGACCAGCAGCCCTGCTGTACAGACCTCTGCAGGCTTCATCTGCCTCTTGCTCTTCCACAGCATCCAGTCATGTCCACCATGGATCGTAATACAGTCCTTTTGGTAGCCACCATCATTCTGCAACAGTGCGAAGCCATCTACAGGCTCTTTCAACTGTTCTACGGGAAGAAAAGGAGGTGGCCAAGAAGCATCTGGGTCCGAAGATGGATCGGGAGAAGAGCAGAGTACGGACTGTACAACAAGCTGATAGTGGCAGATCTCACCCTCCAGGAAGCTGCACCTGGCCATGACGTAGGTCTCTCTGTCTGTCAGCTTGACCGCGGCCTGGCCAGATTTCTTGAGGTGCAGCTTCCCGTACCAGGTGTGCATGTGCTTCCACCAGCTGAGGAGCACCTCCGAAGTGTAGCCCATACTCTCCGCCTTCTCTCTCCAAGCAGCCTGCTTCCTTTTGGTGTCCCTATAGAGCCTGTGTCCCTTCCGCCATAGATAGTCATTCTCTCTCAGCCACTCAGCACATCATCCGCATGTTCCTCCTCGATGTTGTATTGCCTCCTCTCCCGTTCTTGTGTCTGCCTCTTCCTCCCTTTGGCAGGACCACATGGACCCTCATCAGAGGGGCTTCCAGGTTGTAGGGGCTGCTCCTCCACACAACCAGCAGCAGCAGCAGGACCACCACCACCAGCAGCAGCAGCAGCAGCAGGACCAGGATCAGCAGCAGCAGAGTAAGCACCAGCAGCTCCAGCAGCACCAGCAGGACCAGGAGCACGAGCAGGACCAGCAGGACCAGGAGCACCAGCAGGACCAGGAGCACGAGCAAGACCAGGACCACGAGCAGGACCAGGAGCACCAGCAGAAGCACCACCACCAGAAGCAGAATCAGCAGAGTAAGCACCAGCAGAAGCACCACCGCCTTAAGCAGCATCATCAGCTCCTCCAGAAGCAGAAGCAGCAGAAGCCCCAGCCCCAGAAGAGTGAGCCCGTGCTGCAGAAGCCCCAGCAGAAGCAGAGTGAGGGCCAGGGGGTGGGAGGGTGGCCCTGTCCCTCTTGCCAGGGCTGGCAGCAGATGGCTGAGGCTTTCTCTTCTTCCCTATGGTTGTGGGGTTGCTGGCTGGCAGGCAGGCAGGCTGACAGGCTGGCAGGCTGGCTGGCTGGCAGGCTGGCAGGCTGGCAGGCTGGCAGGCTGGCAGGCTGGCAGGCTCCAAGGCTGGCAGGCTCCAAGGCTGGCAGGCAGGCAGGCTGGCAGGCAGGCAGGCAGGCTGGCTGGCTGGAAGCAAGGCTGGCAGGCTGGCAGGCAGTCGATGTGTCTGGAAGCAGGTCTTTCCTCTGAATGGTGACCTGCTTGGGAGCTGCTTCCCTTTATATCCGCGAGGCTGACACAATGCATCCTCCCCGCATGCGCAGTGAACTCTAGACATCCGCTAGGCATCCGCTAGGCATCCGCTAGGCATCTGCTAGGCATCCGCTAGGCATCCGCTGTGCATCCACTTCATCCACTCGGCTTCCGCTGTGCATCCGCTTCATCTGCTCGGCATCCGCTCTTCATCCGCTCTTTCCGCTGCGCATCTGCTTTGCTGCGGTCCCCCGGAAGCCTTGCGGATGTGCCATCCTCTCCCATCTGCTTCCATCCACTAGGCTTCCGTGGAGCATCCGCTTTCCATCTGCCCTGCATCCTCCCCCCATCCATTCCTTTTCGTGTTGTCCGCTCTGGTTATGCAAATTTTTGCCCCTTTTGAGAGCGGACAACAACGGATATAACATTTTTCTTGTCCGCTGTGTCCTTTTTACAAACATTTTGCATCCGTCGGCCAGTGTGACAGAGCCTTTAGTAATTGAATTGGAAACCACTAGAGCAGTATTTCTCAAGACTTTATGATGTGTGAACTTCAACTCCCAGAATTCTTCAGTCAACTGACTGGGGGATTCTGGGAAACGAAGTCCGTATAACTTAAAGTTGCCAAGGTGGAGGAACACTGCAGTAGAAAATATCAGAACTGTAGACTAGAATCAAAGGTTGACAAATATCCCTGACAAAAACAGTGGTAACCACTTCAGCCAAAAAAATCAGCACAGATGGAATCAGAAGAAATATTGTCCCTTAGCAAAGAGGGCCAATACTTCCATTTTTTTTTTGTTCATAAATATATTGCTATATAATCCCTTGCCATTTTCTGCACCTTCTCTAATCTTTGAGGGTTATGGTTTTTCTGATGGAAATACCCTCATAAGGTCCCAAAAGTGCATAGTTCAATCTGTTCTAAACAAGTCTCTTGAATGAGACAATTCAATATAGACAATCCATGTCTATCTTTGATATTTTGCAGGAAGAAAGAGACAAAAGATCCTTTACTCTGTCCAGCAAAGCCTCCCACTCATGTTTTGCTACCATTGGTAGAGAATGATTGTTATTGTTTCCACAAACCTAATGCAAAATCTACAACCACCATTATGACTACTGAATACTATGCATTTACTACATGCAAGCCAACTTTTCAAAACTTCAAATATTCTTTACCCCTTTTTGCCAATCATGTCAAAAATAGAACCTATAGCTTGAATAACAGGATAGGAGAGTTGGAGATCTTCTAGTCCAACCCCCTGAACCATTTTAGATAAATGGCTGTCCAATCTCTTCTTGGAAACTTCTAGTGATGAAGCTGTGGTCCTTAAAATTCCCCCCTAACCTGCCACCAAACTGTCCCAAAGGTGCTTTTGCAGGAGGCAACTGGACTTCGTTTTTTTCTTGTGAAGACGTTTCATTTCTCATCCCAGAAACTTCTTCAGCTCTGACAGGATAGTGGGGGATGGAAGGATTTATATTCCTTGCAGACGGCTGGTCATTTGTATCCCTTTTTAGGGTCATTGAAGCACTTGGAGATTTATTTGTGTCTTCAGGGTCACCAGAGTTGTGCTCCTGGTTCCTGTAGTCTGCATTTTTTCCTCCGGAAATCCATTCCTCCTCCCAGACCATTTGAAGGGTGTTCATCCCAAAAAAGGATGCAAATCACCAGCTGTCTGCAAGGAATATAAATCCTTCCATTCCCCACTGTTCAGTCAGAGCTGAAGAAGCTTCTTGGATGAGAAGCGAAATGTCTTCAAAGGAAAAAAACCAAGAAAATCCAGAAAATCCTGAAAAAGCACCTTTGGTACAACCATAACCTGGATGACTGAGAACTTCTTTTGATTTCTGCCACCAAACTGTACTGCTTTAAAATGTAAAAGAACAGGGAAATGATAAAATAAGAAGGAACAGTTATATCAATTATATTTTTTATTTTGATCTAAAGCAGGGGTGTCAAACTCTATTACATTGAGGGCTGCATCAGAGTTGTGTTTTATCTCGAAGGCTGGGGTGGACGTGGCCGGCTTGATGTCACTCATATCAGGGCTGCCTGTGGAGGCCCGGGCACTCTGCCAGTGAAAACGGGTTCCCAATTTGTTTTCAGCTACAACAGCCTCCAGATCTAAAGGAATGGAAACTTTCAGCCGTGACGGCCTTCAGCAGCCCTCTACCAACGAAAATGGAGCTCTGTGTGGCCCTCCCATGCTCTGTTTTCTCTGGCAGAGGCACCACAGGCCAGTCCTTCACTGTTTCCAGGGCGGCCCCACAATTTAGATCTAAGCACCCCATAGGCCAGATCCAGCCCCCGGCCTTGAGTTTTACACCCCTGATCTAAGGGAGTGGAAATTTATATTAAAAGAAATTAGTATTGTTAACTACTTTAAGGCCCTGTCACACTGCCCAACGGATGCAAAACGTATGTAAAAAGGACACAACGGACGAGCAAAATGTTCCATCCATTGTTATCCGCTCTCAAAAGGGGCAAAAATTTGCATAACCGGAGCGGATAACACGGAAAGGAATGGATGCGGGGAGGACGCAGGGTGGATGGAAAGCGGATGCGGAACGGAAGCCCAGCGGATGGAAGTAGATGGGAGCGGATGGCACATCCGCTAGGCTTCCGGGAGACCTCAGCAAAGCGAATGCAGATTGGATAAAGCGGATGCAGAGCGGATGCACAGCGGATGAAGTGGATGCAGAGCGGAAGCCTAGCGATTGCACAGCGGAAGCCGAACGGATGCCGAGCGTTAATTGCGCATGCGGGGGGATGCATTGTGTAAGCCACACGGATATAAAAGGAAGCAGCTCGCACGTGGCCAGCATTCGGAGGAAAGTCCTGCTGCCAGATACATCGAGTCCTTGCCTGCCCTGCCTGCATGCCTGCCTGCAAGCCTTGCTGCCAGCCTTCCTGCCAGCCTGCCTCCAAGCCTCCTGGCCAGACTCCCTGCCAGCCTTGCTCTCTGCCAGCCTGCCAGCCTTGCTGCCAGCCTGCCTTCCAGCCTCCCTGCCAGCCAGTCTGCCTGCCAACCTTGCTGCCTGCCTGCCTTCCTGCCAGGCTTCCTGCCAGGCTTCCTGCCAGGCTTCCTGCCAGCCTGCCTGCCAGCCTTGGTGCCTGCCTGCCAGGCTTCCTACCAGCCTTGGTGCCTGATAGCCTCCCTGCCAGCCTCCCTGCCAGCCAGCAACCCCACAACCATGGGGAAGAAGCGAAAGCCTCAGCAACCTGCCACCATCCCTGGCAAGAGGGACAGGGCCACCCTCCCGCTCCCTGTCCCTGACTCTGCTTCTGCTGGGGCTTCTGCTGCTCAGGCTCGCTCTTCTGGTCTGGAGCTTCTGCTGGCACTGCTCCTGGCGGTGGTGCTTCTGCTTGTGCTTACTCTGCTGAAGCTGCTCCTGGCGGTGGTGCTTCTGCTCGTGCTTACTCTGCTGAAGCTGCTCCTCGTCCAGCTGGTCCTGCTGCTCCTGCTCGTCCTCCTCGTGCTCCTGGACTTGCTCATACTGCTTGTACTGCTCATGCTCCTGGTCTTGCTCGTGCTCCTGGTCTTGCTCATCCTGCTGGTGCTCCTGGTCCTGCTCGTGCTTCTGGTCTTGCTGGTGCTGGTGGTGCTTACTCTGCTGCTGCTGATCCTGGTCCTGCTGGTGCTGCTGGTGCTGCTGCTGCTGCTGCTGCTGATGATGATGATGATGATGATGATCCTGATGCTGCTGCTGCTGGTGCTGCTGCTGATGATGATGATTATGATCCTGCTGGTGATGATGATGATGATGATGATGATGATGATGATGATGATGATGATCCTGCTGGTGCTGCTGCAGCTGGTGGTGTGGAGGAGCAGCCCCTACTACCTGGAAGCCCCTCTGATGAGGGCCCATCTGGTCCTGCCAAAGGGAGGAAGAGGCGTATGCGGGGATGGGAGAGGAGGCAATACTATATTGAGGAGGAACCTGAGGATGAGGTGCTGGAGTGGCTGAGAGAGAATGACTATCAGTGGCGGAAGGGACACCGGCTGTACAGGGACATCAAAAGGAAGCAGGCTGCATGGAGAGAGAGGGCGGAGAGTATGGGTTACACTTCGGAGGTGCTCCTCGGCTGGTGGAAGCACATGCACACCTGGTACGGGAAGCTGCAGCTGAAGAAATCTGGCCAGGCCACAGTTAAGCTGATGGACAGAGAGACCTACGTCATGGCCAGGTGCAGCTTCCTGGAGGGTGAGATTCACCACCGAGGAGCACCAGCAGCCCCTCTCACTACCCTCTCTCTCAGGCAGCCTGCTGAGAGCCAGTCCTCTTCCGGCCGAGAGTCAGTCCCTGTCTCCAGGCAGGTTTCTGTGGAGCATGCCACAGCGGAGAACCCGCGGACAGGTGTTGTAACTGTGGTGGAGCGCGTGGAGGACTCCCTGGTGCGGTGGAAGAAAGGAGACGGCGCGTCCACCACAGCTATAGCCGCATCCACCCCCCCAGCTCCACCTCCACAGAAAGGCAGAGAGCCAGACAGCAGGAGGGGCAGAGCCACACTGTCCTGCTGGAGATCAGGGACACCATCCGGAGCAGCATAGATCTCCTCTCAGCTGGTCCACACTGACTGCTCATCCTCCAACCGCAAGCCCTACCTCACCTATGTCAATCAGACCCTCACGGACATGGCGGAACCCCAGTACCAGGTGGTGAAGGACCAGATCACCGAGCTGCTTCACAATCCTCCAGATCCAGAGGAACCTGCTCCCACCCAGTCCAGGTCTGCTCCTCCACCCCAGGTGATGTCCCTCCCATTCCAAGGCTTTCCACAGCCCTCACCTACCAGGGCTACGGCTACCAGGAGGTCCAGCAGCACAGGCAGCAGCCCTTCCCAGTCCAGGCACAGAGTGATCGGGCAACACCGTTGCTACCGGTTCCACTGATGCCACCGATGCCACCCACACCAATGATGCCACCGACGACAGCGATGCCACCCACGCCAGTCCTCACCCAGCTGCAGACCACACAGCCCCACTACACTACTCCTTCCTCCACCCTACAGCCAAGCCCAGCCTCACTACATCTGTCATCAGTACAAGGGCTGACACCCCATGGCATGGAGGAAGGACCTCTCAGCATCACGGGTCTGAGCCAGCTGTCCGAGAGCTTTCTCAACACACCATCACCTGTTGTCCTCTCGGGGACAGGCACCCCAGTGGTGCTTCAGACCAGCACTGCAGCAGCAACCACCTCCACAGCACCTGGACCCTTCATCCCTGAGACTGGGCACACCTCCGAGTGACCAAGAGGAGTGCCAGAGACTGGCTGGCTGGCTACCTGTGGACTTTATTTGGACACTTGACTTGGGTCATTTTTCTTTTACAGCTTGTTGTTCAATAAAGTTTATCTTTGATTCACACACTTGCTTCATTTCTTTTTTTTAATAAAGTCTTGGTGGAAACTTTTAGAATTGGTTTAAGCCTTTGCATGCTTGTGGGATGGGTTAAGATAGCAGTGGGTGGGGCAGGGATACCTTTGGAATGGGTAATAGCTGTGGGATAGATAAACCTCCAGTGCAAGCATAGTGGGACTGTATGGTCCAGCCTCCCAGGTGCCACACCCTTTATTATCAATAATAATGTAATAATCATTCACACATGTCAAAAACACAACTCTTTATTAAATGCCCTGTTCATTGTAGGCCCACCCAACATACATGGCCCAATCTCATCCATGTGTTGAGACAGGCTGAAGGAAGCATCCATTAATCATCTATCATCCTGTCTTGCCACTCCACCGCTCCAGCTGGGGAGTTGCACCAGTGTTTCAGGAGGTTGCGCTGCTCCTTCCCTTCACGTGAGGCTCTGTTGGGGCCTTGCACATCCTCAGTGTCTATTAGGTTTTGCCCTTGCCTCCATTCCCCAGGCTCCATGTCCCCATTGCCTTGTTGGAGGTCCATGAGCCTGTTCTGCAAGACTGGGTAGCGGGTGCGCATGAGATTGTGCAGGATGCATCAAGCTTCCACGATCCTCCTCACGGTCTCTGGGCGATGCTGCATGGTGGTGAGAAGTACCTGGAACCTGTTGGCCAGGATGCCAAAGGCGTTCTCCACCACCCGCCTTGCCCTGGACAACCTGAAGTTGAAAATCCCCTCTTCACGGGTGAGGAGTCTGGAAGTGTAGGGCTTCATGAGGTAGGTTCTGAGGGAGAAGGCATCATCCCCCATGATGAAGTAGGGCACATCTTGCGTGTCACTGGGCAGGGGGTCTGGATCTGGGAAGCCCATGATGAGGTTGCCTTCCAGCCCACCCTTGAGGTCACTGCCGTTGTATACCTGGGCACCTGAAGATGAGCCGTTGCCTGAAGCATCGATGGACATGAACTTGTAGTCAGCATTGACCATGGCGAAGTAGATGATGCTAAAGAAGCCCTTGTAGTTGAAATAAGTGGACCCTGACTTATCTGGAGCTTTGCCGGCCACATGCTTGCCATCTATGGCTCCAACGGTGTGGGGGAAGTTCCACTTCTGATACCACTGCTCTGCAACTTTCTTCCATCCTTCTTCAGTGGAGGGGCACTGGAGGAGCTCCTCCAGGTATTCTTCGATGATGGCCTGCACCACTTCTCTGACCACAATGCTGATGGTGTTGTGTGTCACCCTCCAGTTGTACTGCATGCTCCTGTAGGTGGTCCCTGAGGCCAGGTGGCGCAGAGTGAGTGCCACCTTGAGCCCAGGTTCCAGGCTGGGCCGGAAGTTGGTGTTTGCCTTGGTCAACCTGGGTGTCAGCTGCTGCACAACTTCGTCAAACATGGCTGGAGGCATCCTCATGAAGTTCTGGAATGCCCGAGTGTCTTCATTCCTGAGCTCCACCATCAGCTTTTTTTACAGTCCGTCCTCTGCTCTTCTCCCGATCCATCTCCGGACCCAGACGCTTCTTGGCCGCCTCTTTTTCTTCCCATAGTAGAGTTCACAGAGCCTGTAGATGGCTTCGCACTGTTGCAGAACGATGGTGGCTGCCAAAAGGACTGTGTTACGATCCACGGTTGACATGACTGGATGCTGTGGAAGAGGAAGAGTCAGATGAAGGCTGCAGAGATCTGCACAGCTGGGCTGCTGGTCTGAAAGTGAGATGCAGGTGAGTTGCTCCCCCTTTTTATAGGCAGTATAGGTGTCCCTTTGCATCCTCTAGGCATCCTCTAGGCATCCTCTAGACATCCTTAATATCTGAGATAGGTCCCCTCTGCGAACGTTTTGTCCATTTTAAATGCTTTGTTTCTGTGCTGCATCCGCTAGGCATCCGTTCTGCATCCGTTCTGCGTCCGTTCTGCTTCCTCCCTGCATCCGAGCAGATGCGACTTGTGCGTATGCGGAACAGATGCCTAGCGGATATAGCGGATGCGTAACGGATGCAGAACAGATGCGTAGCGGATGCCTAACGGATGGAGAACGGACGAATTGGATACATTTTCCGCGCAAAAGTTTTGAGCAGCTCAAAACTTTCTGAGCGGATGAAACGTCCATAAATGGATGCTGGACGGATAGAGAGGAAGCAAAATGGAGGCAGTGAGTACAGAACGGATACATCGCGTTAATCAACGGATGGCAAGCTTTTTTGTCTGTTTTACATCCTCTTTGCATCGTTGATGCAGTGTGACAGGGGCTTTACCAATCTCTCTCCCTCTCTCTCCCTCCCCCCTCTCTCTCTGTGAGTGTGTGTGTGTGTGTGTGTGTGTGAGAGAGAGAGAGAGAGAGAGAGAGAGAGAAAGAGAGAGAGAGTTTGTGTGTGTGTGTATGTGTGTATTTGTTTCATCTGGAAATAAGTTGCACGAGACCACATTCCAACAACAAACTCTTTATTTAATTCAGTAAAGCAATGGTAACGGAACAAGAACCCAAGCCGTGGCAGCCCTTTATATAGCGGCTTGCTCTTGGCTTGTGGCCAAGGACACCACTTTAAGTGTTCCCGCCATCCGGTGGGCCAATTGGATTGGTTCTCTTATGGCCAATCTGAGAATGGCCTTTTCGGCCAATCAGAATAGGGAACTTAGAGCCTACCAAGTTCCATACATAACAGTATTCTTGTTCCAAAGTCTCATTCAGTGTACAAATTGGTCATCTGACATTGAGCAAGTTGTTTTTCCGCCTAGTGTACCTTTCAGGGGTAGCTGTTATGTGGATCAGATTGGAAAAGGTGAGAGTTAAATTAGGGGCAGCATGAGATTAGTTTAGTTTAATTTAGTTTAGTTTAGTTTAGTTTATTCTCATTGCACCTTGTACAATGAAATCAAACACCATCCTCAGTGCACATCATGACCATGAAAATAAACACAAACACACATCCTTCACACTCCAGACACTGAATTGGAAACCCCGACACTGACCAACACTGCACTATACGGTAGAATTCAATAGAGTTACTGCCCTGGGATAGAAACTGTTTTTCAGGCTATTTGTCCTTGTTTTATTATCCTGTACCATCTGCCAGATGGTAATAGTTAAAAAAAAAAAGGTTCCCAGGATGAGATGGATCTTTGAGAATGTTTTGAACTTTCTTTAGTGGCGGGAGCTATAAATCTGAGGGGAGAGGGCAACCAATGATCTTCTGGGCAATGACATTAACCGTCTGGAGTGCTTTCCTATCTGCCACTGTGCAATTGGCAAACCATACAGAGGTGCAGTAAGTTAAGATACTCTCTATGGTGCAGTGGTAAAAGGTCACCATCAGTTTTTCATTCAGTTGTTGTTTCCAGAGAAGTCTCAGGTAGTATAATCTCTGCTGGGCCCTTTTGACCAGTGCTGCAATGTGAGCACTCCAGGTCGGGTCCTCTTTTAGGGTAACACCCAGAAACTTAAAACTGGCCACTTGCTCCACTCGGTCTCCATTGATAAGCAAGGGCTGGATGTTTGATCTGTTCCTTCTATAATCCACTATAAGTTCCTTGGTCTTATTGGTGTTGAGGACCAAGTTATTGTCTCCATACCACAAAAGCAACCCGTCCACCTCATCTCAGTAGGCAGACTCATTCCCCCACCCCGGAGATGAGTTCCACCACTGTTGTGGATTAGTGGAAACCTTCAGTACTTTTCCTAGGAAGAAAAATGTCCTTGAACATAACGGAGCGTCCTTGGGAGAGTGTCTATGTTATAGGTGATAATTTGGTTATTACACCTGAGAATATAAAGAGCCGAACTGAAGCCATTTTGTGTTCGCAGTCTGAACTTTTGAAGCTCAGAACATTTATGTAATGTGTTTTCTGCCAGAAATTATACAAGATTGCAAAACTATGTACTTGGCATAAGTTAGAGGTATGTGCTGGGGCGCTCTGACATTACACGTCACATTCAGAGATATTAATGTTTTCTTATAATCTTCTGGAATTTGAATAGCAGGAAATCTGACTATAATGAGAATGTTGGGAGTTGTCCATTGAAGGTTGGAACTTTCTTATGAAAATGTTGTATAATTTCCATATATAGAAAATAGGAAGTGTTATGGAACCATGTGATTTGATAAACCTATATAAGCTGTATTCACTAAATGGAAATGTCTCCTTTTCTCCTAAACATGGTTTTGGAGTAAAGGAGTCCATATTGCAGTATTTTCCCTAATAAAGCATCCTATGGATCAGATTATCAAAAGTCTGTTGATTCATTTTTATGTACTTCTCACAGTCTACCTCTGCAGTTACAAAGCCGCTGACTTTGTAAGACCAAATGATGGGAAGATTCTTAAGGGAAGAGAATTATTGGTATACAAGCTTCTTCTGCCTTGTGCATTTCTCAAGGGAAGCTCTGTTTGCTGAATGTACAAAAGCAAGCAAGCTGGTAAGTCCCAAGCCTGCATGTCAGAGGATTAATAAACCTGCATCCGATAATGAATTCATAGAACTTCACATGCCCCAGTAAAGGCTAACAAGCATCTCTTTTTAAAGGCTAGGTCCCACTGGCCGACGGATGCAAAATTTATGCAAAAAGGACACTTCAGACGAGCAAAATTTTGGGGGTGGTTCCATCCATTGTTATCTGCTCCAAAAAGTGTCCCAAATTTGCATAAACAGAATGGAAAAAAACGGAAATGAACAGACGGGGCTAGTATGTAGCGGGGATGTTAAATGGATGTTCACAGGAAGCCTAGCGGATGACAGTGGATGGAAGCGGATGACACATCTGAAGGGCTTCCAGGGGAGAATTGCGAAGTGGACGCATAGCGGAAGAAGCGGATGTGTAGAGGATGACGTGGATTCATCACGAACGCCTATAGGAAGCAAAGCGGATGCATAGCGGATGCATAGCGGATGCAAAGCGGATGCAAAGCGGATGCAAAGCGTTCACTGTGCATGCAGGGAGTATGAATTGCATCAGCTCCACAGATATAAAAGGATGCAGCTTGCAAGTAGTCAGCATTCAGAGGAAAGACGTATTGCCACACTTCGAATAACACCATGGTTCATCAGTAAGGGAAGAAGAGAAAGCCTGTACCTACTCCTGCCAGACCTGGCAAGAAGGACAGAACCACCATCCCACCCCCTGGCACTGACTCTGAAGTTGCTGGTGCTTCTCCTCCTGCTGCTGCTGCTGGTGGTGGTGGTGCTTCTCCTGCTGGTGCTGCTGGTGCTGCTGGTGCTTCTCCTGCTGGTGGTGGTGGTGGTGGTGGTGCTGCTGCTGCTGCTGCTACTGCTACTGCTGCTGCTGCTGTGGTGGACCAGCCCCAAGGCCCTCAAAGCCCTGCTGCTGAAGCCCCTGAAGGCGCTGCTGCTGAAGCCCCTGCCAGAGGGAGGAAGAGGCAAGGGAAGGAGAAGGGAGAGAGGAAACAGTACACCATTTCCGAGGAACATGAGGATGAGGTGCTGGGATGGCTGAGGGAGAACGAGTACCTGTGGAGAAAGGGCCACAGACTCTATCGCGACACCAAGAAAAAACAGGCAGCTTGGAGAGACAAAGCAGAGAGCCTGGGGTACACTGCAGATGTACTCCTTGGATAGTGGAAGCACATGCACACCTGGTATTGCAAGCTACACCTGAAGAAATCTGGGCAGGCCGCTGTCAAGCTCACTGACCGGGAGATGTACGTCATGGCCAAGTGCAGCTTCCTGGAGGGTGAGATCCGCCACTGAGGAGCAACCCCTCTGACACCCCTCTCCCTCAGACAGCCCACAGACAGCCACTCCTCTTCCAGCCAGGAGACAGTTACCTTGTCCAGGCAGGCGTCTATGGAGGGCCCCACGACAGAGACCCCCCCGACAGAGACCCTCCCGACAGCTGCACTCCCCATGCCGGAGGACATGGAGGATCCCCTGTCACAAATGGAGCAAGAAGCAGCAGCCACCAGAGACCAACCCACACCCACACCCACCCCAAGCTCCACAGGATGCAGGCCGAGAGGCAGACTGGAGGGCCAGAGCCACACTGTCCTGTTGGAGATCAGGGACACCATCAAGACCAGCACAGATCTTCTCTCTCAGCTGGTCCACAGTGACATACCATCCTCGAACCGGAAGCCCTTCATTACCTACGTGAGCCAGACCCTCATGGACCTGCCCGAGGCCCAGTACCAAGTGATGAAGGAGAAGATAACAGCACTTCTGCAGAACCCTCAAGGCCCAGCTGAAGCTGCTCCTACCCAGTCCAGGTCTGCTCCTCCACCCCAGGTGAAGTCACTGCCTTTCCATGGCTTTCAACAGCCCCTCATCTACCAAGGCTACGAGTACCAGGACTTCCCACAGCAGAGGCAGACCTTCCCAGTCCAGGCCCAGGTTCATTGCACGCCACAGATGCCTCACCTCGCCCAGCTGCAGACCAAACAGCCCCAATACACTCCTCCTTCCTCTACCCCACAGCCAAGCCCCGCAACGGACAATCTGTCATCAGTCTTGGGCCTGACATCCCAGGTCCTTGATGAAGAGCCTCTCAACCTCACGGGACTGAGTCAGCTCTTGGACAGCTTCCTGAACACACCATCCCCTGTTGTACTCTCAGGGCCAAGCACCCCAATGGCGCCTCAAACCAGCACTCCAGCCACAGCCACCTCCACAGTCCCTGGCCGCTTAACAGCTGAGACCATGGACATGCCTCAGAGTGACTGAGAATAGTGCCAGAGACTGAGTTGTTACCTGTTCACTTTATCCTTGCTTAAGACATTTTACTTGGTTCATTTTGCTTTTTTAATAAAGTCATACAGCTTACTTAAGACAGTTATTAATATAATATAATAATATTATAATATAATAATAATAATTAATTATAATAATATAATTATTAAGACAGTTATTAATATATTAATATCTTTGCTTCACACACTGGGTTCATTTTTTTTACTTAATGAAGTGTTGGTGAAAACTTTGAAAAAATGGTTAAAGGCCGTGTCACACTGCCCAACGGATGCAAAAAGGACACAATGGAAGAGAAAAATGTTACATCCATTGTATCCGCGCTCAAAAGGGGTGAAAATTTGCATAATTGGAGTGGATAACACGGACACGGGGAGGACGCAGGGCGGATGCAAAGCGGATGCGGAACGGAAGCCCAGCGGATGGAAGCAGATGGCGCATCCTCTAGGCTTCCAGGCGGCCTCAGCAAAGCGGACGTGGAACGGAAACAATGGATGCAGAACGGATGCACAGCAGATGAAGCGGATGCACAGCGGACACCTAGCAGATGCACAGCGGAAGCCTAACGGATGCCTGGCGTTAATTGTGCATGCGGGGGGGATGCATTTGGAGGAAAGACCTGCTGCTGGATACCTCGAGTTCTTGCCTGCATGTCTGCCTGCAAGCCTTGCTGCGAGCCTGCCTCCAAGCCTGCCTCCCAGCCTGCCTCCCAGCCTCCTGGGCAGCCTCCCTGCCAGCCTTGCTGCCAGCCTGCCTTCCAGCCTCCCTTCCAGCCTTGCTGGCAGCCTGCCTCCAAGCCTGCCTCCCAGCCTGCCTCCCAGCCTTCTGGGCAGCCTCCCTGCCAGCCTTGCTGCCAGCCTGCCTTCCAGCCTCCCTGCCAGCCAGTCTGTCTGCCAGCCTTGGTGCCTGCCTTCCTGCCAGCCTTCCTGCCAGCCTTCCTTCCTGCCAGCCTTGGTGCCTGTCAGCCTTCCTGCAAGCCTTCCTGCCAGCCAGCAACCCCACAACCATGGGGAAGAAGCGAAAGTCTCAGCAGCCTGCCGCCATCCCTGGCAAGAGGGACAGGGCCACCCTCCCGCCCCATGTCCCTAACTTATCTTCTGCTGGGGCTTCTGCTGCTTGGGCTCACTCTTCTGTTGCTGGAGCTTCTCCTGTAGCTGCTCCTGGCAGTGGTGCTTCTGCTGCATACTCTGCTGAAGCTGCTCCTGGCGGTGGTGCTTCTGCTGCTGTGTACTCTGCTGAAGCTGCTCCAGGTCCTGCTGGTCCTGCTGATCCTGCTGGTCCTGCTTGTGCTCCTGGTCTTGCTGACCCTGCTGCTGGTGCTTACTCTGCTGCTGCTGTTCCTGGTCTTGCTGCTGCTGCTGCTGCTGCTGATAATGATGATGATGATCCTGCTGCTGCTGCTGCTGCTGCTGATTATGATCCTGCTGGTGATGATGATGATGCTGATTATGATCCTGCTGATGATGATGATGATGATGCTGCTGCTGATGATGATGATGCTGTTGGTGTGGAGGAGCATCCCCTACAACCTGGAAGCCCCTCTGATGAGGGCCCATCTGGTCCTGCCAAAGGGAGGAAGAGGCGTATGCAACAACGGGAGAGGAGGCAGTACTACATTGAGGAAGCGCACGAGGATGAGGTGCTGGAGTGGCTGAGAGAGAACGACTATCTGTGGCGGAAGGGACACCGGCTGTACAGGGACACCAAACGGAAGCAGGCTGCTTGGAGAGAGAGGGCGGAGAGTCTGGGCTACACATCGGATGTGCTCCTTGGCTGGTGGAAGCACATGCACACCTGGTACGGGAAGCTGCACCTCAAAAAATCTGGCCAGGCCACAGTTAAGCTGACGGACAGAGAGAACTATGTCATGGCCAAGTGCAGCTTCCTGGAGGGTGAAGTCTGCCACCGAGGAGCACCAGCAGCCCAAATCTCTACCCCCTCTCTCCGGCAGCCTGCTGGGAGCCAGTCCTCTGGCAGCCGAGAGTCAGTCCCTGTCTCCATGCAGGTATCTGTGGAGTTTGCCATGGCGGAGAACCCCTGGGCAGGTGTTGAAAGCGTGGTGGAGAGCGAGGAGGACTCCCTGGTGCAGTGGGAGAAAGGAGACATTGAGTCCACCACTGCCAAAGCCGCATCCACCCACACCTCCGCCACCACGGTAAGGCAGAGAGCCAGAGCGCAGGAGGGGCAGAGCCATACTGTTCTACTGGAGATCAGGAACACCATCCGCACCAGCATAGGTCTCCTCTCTCAGCTGGTCCCCATCGACGACTCCTCCTCCAACCGCAAGCCCTTCCTCAATTATGTCAACCAGACCCTCGAGATGGCGGATCCCCAGTACCAGGTGGTGAAAGAGAGGATCACCACACTGCTTAACAACCCTCCAGACCCAGAGGAACCTGCTCCCACCCACTCCAGGTCTGCTCCTCCACCCCAGGTGATGTCCCTCCCATTCCAAGGCTTTCCACAGCCCCTCACCTACAAGGGCGACAGCTACCCGGAGGTCCAGCAGCACAGACAGCAGCCCTTCCAAATGCAGGCACAGAGTCATCGGGCGACACCGTTGCCACCGGTTCCAATGATGCCACCGATGCCAACCACGACAATAATGCCTCCCACGCCAGTCCTTACCCCGCTGCAGACCAGGCAGCCCCACTACACTTCTCCTTCCTCCATCCCACAGCCAAGCCCGGCCTCAGTACATCTGTCCTCAGTACTGGGGCTGACACCCCATGGCATGGAGGAAGGACCACTCAGCATCACGGGGCTGAGCCAGCTGTCCGACACCTTCCTCAACACACCATCCCCTGTTGTCCTCTCAGGGACAGGCACTCCAACAACACCTCAGACCAGCACTGCAGCACCAACCACCTCCATAGCACCTGCACCCTAACACCTTAGACGGGGCACACACCTCCGAGTGACCAAGAGGAGTGCCAGAGACTGGCTGCCTGGATATTTGTGGACTTTATTTGGACACTTGACTTGGGTCATGTTTATTTTACAGCTTGTTATTAATAAAGTTTATCTTTGTTTCACACACTTGCTTCATTAATTTTTTTCTATAAAGTCTGGGTGGAAACTTTTAGAAATGGTTTAGCCTTTGCATGCTTGTGGGATGGGTTAAGATAGCAGTGGGTTGGGCAGTGATACCTTTGGGATGGGTTAAGATAGCTGTGGGATGGGAAGGGATACCTGTGGGATGGGAAGGGATACCTGTGGGATGGGCAGGGATACCTATGGGATGGGTAATAGATGTGGGATAGATAAACCTCCAGTGCAAGCATAGTGGGTGTTAAGCCTGGGTTCCCCAGCCAGGGTTAGGTAGACAAGCTAAACAGAATGTGCAGCGTTAGTCAGATTGGCACACAGATAAAATGAGTGAGCTAAGCTTGTATGTTTATTAACATACAGTAAAAATAACAGATACGCTTGTGCTATCAAGAATATAGTTTATTCCATTATAAGTTCATGGCATAGTCAAATATCAGTCCAATAGTCATTTACCATGTAGTCAGTCCATTCAGGGATATTCAGTTAGCAAAGTCCATGTAGAATATCCTATGTCAGTTCACTTACAAATCAGTCCTTTGTTGTCTCTCCCGTGCGAGCAATGCAGTCTTGATTCCAAGCAGTAATCAGGGATCATCAAAGCCAGCCAGAGTAAGCAAGCTGTAGACTTGCTACTTTTATATTGTTTTCATAACCACTCCTACAATTGCTATTTCACATTTAAAGCTGCAGACACTTTAACATACACTAACTATGATTCATAGTTATTATTTCACCTAAACCAGTTAGGGTAAACAATGTTATCCCTAAAAGTGGGACTGTATGGTCCACCCTCCCAGGTGCCACACCTATGGCCCTTCATTATCAATTACAATGTAAGCATTGATCCACACATGTCAACATAAACACAACTCTTTATTAAATGCCCTGTTCATTGTAGGCACACCCAACATACATGGGCCAATCTCATCAGTGTGATGAGACAGGCTGAAGGAAGCATCCATTAACCATCTACCATCCTGTCTTGCCATTCCACCGCTCCAGCTGGGAAGTTGCACCAGTGTTTCAGGAGGTTGCGCTGCTTCTTCGCCTCACATAAGGCTCTGTTGGGGCCTTGCACATCCTCAGTTTCGATCAGGTTTTGCCCTTGCCTCCATTCCCCAGGCTCCATGTCCCCATTGCCTTGCTGGAGGCCCACAAGCCTGTTCTGCAAGACTGGGTAGCGGGTTCGCATGAGATTGTGCAGGATGCAGCAAGCTTCCACGATCCTCCTCACAGTCTCTGGGTGATGCTGCATGTTGGTGAGAAATACCTGAAACCTGTTGGCCAGGATGCCAAAGGCGTTCTCCACCACCCGCCCTTGCCCTGGACAGCCTGTAGTTGAAGATCCTCTCTTCACGGGTGAGGAGTCTGGAAGTGTAGGGCTTCATGAGGTAGGTTCTGAGGGAGAAGGCGTCATCCCCCACGATGAAGTAGGGCACCTCTTGCGTATCGTTGGGCAGCGGGTCTGGATCTGGGAAGCCCACCATGAGGTTCCTTTCCAGCCCCTCCTTGAGGTGACTGTCGTTGTATACCTGGGCATCTGAAGATGAGCCATTGCCTGAAACATCGTTGGACATGAACTTGTAGTCAGCATCGACCATGGCAAAGAGGATGATGCTGAAGAAGCCCTTGTAGTTGTGATAAGTGGACCCTAAGTTGGCTGGAGCTTTGCAGGCCACGTGCTTGCCATCTATGGCTCCAACGGTGTGGGGGAAGTTCCACTTCTGATACCACTGCTCTGCAACTTTCTTCCATCCTTGAGCCCAGGTTCCAAGCTGGGCGGGAAGTTGGTGTTTGTCTTGGTCAACCTGGGTGTCAGGCGCTGCACAACTTCGTCAAACATGGCTGGAGGCATCCTCATGAAGTCCT
>BLBF01000010.1:11369908-11383282 GCA_015471245.1 Laticauda colubrina
TGGAGTGGAGTGGAGTGGAGTGGAGTGGAGTGGAGTGGAGTGGAGTGGAGTGGAGTGGAGTGGAGTGGAGTAGAGTAGAGTAGAGTAGAGTAGAGTAGAGTAGAGTAGAGTAGAATTCTTTATTGGCCAGGTGGGATTGGACACACAAGGAATTTGTCTTGGTGCAAATGCTCTTTTCTCATAAAAGAAAAGATATATTCATCAAAAATCATAAGGTACAATACTTAATAATGGTCAAAGGGTACAATAAGCAATCAAATCATACTAGGAAACAGTCAATATAAATCATAAGGATACAAGTAACAAAGTTACAATCATACAGTCATAAGTGGGAGGGGATGGGTGACAAGAACGATGAGAGGATTGATTGTAATAGTAATGCAGATTTAGTAAATAGTTGAACAGTGTTGAGTGAATAATTTGTTTAGCAGAGTGATGGCCTTCGGGGAAAAACTGTCCTTGTGTCTCGTTGTTCTATGTGCAATGCTCTATAGCATTGTTTTGAGGGTAGGAGTTACAGACTAATTATTTCTCTCTCTCTCTCTCTCTGTCTCTCTCTCTCTCTCTCTCTCTCCCTTCCTCCCCCCCCCCCTCTCTCTCTCCCTTTCCCACTTACCAGATTGTCAAGGTAAGGGACATCTTTTACTTTCTCCAGAGGACAGAATTGATGAGATGCAGAAGGACTTTGAATTTAGGCATGTAATTAGGTCAAAAGCTGCCCATTGTGGTAAGGTCACAGGTTGCCCAAGGCTGCTCGCCACACTCTTCACAGAATCGTACAATGGACATGAACTTTATTATAAAATCAATAAATAATATGAACAATGTATGGAGTTACTACCAGAAAATCTGAAGGCAGCTTTAGTTTGCCAACCCCGTTATTTTGTTTTGTTTTGTTATTTTTAAAAAACCACACTAGCAATTATTTAGTTGAGCTGGGAATAATCGTCTGGTTTTAAAGTCAATCATTGTTTCGCTATATATGCATAAAGCAGAATAATTTTGCCAAACCACTGAGACAAGGCGGGAAGGAACTAGAAGCAATAAGAAAATCAGCTTGGAAATAGTAAGCGTAACTACAGAAAATACAATTAGATACCGACTCAATATTTTAAATGGCATATCACACCATGAAACATAGGTTTGGGTAACTCCCTATTTTGGAAGTGCATTCCAGAAAATTCAGTCAAGCACACATCTCACCCTATTTATATCTATACCTTAAGTATATCTATACCTCAAATATCTACAGACCCCTCACATCTTGAACATAAATTGTTTCAACTTCTACCCTCAAAATGATGCTATAGAGCATTGTACACCAAAACAACCAGGACAGTTTTCTCCCTATTGTGATCAGTCTACTAAACAACTAAGTCCCATAGCACTGTCAAACTATTTAGCAAGAGTGTATTACTATAATTATTATTCTCATCCTTTCTATTACCTCTCTTCCAACTTATGACTATAACCATGTTGCTTGTATCTTTATGATTAATATTGTTTTATTGTTCCTTGGTATGATTTGATTGCTTATTAGTAACCTATGACTATCACTAAGTGTTGTACCTTGTGATTCTTGATAAATATATTTTATTTTTTATTTTATGTACACTAAAAGCTTATGCACCAAAGACAAATTCCTTGTGTGTCCAATCACACTTGGCCAATAAAAAATTCCATTCTATTCTATTCTATTCTATTCTATTCTATTCTATTCTACAGAGGAAATCTACAGGATATTATATTTCCTGTATGGAATATGGTACCCAATTAGGAAGAAATCTTGCATACAACAGTGTCGGAAAGCAGGAGCTGTCAGCCCTTGTATTTTATATTAATATCTTTCTCAATGAAGGCATAGACCTGTCATAAGTATGTCAGGTCCCTTCATTGGCTATGCTTTTTTTTCTTCCCCCAGCCATGCCATGTCATGAAAACAGCTTAATTTCCCTGAATGAACCATGGAAAATGCAGACTAATCAACCCAGACTCTTGTCTGTCGCATTATTGCCCTTTTGAAAAACACAACTAATTGAGGAGCAATTTTGCATCAGTTGTAACAGAAAGTGGCTTCCTGTACATAGGCCTCACCACCTCTTTCATTTGGAGGCCCTAAGGCAAACGCAGCTTCTGTGTCAATTATAGAAAAATCAATGAAGATACTATTCTGGACTTCTTTTTGCCATTCAGAACGGATGATATCCCTCAATTTCTTGCAATGATTCATTTACTTTCACTCCCTCTTGACATCCTACCATCTCTAAAAATGTGAAGTTCAAAAAAAAACAAAAAACCTTCCCAGCCCTTTGTTTTCTCCTGGAAAATATCCCAACACAACAGACATTTGGGTGAATTTATTACAGTGGAACACATTCCATGCTGGGGTTATTTAATTGTTCCTGCCAGATTTTAAATATTACTTTAAAGCTACTATTTTCATTGCAGAAAGCTTATAATATCACTTATAAGCTTATAATATCACTTCTCCAAAGCCAGGTGACCACCAGAGGGCAGCAAAGGTCTATGGGAAACCCCAAGTGCCATCTAGTGGCTGCCTGGATTTTTGCAGCCAATTTTTGACAGCCATATTTTGAAACTTGTTTTTCACTTAATAGAAGTACTAGCTTTAAAAATATTTATTTGATTTGTATAACTATCCATCTTTAAAAATAACAGTGGCAAAATAACAACATATAGTATAGTAACAATATAGTACAGTATAGTAACAATAATAGTGTTATTATTAACACTATTAATAATATAGTGTTATTATTAACACTATAGTAACAATAATCCACATCTGCCTATCCCATGTCCTTGGTAAGAACTCAATAGGTAGACAAAAATGCCAAACCCAATCTGAACATCTGGCTGGCTGTGCAGTGATTAACAACAACAATAACAATAAGAAACAACGACAATGTATTAAACTTATATACTATCTGCCAAAGACTGGAAAAAAAGCAAAGATGGTCAGGATAACTAGCCCAGTGGAGAACAAAGAAAAAGAAGAAACAGAAGTTTTAATCAAGCTCACCAAAAGCCTGGGGGAAGAGCCAGGTCTCTAGGGCTCTTCAAAATACAGTAGAGTGGGAGCCTTTAAAATCTTCTGGAGAACTTATGAGGTGTTGTACGGGGAAAGCACAGTGCTGGGGTCCCAACTGGTGGCATTGTTTAATCGATGGAACTTGGAGGGTGCCAGATGAGACCGGCTCAGAAATAAAATCCAAAACTCTTTTTTTTAAAGACACAAAGCCACAAAACCAAAATAAAACTCAGTGACTCAGTATTAATTCCCTCAGGCTGCCACACACCCAACTCCAATCATCCCCACTCTATCCAGGTAAAAAGTCAGGTCCTGATGGCCTTCTGAAAGGCTAAAAGAGTGGGGTCCTGCCAAATCACCAGGGGGAATTTGTTCCATAAAGGAGGACAACCATGGAAATTGTACACTTCCAATGACTCATCAGCTGGCAAGAGTTTAGAGAAGGGATCTGTTCAATCTGACAGGACAGGCATATACTCACAGGGAGAGGCAGTCCCACAAATAACCTCTAAATTTAAAATTTAAAAAACCTTTAAATGTGTTTGCTGAAAAATCATCAGAAATGCTTTTGCAATGCCATATTATTTTTGTAGAGACCCAAGATCTGTCAGGTGCAAGGGTAGAGTTCTAAAGTACTATAACTTTACCTATACACAAAAATCTGATCTACTAACCATCAAGGCAAATTGGTGCCAGATAAGAGTCAATGGAGTTTGGAGTGATGGGGCTGTACTTAGATCTCTTAAAGGGCATAAACTGATGACCCCACTCTTGGGCTTAGCCTGGTCATTTCCTAGAAGATCCAGTTAGAAGGTGTTCTTCATTCAGTCTGGCACAAGAGAGTAAAATCTCTCCAAAAGTCTCTTCGTCATGCTTCCATACCTTTGAAACAGTACAAAATATGTGAATGCCTATATGTTTATAAAAGATACTGTCCTGCATCACAACAGGTGTTGTTCCAAATAAATCACTCCTGTCTCAATGAATATTTCTGAGCAGGATCCAAACTGAATCAGTCACTGGGACCGAAGGTTTGTTCTTCAAAGCTTTTGGGTTCGTGCTGGAGCCCATTTTAAGGGAACTACTCTCTCTCTCCAGAATATGTGCAGAGAACTGTTCTATGCACTGTATTTATATGGTGTCTGGTTATGTGCAGCTTTTAGTTGTTAATCAGGGTGTTGTTGGCTGGCTATTGTTGATTGTTGTTTCCTTTTGCTGCTGCACTCTGGATTCCCAAGTACCTGATAAACTGCTGGTAAATCAGCATTCCTGTTGACTGACAAGGGGCCCATTTGTACATCATATGTGTAAATCTGATTTTCTCCAATTCTCCTGTTGGATGCATCCCAATGAGTCCACCAATACCCCTCACATGTTCAGAGCAATCCAGCTCAAACTAACACTGAAGAGGATTTCACAACAATACTCAGTGGGAAATGAAAGTGCTTTGCATTTGCCCCACATGTATAATCAGGTCAGCTGAAAAACTCACAACATTAACATGATTAGCTTTAATTTCCAAGTCCTAAAAGTGCTTTTTCAAGAGGCAACTGGACTTTGTCATCACTTGAGACTTTGAAGAAGAGATTGGATCTGTCAAAAATGGGCAGGGAGCAAATGTTTGGGCATAGGAGTTGGTCTAGATCAGGGGTTGCCAACCTTTTGGACCTCAGGGACCATCAAACTCCTAATTTTAAATCCCTCAGACCAGAATCCCTGAGAAAATCCCCAAAAAAAGTCTGCAGGAAAAGTCCACAACCCGTTTTCCTACCGATCAATTGTTCTTTATTTGGGATCACAAGATACTGTGTCCAGATTTGGGGGGGGGGGGGGGGACTTTTGACTTCATGCAAGGAAAGCAGCAGAAGCAGCAGGAGTCTTTCTGCCCCCCAAACTCTGCCAGAATGGTGCAGCCTCTTGGAGCAAGATGCCTTGCAGGGTCCCAAAGACTCATTTCTGGCAGAGTTTGGGGGAGAAAAAGAAAGACTTTTGCTGCTGTCCTTGCATGCAGCCAAAAGCAGAAGAAAGAAGTGGAAAGAAGCAGCCCGGTAGCCAGGCGAGGCACATGGGGCCAGTGGGGCAAGTTCCCCTCCTCCGCCCTTTCCCCTCTCCCCTCACTTGCTCATGTTGTTCTCATGTTGTTCGCAAGCGATGCAAGCCTTGTGTTCCCACGGTCCATGTGGGTGGTGCAGCCTTGTGTTCCCACACAGCCTGGATTAATTGCTTTGGGGGGGATGCTTTGGGAGGAACATTTCTCTGTGGACCACCCAAATTTTCTCACAGACCACCACCATGTTCGCAATGCAAAGTCTGGTGTAGACTTACAACCCAAAATTGGGCCCAAAATCAGTTGCTAAAGGAGACAGTTAAGTGAGTTTTTCTCATTTTATCACCTTCCTTGCCACAGTTGTTAAGTGAAACACTGCAGTTGTTAAGTTAGTAACAGGGTTGTTAAGTGAATCTGGTTTCCCCATTGATTTTGATTGTCAGAAGGTTGCACAGGGTGATCCCATGAAGATTTTGCAACTATTGTGCGAAAAACAAGTCACTCTTTCAATGCTGTTGTAACTTTAAATGGTCACAAAACAAACGGTTGTAAGTCAAAGACTCCTTGCAATGCACTGTACATGGGATGGCCCTTGAAGAGCATTCAGAAGCTCCAGTTATGGTGCAGGCTATTACATGCTCACCTAGATCTGAACCAGTGGTGGGATTCAAACATTTTTCACTACCGGTTCTGTGGGCATGGCTTGGTGTGCATGGCTTGGTATGCATGGCTTGGTGGGCATGGCAGGGGAAGGAAAATCTCCATTCCCTCCCCACTCCAGGGGAAGGATACTGAAAAATCCTCATTCCCTCCCCACCCACTAACCTGCTTTCCAGGTCCGTTCTCCTGTGCAAGGCAACCAAAGAAGATCCAGCCAATCAGCTGGGACTCGGGAGGCAGAGGAGAGATGAGGGTGGGGCCAGTAAGAGGTGGTATTTGCTGGTTCTCTGAACTACTCAAAATCTCTGCTACTGGTTCTCCAGAACTGGTCAGAACCGGCTGAATACCACCTCTGATCTGAACATGTTACATCTTTGCTTCATGAATGGCACAGATTACTAATTTGCTTCCAGGTTCAATTCAAAGTGCTGGCACAGTCCTATAAAGCCCTGTGTGGGACTAACTGAGTTACTTCAGAGATCGCCTCTACTCAGTTATGGCCTGATCAGCTGAAGGTTTTATTACCTCTTTGAAGGCAGAGGGTATTATTCTCTCCCTTAAATATAACAGCATTGGAAGGGACCTTGGAGGTCTTCTAATCCAACCCCCTGCTGAAACAGGAAACTCTACACCATTTCAGGCAAATGGTTGTCCAATCTCTTCTTAAAAAACTTCCAGTGTTGGAGCATTCACAACCTCTGCAGGCAAGCCTTTCCACTAATTGTTCTAACTGTCAGGAAATTTATCCTTGGTTCTAGATTGCTTCTCTCCTTGATGAGTTTCCATCCCTTCCTTCTTATCTTGCCTTCAAGTGCTAAACATGAGCCATGTCTTGAATCCAGCTACACACATCTTCTCGGGATTTAGTTTGAACAACTCCGAGACCGGGGCTGTCAAACTTGCAGCCCATGGGCCAGATGCATCATGCACTGGCCACGCCCATGCCCGATTAGCGAAGAGAGAAAAAGTCACTCACATGACAATGTGAGTTTGACACCCCTGTCCTGAGTCAGTCTTAGCCTGAGTCATTTTGCTAGATCCAACCCATGCATTGCAAATTCTAAAGAAATCCAAATCATTTTCCTCTTATATCACATTTAAAACTACAATTTAATAGCAATGCTGGAAGTTCTCTGTGACCTCATCCAAGAACTGGGATCTCAGCTTATGAGATTAGGACATCGCCTGCTTATTTCTCTAACCTCAGTAAATATATTCAATAGTTAAAGTGGGGAATAGGTAGCCTAAAACCTTCCAGATATTTTTTTTTTCCCTACTACTCTCAGAATCTCCTGCCATAAACTATGCTTATTAGGGCAACGAGAGTCAACATTCACAGCATCTGTGCTTTTGCAGATGATTTACAATATAGTTAAACTGCTAAAAGCCATTTTTGTTACATTTTGGCAAGATGAAGTTCTGCGTGGTCAAAAGGTATCAAATTGTTAATCAAAGCTTTCATCTAAGATTAAATTCCAGCCCACTTAGTAGATGTCCATCCTGATCAGATGGATGTTCTGGGTTAAGAAAAAAAAACCTCTGAAAGTCATCATGGGCTTTTCAAAACCTAGAATGGCTGAAGAAGCAAACACTTCTACTTTTGTGTCATTCACAAATCACTGTTTCTTTATATACCATTTTTTTAAAGGCTTTTCTTTTGTGGTTTCAACCATTTGCCTTTTTTGCTTGCAATTCAATTACAAAGTTTTAGCCCCAGTGCTCTTCCTCAAGTCACTGGTTTTAAATGAGTTGGCCGGACCCTAATTTTGTTTAGAGCACATTGATATAAACAAAAGAAAATTGTATTCTATATTCTACAATGGGCCTCTTTGTGAGTCCACAATACATTTTGCACCTTTCATACTTTTGCCATGGATGTTGTGCTAACTGTAAAACTTCCCCAGATCTCTCATCTATATCTACATCTATCTCTATCTATCTATACTATGTTGCCTGGATCAGATATAATTGGCACTTTTCATCCCCATTCTATTAATATAGCAATATGTTTGCATACAAGAAACGAGCCCCTATTAACTTAGAGGGTTTTGATCATGCATGCGCATGATTGAATTACCTGGTTATTTCCATATTAAAAGCCTTGGTGTTACTGAACATTGCTTTACTATACCTGTCCAAAGCATGACTAAATCTGGATGATCCATTCCATTGTGTGTGTGGAAGGGTTTCACACACACCCCTACATATTTCTGCTTTCTTTCATTATGGTGAAAGAAAAGGAAATCAGGGAGATGGAATAAAATAAGTAATTTAGTACCACAGCCATCTTCCCTGGGGTGGTTAAATAAGGGATAATTCCATTGTTATGCCCCAGCTGAGCTAAGCAGGGAAGCAATCAAACTGGCTGAGCCTATGAGTCTTTTTTTTAAAGGCACATTCTAAGTACTCAGTTTTAAGTTCTCCTTTCAAAACCTCTACTGCTCTTGTCCATACCCCACTGTGGCTGCAATCACATTTTACAACCAGAAGGGGAAAAAGCTTCATGAATCGTTTCTGAAAGAACCCAGGAGGACAGCATTCAAGACAGTGGAATGCAGGACTCAACAGCTCTGTGCTCCTGGGGCTTCCCCTCCTCAAATGGGATGAACAACAAAAAAAAGGGGGGGACAAAGAGAACAGAGACCTGAGCTACTGAGGAAACTCTCTTAACTTGTGCCAATTGTCCATATGACCTTGTAAAGTTTTTCCTTCGATGTTCAAACCAGCGCAGCATATTGGAACATCTTGGAAATGTCCTGCTCTTATGTAGCTCTGCGAGAAGACGGTTTGTCTGACATGGGAAGCCACTTATGGTGAATTAACTTTGGGAAGCTGGTTTACAGGTTGTCAGAAAAAGTGTGACAGTAGTATGATTGCTTGCATTCCAGAATGCCTTGGAACAGACTGTTTTGCAAATGCCTGGGCTAGGCCCAGATTATTTCCTTTATTACATGACATAGGAAGAAAGGTGTGCCCTCCATGATTTATCTCATCCAATCTTCCATTTGAAGGGGAAAGCCTGGCCAGGCGTGGGCTTTTACAGGTAAGCAAGCACTGTGGGAAGAGCAGCAATGAGTTGGATCAATTAAAGCCACTTTGGTGGGACCACAAATACTGTGTCAAATCTTCTTCTGTTTTCTACTTGACTTGTGACATGCCACATTGGATTCATTCATAACTTTCACTTGAACTCTAGCAACTTTATTCAGGAAAGTGCACTGGGGAAACAAATTGTCCTACAGAGGTCATTGAAAACATTTTGATTATTTTGGTTTTACCTCATCCAGATTAGACTCCAGCCCAGGTTTATGTATATGTAGATTTAGGTAAATTAGGTTTATTCTCTCAGCAGTTTGGTTCAGTGAAATACTTCATGCTACAAAAGTGCTCTTCATTTGCTTGAAGTTCAGACTTCTCAAGGTATTTCAAGACAGTCCCAAGGGCTCTCTCTAATATTATCCACAAGATATTTCTACAGTGAAGAGAAGCTTCTTCTAACTACTGGAAATGCTGTTGGAGGCTATCAAAAGAACACAAACCAAAACAATGTACTTTGCTTTTTAGAAGTAGAACATATTGCATCTTGAAGCCCTTCAATGAAGAGTTTCACATGAAGAACCATTGAAGCAAAACACCTTTTTGAAACTTTGCACAGCTCTGAGATCAACCAGAGCTTCTGCTGTCATAGAACAGAATAGAATGGGATGGAATGGAATGGGAAATGGGAATGGGGATAGAATCTTTATTGTCAATTTGAATGTACACTGATCATCAAACATTAAAATGAAATTTCATTGCATATAGGGTATACAATATACATTAATAAACATATCAAAAATATAAATAAGTAAATACAAAATTATGCATGTACCCACATATATTATATGACACAGAGAAACAACACAATCTAGTCCAGATGTATACATGTATATCTTGCAAGTTTACCAAATGGACGGTATAGGGAACAAAGCCATTACAGAATCTGGTAGTCCTGCTAGAAATGCTTTGAAACCTCCTCCCAGAGGGGAGCAACAGAAACAGACCATCAAGTGGATGTGTGGGGTCTTTAACAATGCTCAGAACTCTAAATACACAGCACTTATAAGCAGTACCCTGAATAATAGGAAGCGAGCTTCCTATAATCTTCTCAGCTGTCCTTACCACTCTCTGTATGGACTTTCAATCTGAGGCACTGCTGCCACCAGTGATGGAGTTTATTAAAATGCTCTCCGTGTGCCTCTGTAAAAAGTGGCCAGGACAGAAGGAGAAAGATGTGCTCTCCCCATCCAATGCAGGAAATGCAGACACTGGTTTGCAAACTTCCCTAAGGATGACGTGTGGAGAGACCAGTTCAGACTGTTAGTTATCTGCACCTCCAGATACTTAATACTGCTGACCACCTCTACTGTTAGACAGGTTTATTGCTTTAGCCACTAGGTGTAAGAATCAGTCATAAATATCAATAGCTATAAACTACAGGTAAGTCACAATTTGGCTACAACCATTCATTTAGCGACTATTTGAAGGTATAAGGACACTGAGAAAGTGACGGCTACACCATCACAGTATCCTCATAGTCACTGATCAAAATGGGACACCAAAGTTTCTTTCTCTCCAAAGTTTTCTAGGATCTCATGTGGACAATTTTGGACAATCTTCATCATTATCGATCATCCATCATTATCAATCTAACTGGATTCTGGAATTTTGCTGCATAAGAAAGCAGCATTCTCCTCTTTCTTGCAGGATCCATTTTTTCTTTTAAATTTTAAAGCAAACCTCCTATTGCTATCTCAAAGCTGCCATTTCCATACTGCATTGTTATTATGACTGATCACATAGTCAGCCAGTTGTTTAACAGGTTTCTGCCCACCTGTAAAATTCTTCCCATGACCTGGGATAGGCAGATGTTGATGTTTGTTCCAAGCAAAGCTGTCTTTTGCAATTGACCAATAGTGATTTGGTCAATCGTGTTCAAAGGATGCTCCAAATGTTTTAGGATTGCACCCAAGGCACCTATTACTATTGGCACTACCTTTGTTTTCTTTTGCCACAGTTGTTCTATTTCTATTTGTAGGTTTTTGTATTTTGTTATTAACTTCAGTTCTTTCTCTTTTCTGCTGTTTCTAGGTAGTGCAACATATTATAATATTGATATTAAATTAGGCTATTGGTTTAAGTTGTGAGCTTGCCAACCATTTGGCAATAGTTGTAACTCAACCATTGGAGGAGACATGATATTAAATTAATATTAGATATCTAGAATTAGATTCACAAAAACTAGTTGAGTCTTAACTCAAATCCTAGCCAAGAACTTAAGACATATTAAAGTAGGATCTGAGAATATAGACAATTCCAAGCAAAGGTGAGGTGTTTTGCTTTGGTTTTTTGGGAAAATTAGGGTGCTCAGATGTAATAAATTCTAAATTTCCAAATATCAAGGGAATCCTTTATGTATTGTCCCCAAAAACTCCATCACAATTGGTGATGTAACAGATTTCTTTTTCCAGCTTTGATCTACAAGTCCTCATATTTTGCAAAAATTCCGATGAATTACTTTACCTCTATCCCATCATCACCTGGTATAGCAACATCAGTGAACCAGACTTTCTTCTTTTCAGTAACTTTTATATTGGGTGTGTTATAAACAAGAACTGTCTGAATGTTAAAGTCCCCTAAGTTCCTAACCCACTCTTTGCCAACATCTTATCAACTTGTTGGTTCCGGGAGTTCTTAATCCATTTAAATCTAAACCTCTGGCAAACTTTCCACTGAATAATTTTAGCAATTCAGTCATGACATGGCTTATAGTCAGCTTGTGGAATTTTTCTACAGCCACTGATCAATTTTAATTTTTCCCCCTGCTACAAAGGCAATGTTTACTGTTGTTTGTTAACATGATTAATTTTGCTGTCCGGCAATTAGTTTGCAGAGCTTGTTCTGGAGCCACTAAAAAAAAATCTTCCATTTTTTTCTTGAACACTCCTGATCTTAACCAGCATTATTTCATTATGATTATTACTTACCTGAGCTCATGTGCATCTGTGCGCCAGTACACTGTGCATTAATCCTTCAGTTGCATGTGTTTTTTTCCCTCCCCCTCCTTAGCTCTTAGCCATACACACACACACACACACACACACTCTCTCCATCCATCCCTCCTTTCTGGGTGTGTTAACTCCAATGTAGCTCTCACAACCCAGGGCACCTCTCTCTTTTTCTCCCCCCCCCCTTCTCTCTCTCTCTCTCTCTCTCTCTCTCCCCCCTCCCACCCTAGGTATGCGAAGCTGCAAGATGGTCAGAGTGGTAAGTGTTCTGGGGCTAGTGATGGTCAGCGTGGCTCTCTTGATTTTGTCCCTGATCAGCTACGTGTCCCTGAAAAAAGACAATATCTTCACCACTCCCAAATATGCCAACACGGGAGTGCCGAGAATGTACATGCTCCATGCCGGATTTAGGTGAGTGCTTGTCAAATCATACATAAATTGCCTTTCCTTTCCTTCCCTTCCCTTCCCCCCTCCCCCTTCCCTGAGGAAAGGCATGCTGGAGAGATGGGTAGAGGGTATGGAAGCTGAAGAAGAAGTGAGGAGGAGGGGAGAGGGGGATACTATTATTATTATTATTGTTGTTGTTGTTGTTATTCTTATTCTTATTATTGTTATTATTATTGTTGAATCCACGCTCCGGGATATCCCCCTACCCCGTTTTTCTGGCTTTTGTGTCAACCGTACAATACCAACACCCCCCTCCTTTAAAATTGCTTTGTGTGGAAATCGATCGGGCCGCGCTGCTTCGAGCTTTTGCATCAGTGGCCGGCGGGGATAGCGGGGTGTGGTGGGGGGGGGGAGGGCGAGGTGGGGGTGGGGGTGTTAGACATACAATATGTTGGGCAGCTGACGGTTTGGCCGGTTCATGTATATTCCGGACGGAGGACGGAACTAATGGCGCAGGCGCCTTGTTTCTTCGGCTGTGGAGGGGGAAGATGGTCCCGGTGTGTCCCCCCCACCCCCACCCCCCGGTGCTGGGGAATCGCAGATACGCAGTGTTTAAATGAGCAAAGCGGAGGAAGGGAAGGGAAGGGATGGGAGGTGGGGTGTTTCCCTCCTCATCTCTCTCGCAATTCCTCCTCTCCCATCTGCCTTCCTTGCAACTCCCGGTCCGGTGTGGGCTCTCCTATCTAACCGGGCAGGAGACAACGGCGGATTCCTTTGTTTGACTTTTCCTTCCTCCTCGCCGTGTTTAAAGCCTGAGGAGTCAAAGGCCAGGAAATTAGGAGTTGTGGGGGGCGGAGGGTAGGGTGGTTCCAGGCAAGGCTTGAGCCGGAAGTGGTGAGAATAATCTCAAGCTTCTTCATTCTTCGCCTCCTTTGGAAGCCCCAAGACAAATATACCCTTAGACTTTGGGAGGGTCTCTCGCCCAGTGAGACGCAGACACCCACCCACGGTTGTTGTGGGGGTGGGGGGTGGGTGTCGTCTTTGACACCCCACGTCAACACCTTGTAATTTATGGCTGGGAAGAGTTAAAATTGGGCAGAGATGCCGAAAGCGGAGGAAGAAGAAGAGGAAGAGGAAGAGGAAGAGGAAGAGGAAGAAGGAGGAGGAGGAGGAGGAGGAGGAGG
>BLBF01000010.1:11383382-11397265 GCA_015471245.1 Laticauda colubrina
GGGGGAGGAGGAGGAGGAGGAGGAGGAGGAGGCAACTTTCTCGCGGGGGAGACTGAGTCGACAGGCCACTGTCCGTGGTGCTGATCGCGCCTCCGTTCTCTCCTCCTGACGATCTGGCGTTAAGTTTTGAAAGCTCCGGGTTTGAAACATGCCATGTGAATATTGTCCCCAGTGGTTCAAAGCATCCCAAGGAATCAAAGTTGCCACCTATTCGTAAGCTTACTCTGCCGATCAAAGCAAACAAGACCAAGCTTATAGAGTTCTTATATTTTGATGGATTCTGCTGGGAAGCTGCTTCTCTGTTCTCTCATCTTAATGTTGACTTTAGCATATAAAAGCCATCTCATAGTCATCATTAACCATCGCTTATTGCAGCATCCCTTTCCAAGCTAGTGATTCCCAAATATGGAGCAACTCCCAACTTTCTCCAGTCAGTTGTATTGTAGCAAGTAACCATCTCCTTAGTGGATAACAGACCGCTATCATGAAGGTCTGTTTGTTTACTGTCTAATATAGCTGGTACCATCAAGAAGTTGATTCTCAGGTTTAACTGAAATCCTAATTATTAAGACTGCTTCTTGCAATTTAGCATATGGTTTGTTGCCATTTTAATGCATTGGTTCATATCATGAGACAAGGGAAACTAATTTTATTCCATCTTCTTGTGGCATTGCAATGGAGAAGTTATACGTGCAAAGTGATATTTTAAAGAATATTGACTCAATCATGACAGATAAATGAATAAATTAGAAAAATATATGCAGACTAGAGGATGTTTTAGATTAAGAAGAGGAAACATGAGGTCCACCACATGTCTGAACTACATTTAGCAGATTGTCTAAGCTTCTAGGAGTTGTGATTCAGTAAGAAACGGAAGTCTATATTTTGCCCACCCATTTTTTAAAGGAAAATTTGAATTTCTCACATAACTCATCAGACATGATCACTGAATAAATGTGTGGACTTACTAAAATATTTGCATATGGGACTGTCGTGCATTGTTTTGTAGAAGTATTAATATTATCCCATATTTCTGATCAAAGCACTCATATAATTTTCAGTTGGAAGCCAACCCCAATCTCATTTAGATGTTTCGGGAAAATAACTATGGAACTAAACTTTATTTTCAATATATTGTTGATTCATAAGAAGTTAAATTCATTTTGGGTTTTTATTCATGGTTTTTATTCATGTCTTTGTTTTTCTGGTTGTTACTATCATATTATAAAGATAAGTGATGCCTATGAATAGTCATTTTGCTTGCATTTCATGAAATTTTAGTAAAGCATTCCACTGAAATCAAAGAATTTTGTACAACCTTGAAAGAAGTTATATTTTTATAGGCTTGAATCATTTTTTAGAAACTGCTGTGTAAATATCACCCAATAACAGAGAAGTCCTATGTTCCTGAATCTGGAAGGTACCAGTAATTGGGGATTATATTTTTCACAATCTCTATTTTCTGGTATAAAATAATGGAAATTGTAGTTTAATATCACAGAATTTAATTCTGCTTTTTGGAATGTTTCTGTTCCCCACTTAGCTGTTTTTTAGCTTTATTTCTTCCCTTCCCTCTTTGGACAATCATTTACTATCTCCAATTCTTGGTTTAATGGGATGGGTTTTTTTCCCCTTTTCCTAATGATAACGTACATGAATATTTTCAATTTATATGCATACAAGTCAACATTCGAAGAACTGATGATGTGATTAATCTCCATAACAGAGAGAATCTCATAAACATAACCTTGCAAGGAAGGAAACAAACCAGACAGTGAAATGGAAGACAGAATGAGGAGGTATTAAACAAAAAAGGGCCTGGAAGTTGAGAGCATACAGTTAGAAATCAGATACTCATGGCAAACTAGATGGAAGAAATATTGGATCTTTGAGAAAAGAGATTAAAAAGTGAGCATAGAGAAGAGGAAGAACAGGTTAAAAGTGCAGCACTGTAGAAGTCATTTGTGATAGATGACAGAGAGAGATGATAGATAGATAGACATAAACTTTTAAAGTCTTGCCTCCATGGACTCATATAGTTGTCTTTCTTCCAACCACTAACCAGCTTGGCTCTTTGGAGATCAATAAAGTTTGGTTAAGTGCTGCAGAATACTCAGAATCATGAAGTATCCATATTGCAGGGAAAAAAAGACACCCCCCCTGAAATAATGATGGTGTCTGCAGTTATTTCAGGAATTCAGAATTGAATTGCTAAACTATTCTAATTCCATTTTCAGAATATTCACAGCATACAATTTTTATAGTTAATGCAACCTAATTGTAATATATTTCCTGGCAGCTTGGCTGAAAGAAGGGCAATCATATTTGGAACACAGGTAGTCTTTGACTTACAGTGGTTCATTCAGTGACCATCTGAAGTTACAACAGCACTGAAAAAAGTGACTTATGACCGGTTTTCACACTTACAATCGTTGCAGCATCCCCACAGTCACCTGATCAAAATTCTGACAATTGGCCACCAACTCATATTTATCATGTTTGAGTGTCCCAGGATCACATGATCCCCTTCGTTAATAACTCTAATTTAACTGTTTAATCTAACTGCAGTAATTCACTTGGCCATGGCATGGAAGGTTGTAAAATGGGGCAAAATTCATTTAACAGATGTCTCGTTTAGCAATACAGTAGAAATTCTGAACTCAGTTGTAAGTTGAGAACTACCTGTGCTTTCCTCTGGGTAATGAAAATCTTCCTCCCTATGGAAAAATATCATTTCCAACAAGCTGCTCAACTGAAAAGGGAAACAGTAATTCCCATCCATCTAAACATATTGAGATGTTGAGAGTCATACATCAGAGAATGTCTAATAGACAATGGTGATTAGAGTGAGTAGAAATGATAACCTCCTTAATGTGGCCTTAATGTCAGAAATACTTTGACTTATTGAATAAATCTGCAATCTGTTCCAGGTCACAGTTTGCGCTGAAGTTCCTTGATCCTTCCTTTGTGCCCAACACAAATTCCTTGAATCAGGAGATGCAGGACAAGTCACCCAAGTGGACATTCAACAGAACAGCATTCTTACAACAAAGGTGAGAAAAAAACTGAAAAGTGAGGCTGAGATCAGAATAATGAGATTTGGGGTAAATCCACCCTAAGGCTAGTTTTTAAGCAGAGCCACTTCGCAACAGACAACAGTGCCCTTGAACATTGTCAAAAAAGCTGTCAGGATTCCGACTGTTACCCAATTAAATCATGAGCCAACTTTCAAAACTTCAAAAGAATTTTGTGCAGCAGAAACTTCGGTCACCTAGTAACTATCTTTGAAGAACTATGTATGGGATGCACTTTATATTTCCAAGCTGCTACACTGCTCTTTCAAACCCCTTTCTCCCTCCCTTTCTGTTGGCAACTCTAAAAAGACCACAGAAATATTTTATGAGTTGACAAATATCAAATCAGTGTTCTAGGGAATAAATGTCCCAAATATTAAGATGCATTCTATGTCTGCATGTATGAAATTTTCATTTGCCACCTAGTATTTTGATTGTTTCTCAAGTCATTTGAGGCTGAGAGATGAAGAGATTGTTTGGGGACACTGAATTGGATATCTTGCTCTTTTAAATTATATCAACTAAGCCAAAATGTCCTAATAAAGAATGGGGGTTGTAATTTTTCCTGCTAAGAGTGTACAAGATACAGCACAAAGAAACCACAAAGAAATGTTATAGCGGGCTAATGTTATTCTTTTTTTAGCAGTTTTGCTCCCTGTACATTCAAAATAGGTCAGACTGTACCAAAACTCAAAATTAGGGATGGCTCTTTTGTGACTTATGGACTTCAACTCCCAGAATTCCTGAGTTAACATGACTGGAGGAGGAATTCTGCGAGTTGAAGTCCACAAGTCTTAAAGTTGTCAAGTTTGAAGACCCCTGGTTTAGAGCAGAGGTGGTGATGGCCGTCTTATATGACTTATGGACTTCAACTCCCAGAATTCCTAAGCCAGCATTTAAAGATTCTACTTATAATAAATCCTTGCTAGCTTTGAATACAGAATTCTTTATTGGCCAAGTGTGATTGGATACATAAGGAATTTGTCTCAGTGTAAATGCTCTCAGCATACATAAAAGAAAAGACACATTCGTCAAGAGTCAAGAATCATAAGGTACAACACTTAATAATAGTCATAGGGTACAATAACAATCAAATCACACTAGGAAACAGTCAATATAAATCATTAGGATACAGGTAACAAGGTTACAGTCATACAGTCATAAATGGGAGAAGATGGGTGGAAGGAAGGATGGAAGCATGATTAAATCATTGGCTCCCAAATATTCTTTAGCTTCAATACCATACGGAGAATTTTTTTTTTAAAGAAGAGAAGAAATATGGGAAATATGAGCCATCCCTTTGTAATCTATTCATTCTTTAAATCTCTGTGATAATGGCTTCATCATTAGCTAACAGACAGCCAAGATTACAATGATCCACATTGAGTAAAATATATGGATTCCCACCTAACCAGAAATTACCTATTTTGTTCAAATAAATCAAGCTGTTTTAATATTGCACTGTTTTAAATACAATTTTGGAGTGATGGAGATGAGGATCCAATAAAATAAAATAAGATGGAAATAGCTTCAGTTCTGGGTAAGAAGAGTAGATATGTTAGCAGTTGATTTGATTACATTTTATTCGGTATTGCACAGAAGAGAAGCTAGATGGTTGATTACATAGCTTTAAAAACTGGAATGGAAACAAGTTCAATGGAACTTGAGTGAGGCATGTTTCCAACTCAGCTTCCATTCTAATATTCTTTATAGGACAGACACAAACACAATATAAAATTTCATTAAAGAAGCAACAATCCATTCAGCTTCCATTTCATTATAGAATTTCTCCATCAAGAAGGTCACAAGGCCATATTATTTCCAGGGAACTGTACCACAACTTTCTTTATATTATTATATCCAGAACAGATTTTTTTAAAAGAAGATGAAATATCACTTCCTATCAAAAATATTAATTTTGTTATGAATAATTTAAGTTTTGTTCTGTGTGAGTAACAGAGAAAAAGATACACCATTCTTAGTATGTATTCAACAAATTTTCTAAATTCACAATTCAGTTTATATTATATTACTCTTAAAATAAATCATTATTTTTTTTCCTCATAATTACCTGAAAGGAAGATAACTGTACTTAAAATAACCCACTCCTAAATGAATATTAAGCAGAAAAAAACAATCTTTCTTGGTTACTGTGCTGTAAAAACTTTCCATTTTAACTTTCCATTTTAATTTATTTTGAAGTAAGATTGGACTGTCTTGTCAAATAAACTAAATATCTTTTTACTTTTACAGATAAAGCTGAAAGATTGATTTTCAAATAAAAAACTTGGTTATATTAAATTCAGTACATTTGGTATATGATCATATTTAATGTGTGTGTGTGTGTGTAATATATAATTTGTAATATGTAATAATATGTAACATGTACTATTAACATAGTATATGTCAACATAGTTTGGTGTAGCGGTTACAATGTTGGCCAACAAACCAGACTATGAATTCTAGTCCTCTGATTATGAAAGCCAGCTGAGTAAATTTGGGCCAGTCCCTCTCCCTCAGCCCAATTCACCTTACAGGGATGTTGTTGTGGGGGGAAGGAAAAAGGAGGAGGAAGGAATATTAGATATGTTTATCACCTTGACTTACTTAAAAAATAATAAGGATGGAATAAATATCTAATAAATAAATAAATAAAAATAAATCATAGTTCTGTGTTCGGAATGATTTTCAGAATTCTCTTCCAGAAATTTGCTGCGAGGTCCGAGGTTCTTAAGTACCTGATAATCTGATGCTAATCAGAAATCCTGTTTAACATGTCTAACAAATTATCAGAGTTGGAAGGAACCTTGTAGGTCATCTGTCCAACCACCTGCTATCTGACAAGGGGCCCATTCATAGGCTTCCATCATTTCCCTGGCTATTTTTGTACCTGCTCAGCCAACAATCTCAGTAGATACAAAATTGGAAGTATGTCCATTGAGGGAAAAAAAGCAAACAAGTTAATAGCTGGCCAGCAACAAAGAAAAAAAAAACCCACACACAACCAGATATCACAGAAATACTACACATAGAATAAACCAAAAGCACATATACTGACAGAGAAGCTACCTGAGGATGGACATCAGTACAAGCCTGAAAGCTCAAAGAACTAAACCTCTGGTCCTAGTGGCCAACCCAGTTTGGGTCCTGCAACATTATCAAGATCCAATTATCCAATCCAATTATCAGGATCATATATATTTGCCTTCATTCGTCCCAGGAAGAATTCCATATGGCATTTCAAATTTTCCAGAGAATTTTTAAGTCAGGTTTTTAATGTATACTTAAAATTACAAAAACTCCAAATTCTAGTTTCCAACTGAAAAATTGCTAATTTTATGGGAGGAGGGAAGGACAGATTTAACTGCTGAATCTGTTAGCTATCAAATGTTGATAGACCAAACTGAGTGCATGCCATCCCATAAATTACAGCATTTATTTATTCTGTTCAATCAATGGTGTCTGATTCATGGAGATTGCCTGGAAAAGTCCCTGCAGTTTTCTTGGCAAAGCTTTTTCAGAAGTGGTTGGCTATTGTCTCTTTCCAAGGGCTGACCCTGACCCTAGCCTTAACCCTAATCCTAACCCTAACCCAAGGGGAGAGAGAGAGAGAGAGGGAGAGAGGGAGAGAGAGAGAGAGAGAGAGACAGAGAGACAGAGAGACAGACAGAGAGAGAGAGAGAGAACCCAGGTGGTTTTGTGGCTAAGGCAGGACTAGAAGTTACAGTCTCCTGATTTCTAGCCTAGTGCCTTAGCCACTAGACAAAGCTAATTTTCTAAAAGAAAAGTGTAGGAAGGAGGCAATGACAAATCACTTTAGAAAAACCTTGCCTAGAAAAAGCAAGGAATTTCCCGAGGGACTCTCTCAAAAAGAGAGAGAGGAAGACAGAGAGAGGGAGGGAGAGGGAGAGGGGGGGAGAGGGAGTGGGAGAGGGAGAGAGGACTGGCTCAAGGCAACCCAAGTGGTTTTATGGCTAAGGCAGGACTAGAACTTACAGTCTCCTGGCCACTCAACGAAACTAATTTTCTAAAAGAGAAGTGTAGGAAGGAGGCAATGACAAATCACTTTAGAAAAATCTTGCCTAAAAAAGGCAAGGAATTTTCCTAGGGAGTCTCCAAAAATATGAGAGAGAGAGAGAGAGAAGACAGAGAGGGGGAGGGAGGGAGGGGAGAGGGAGGGAGAAAGAGAAAGAGGGAGAGGGAGAGGGAGAGAGAATAAGATTATAATTATTTCTGAGCCATGGATTTGTATCTGGAACTATATCTATAACAGGGCTGTCAAACTAAATTCCATTGAGGGCTGCATCAAGGTTGTGTTTGACCTCAGGGGACTGGGGTGGGCATGGCCAGTTTGACATCGCTCGTGTCAGGGGCGCCTGTGGTACCTTAGTGTTCTGCCAGCAAAATGGGCTCACGAGCTCCATGGCCCTCAGAAGATCTTCTGTGGCCCACCTTTGGCCCTTGCATGGGCAGAGGTGGTGTTCAGCAGGTTCTGACCAGTTCTGGAGAACTGGTAGTGGATATGTTGAGTAGTTCGGAGAACCGGCAAATACCTCCTCTGACTGGCCTCACCTCCACCCCCATCTATTCTCTGCCTCCCAAGTCCCAGCTGATCAGCTGGGTCTCCTTTTGTGGTCCTGCACAGGAGAATGGAGCGGGAAAGCAGGTTAGTGGGGTGGGGAGGGAATGGAGATTTTGCAGTACTCTTCCCCTGCCACGCCCACAAAGCTATGCCACCTAAAAAGCCACACCCACAAAACCAGTAGTAAATATATTTGAATCCACTACTGCCCATGGGCCAGATTCAGCCCACAGGCCTTGAGTTTGACACCCCTGATTTATAACATAAGATAGTCTTGAATTGGTAATTGGGAAGAGGTGCAAGAACAGGGATTCTTGATATTTCTTCATTCCACCCCAGCCAAATATTTTCCCCACCCATATTTATTTCTCCTACCCTGGGAAAAACTGTGTGATATCAATATTAAGCATCCAGCAAAAATAAAAGTCCGACATCTTGTGCACAACCTCCAAAACTGTTTTAAAATGATACATTTTTAATATCTCATATAGATTTCCTTTTTAAAAAATGGGGATAACTTTTTGTAACAGTCTTTTGTTGGACCATCATATTCTGCCATACTCCATGCTGTGGTTGAAGACAACTCAAAACATGGGCAACTCTTACCTTCCACACATGCACAAAAGGCATCTCAAGACATGAGGGAAGATGGCTTGGATGTTACAGGAGAAATTGAAAAATCTATGATAATACAGATTTTAAGAGTAATGTTGATGTCAGATTTAGCATATATTTTTCCATCTCACATCTACATTTCTATAGTTTTTAAGATCTGTACAACTTTTAATGGACCAACAGATACACTTGATTTTTGATAACTGTTAGAACATCCACTGAAGGTGAGATAAGACCAAGATATGGATGAAAGCAGACAGAAATAAAGAAGAACAGAGTTGGGAGGGACCTTTGAGATCTTCTAGTCCAACCCCTTGCTTGAAATCAGGAGACCATATACCACTCCAGACAAATGTTAGTCTAATTTCAGGAAGCAAACCATTCCATTGATTAATTGTTATCACAAATAGGAAATTTCTCCTTAATTCTAGAGTAGTTCTCTCTTTAATCCAACCAAGAAATAAGAAAATATTTCCTATTTCAATTCAATATTCCTATATAGGAAAAAAACTACATATTTCAATGCTTGCACTATTTATTTTTATTTATTTATTTTGTCAAACATGCATTTGATAATATATATAAGTATAAACATGATCATTAATATATGAAATAGATACAAATAAAAGGGAACATTAAGACAGGGATGGTAGGCACGCCCTTTACAGATCTCTTAGGAATGGAGTGAGGTCAACAGTAGACAGTCTGAGGTTAAAGTGTTTGGGATTAGTGGAAGAAACCACAGAATCAGGTAGAGCATTCCAGGCATTGACCACTCTGTTGCTGAAGTTGTATTTTCTGCAATTAAGTTTTGTGCAGTTTACCCTGAGTTTGTATCTATTTTATTTTATTTATTTATTTTATGTTGTCAAGTGATTATAAGATCACAGGTATAAGTATAAACATAGTTATGAATACATGAAATGGATACATATAAGAAAAATAAAAAGAAACAATAGGACAGGGACAGTGGGCACATTGGTGCGCTTATGCACACCCCCTACAGACCTCTTAGGAAAGCAGTGAGGTCAATTATAGACAGTCTAAGGTTAAAGTCTAAAGTGAAAAGTGAAAAACAGTCTATTGTGTGCTTGTGTACTGTTGAGATTGAAGCTCAACCACAACAATATAATAAATTCAACTTGGGTTCATTAAACACAATAATACAGCTATTGTGCTACTAGATCTAAATGCTTCTTTTACTTTTCAATGAAGAACTACCAGTATATATATTGTAGTATAGCACTACACTGTAGCACTACCACTTTAGTTCTTCTAAAAATGTTTACCCCTCTATCTCATTTAAAAGCAATGTGGTCTCAACTTTTGGAAAGGCTCTTGAGCCAGATCGCAGAATTTTAGGGTAGGAACAAGTTGTACACTTCAGTACCAAAAGGAAGATGAAATAAGTAATTATATCAAAACCAGGTTGTTTACTTATGATGAGCAAATGCAAACTCTAATGGCATTTTTATTAACCTTGTTTACTTTAGGGAAAAATTTAATATTCTCAATGTTCCCCAAATAGAATATTAAAGAGTTCTGTGTCTGCAAAAGATAAACACACAAATATTGCTCAAGAGGCCAAGTTATAATACTGGAAAGACTCACTTCAGGACTTCAGCTCCATTATTCTTCAAGACATTTTAGGCTGAGGGGACTGCAAAAGCCAGGAGGAATTCCTTTTTCCAAGTTCTTTCTTGCCTTCTGAAACAGATGTTTTTATTTTATTGAAAAGGTTTCCTCAAAATCGTGTAGCAATCAAATTGCAGTTCCAATCAAAACTACATTTCGTTCACAGTCCAGCAGAGTTTGAAAATTACATTGGCTTCTTGATTACAGGGTAAAGTGCTCTTGCTGTATGCTAGGCATGAAGAAAAGTGTTTCTTAAAGAAAATACTATAACATCTTAGTTATAATGTTATTGTAAAAGAAATTGTGGAAACAGTACTTTTAATCTAACTTGGGCCACATTCCATAATTCATCCCCTCCAATCAATTGTTTGCAAGTCTGGACTTCAATAATCCATCTTCGCAATCCAGAAAATACTTGGAACAGGTGAATTATCCATTCTTGTATCCTTAAATATAATAAGTAGGATATCTACAGTATTCCATCTTTCTGTGGCTTACAGAACAGAGCATCTTCCAAATAATTATCTGTATCTGGATTCTGTCTAGTGAAATCAATTCAATTTATTCAGGTTGATGCAACTTTGTGTAAGCAAACATGATTGGATTCAATCAATCAATCAGAATAGAGTTGAAAGGGACCTTGGAGGTCTTCTAGTCCAACCCCACTGGCTCAAGCAGGAGACCCTATACTATTTTAGCAAGTGACTGTCCAATCTCTTCTTTAAAACCTATGAAGCACTCACAACTTCTAGAGGAAAGCTGGTTAATTGTCCTTACTGTCAGGAAGTTTCTCCTTAATTCTAGGTTGTTTCTGTATTTGATGAGTTTTCATCCATTGTTTCTTGTCCTGCCTTCAGGTACTTTGGAGAATAGCTTGATCCCTCTTTTCTTTGTGGCAGCCCCTTAGATATTGGAACACTGCTATTGTATCACCCCGAGTCCTTTTTTCATAAAACATGCATGTAACAATTCATTAAAAGCCAATCTTTAAACAATTATAAAGAAACAACAACATGTTCAATCGCCTTTAAAGGAGCAATGTTAAAATACAGGTAACCTTCAGCTTTGGACCACAACTTGATCCCAAAACTTTTATTGCTAAGCAAGACCATTATTCAATGAGTTTTGCTTTGTTTTACAATCTTTCTTGCCACAATTGTTCAGTCAATCTCTGCAGTTGTTAAATGAATCATTTGGTCATGAAGCAAATAGAGATTTTCCCATTGACTCTGTGTCAGGTGGTGCTCCATTCAAAATGGAAGAAAGACACTCCAAGAAAGACACTCTTATACTCCATTGTTATAGAGAAAAGGAACTTTTACTGGAAATCAAGCGGTAGCACCAAAGTAATTCTAGATCTGAGGAATTACGTGTGAAAAACACATATACAAACTGATGGTAATGTTCCCACCTACAATAGTTCAAACGGTCCATCCAATCAAAGATGTGTATATGTGTCATGTGGGGCATCTTCAGGTAGTGATGCAGACATCTGGCCGTTGACCTTGGCCTATTTTGATAAAAACTCACATTTTGCACAGTAAGCAAGCAAATAAGCATAAATAATAAAGTTTTTTCCCCAAGTTATACAGTTCATTCTTCAAAACCTCCAGCACATCTCCCACACTCACAAAGCCCAATTATTTCCCCTCCCCTCATTACTATGGCAGCTGAAAGATGCAAGAGAAAGGAAAGGAGTCTTGAAAGCTGACACGCCGCTTATGTGGGTTGGGAACAGGGGTGGGATTCTACCAGTTCAGCCCAGTTTGGGCGAACTAGTAGCTCCGCAGATCAGTGGGGAGTGAACCGGTTCTCTCTGAAGATCAAGGTATTTCCTTTTTCTCCTCCACTGATCAGTTGTTTTTTGAAGATCAGCTCTGCCGCGCAAGTTAGATTAGCTAGAAATCAGGAAATTGCCTGATTTATTGCTTTCTACCTCCTCTAAATCATGCAGCACAGCTGATCCCTTACCTCACGGTTGTATTGCTTCACCCAGGAGGCTTCCCTGAGGCCCAGAAGGCAAAAAATGGGGTGCAGGGGAGGATGCTACATGGCCCCTCTGCCACATTTCACAGAAATTCCACAGAAATTGCTCTCCCATCTCTTCTTAAAAACCTCCAGTGAAACCAGATATTATATTTAAGGAATCCTTTACCACACAGTGTCTTTGGAGCTTCTCAGTCATCCAGGTCATGGTTGTCCCAAAGGTGCTTTTTCAAGAGACAACTGGACTGCCTCTTGAAAAAGCACCTGGGATGACCCAGAGTGTAACACAAACGTAACAAAATTCAAAACATAAATAAATGTCCTTTAATGTCTCCAACTTGGCCCCACTGTTCAATAATACTCAGTTGGAGATAAAATGTGCTCAAAAATAGTCTTCAAAAGAAAGCAATACAGTCCAAACTTAATGAGCAGATAGAGGTGAATTTAAAAACCAAACAAACTACAATGACGAAATTTCCACAATGGACCAGGATAAGTAATTGCCAAATTCAAGGAGACATAACAAGACAGTCTGTTGGAAGGATGCCAACCAAGATAACTTCAGCCCAAAATAAAATACGCATTGCTTCTGGCAACTCTTATATACTAGTCTCTCTTATATACTTGTCTTCCCAGCTGCAACCAGTGAGGAGGATCATGGCCGTTTCCTCTCTCATAAGCCAAGTTGTTGCCTTCTCCTGCAGAGGGGATGGGCCTGGTTCTTCCTCTGACTGCCCAGCCGGCCTCTGTCCTTCTCCAGCCTCCTCCACAAGCCCTGAAACCGCACCTCCACTCCCTGTCAGCTGTTCCTCCTCTCAGAGTCTGACTCTAACAAGGGCATGACAGCACCTTTGGGACTTTCCCACACAAGCTTTGTTATTTTTGCTATGACATGTCTTAATATTATTGATATAGAGAAATAGTCTACTTCAGTGGCCCCCCAAACTTTTGAGCACCAGGGACTGGTTCCACAGAGCGCTGTTTTTTCCACAGACTCGGGGGGGGGGGACATGGTTTCATGTGCTGTCTGGATCCTATATGTGAGCATATGGGGCTTCACTCGTGTGCACAGCCAGTTTCTGGCTGGCTTCAACCCAGTGCTGGTCCGTGGTCCAGTTGGGGACCCCTGCTACACTTATTTAGTTGTTCTATATTAGAAGTAAAAGTTTGATTAAACATCAATACTGAAAAAACCAGAGGAGAATGAAGCAAAGAAAGCACTAGTTAAATTAATTATAGCAATAGCACTTAGACTAATATATCGCTTTTATAATTATAAATTAACTAGCTTAATATCCGTGCTTTGCTATAAAACTATGTGGTCAGGTTTAGTTTTTGGGGAGGAAAATAAGGGAAAGAATTTCTGCCTCTGCCTACCAGCATCTATTGGTATTCATCTGTCTAGCGTCCTGTCAGTGTGTGAGAGAATTGAGGGATGTTTGGAAACTGAAACGGTATTTGCTGTGTGTGCAAGGAGATAGCAAGGATCCTGAGTGTGGCTTAGCTCAACTGTTCTGTACTCAAGCTGATTGCTGATATGAAACTGAAACTGAAACTCCTCTACTCTGCTTGTGTTTTGCATTCTTACCACTGCACCATCATGGCTTTATCTTCAGCTTCCCTGGTGCTCACAACTTAACAATAGCAACAGCATTTAGTTGTATATACTGGCCCCTTTATATTATATATAAAGAGATTTCTTTTCAGGTGAGGAGGGGGAGTAGAACTCCTTAGCATCAAAGCATAATAATAATAATAATAATAATAATAATAATAATAATAATAATAATAATAATGATGATGATGATGATGATGATGATGATGATGATGATGATGATGGAAATACTCTGATGTCTGATGATCATTTCAAAAATTCCTTTCTTAGTGAGCACCTAGAAGTCAAGAGGAACATACATGCCAAATTTTAAGTTTGTAGGCTTTATGGTTCTGGAGATTTTGTGATGATGTGTGAGTGGTATTTCCCTTTTATA
>BLBF01000010.1:11402265-11414340 GCA_015471245.1 Laticauda colubrina
TTCACCACCTGGTACTGGGGTTCCGACATGTTCATGAGGGTCTGGTTGACGTAGGTGAGGAAGGGCTTGTGGTTGGAGGATGGGGCATCAGTGTGTACCAGCTGAGAGAGGAGATCTACGCTGCTCCTGATGGTGTCCCTGATCTCCAGCAGGACAGTGTGGCTCTGCCCCTCCGGTCTGCCTCTCTGCCTTTCAGTGGAGGTGGAGCTGGGGGTGGATGCGGTTTGGGCTGTGGTGGAAGTGCCCTCTCCTTGCTCCCACTGTGTCAGGGGGTCCTCCACGTGCTCCGCCATGGGTAGTACAGCTATCGGGGGGGTCTCCATCATGGCACGCTCTGCAGATACCTGCCTGGATACAAGAGCTGACTCTTGGCCAGAAGAGGACTGGCTCTCAGCAGGCTGCCTGAGAGAGAGGGTTGTGAGAGGGGCTGCTCCTCGGTGGCGGATCTCACCCTCCAAGAAGCTGCACTTGGCCATCACATAGGTCTCTCTGTCCGTCAGCTTGACCGCGGCCTGGCAAGATTTCTTGAGGTGCAGCTTCCCATACCAGGTGTACATGTGCTTCCACCAGCTGAGGAGCACCTCCGAAGTGTAGCCCAGGCTCTCCGCCTTCTCTCTCCAAGCAGCCTGCTTCCTCTTGGTGTCTCGATAGAGCCTGTGTCCCTTCCACCAAAGATATTCATTCTCCCTCAGCCACGCCAGCACCTCCTCCTCATGTTCCTCTTCAATTGTGTATTGCCTCCTCTCCCGTTCACGCGTCTGCCTCTTCCTCCCTTTGGCAGGGCCATATGGGCCCTCATCAGGAGGGCTTCAAGGTTGTAGGGGCTGCTCCTCCACACCACCACTACCACCAGCAGCAGCAACAACAGTAGCAGCAAAAGCAGGACCAGCAGGACCAGGAGCACCAGCAGGACCAGGAGCACCAGCAGGATCAGCAGGACCAGGAGCAGCACCAGCAGAGTAAGCACCAGCAGGACCAGCAGGACCAGGAGCAGCGCCAGCAGAGTAAGCACCAGCAGAAGCACCAGCACCAGGAGCAGTGCCAACAGAGTAAGCACCAGCAGAAGCACCACCACCAGAAGCAGTGCCAGCAGAGTAAGCACCAGCAGAAGCCCCAGCAACAGGAGCAGTGCCAGCAGAGTAAGCACCAGCAGAAGCACCAGCACCAGAAGCAGCATCAGCAGAGTAAGCACGAGCAGAAGCACCACCACCAGAAGCAGCATCAGCAGAAGCACCACCTCCAGGAGCAGCATCAGCAGAAGCACCAGCACCAGAAGATCGCGCCCGGGCAGCAGAAGCCCCAGCAGAAGCAGAGTCAGGGCCAGGGGGTGGGAGGGTGGTCCTGTCCCTCTTGCCAGGGCTGGCAGCAGATGGCAGAGGCTTCCTTTTCTTCCCCATGGTTGTTGGGTTGCTGGCTGGCTGGCTGGCTGGCAAGCTGTGTCTGGAAGCAGGTCTTTCCTCTGAAAGGTGACCTGCTTGCGAGCTGCTTCCCTTTATATCCACGGGGCTGATGCAATGCATCCTCCCCACATGCGCAGTGAACGCTAAGCATCCGCTAGGCTTCCGCTAGGCTTCCGCTAGGCTTCCACTCTGCATCCGCTTCATCCGTTCGGCATCCTCTGTGCATCCGCTCTTTCCGTTCCGTGTCCACTTTCCTGTGCTCCCCCAGAAGCCTTGCGGATGTGCCATCCTCTCCCATCCGCTTCCATCTGCTAGGCTTCCATGGAGCATCCGCTTTCCATCCGCCCTACATCCTCCCCCTGTCCATTCCTTTCCGTGTTGTCTGCTCTGGTTATGCAAATTCGGGGCACTTTTGAGAGCGGATAACAATGGATGGAACATTTTGCTCATCCGCTGTGTCCTTTTTACAAACGTTTTGCATCCGTCGGCCAGTGTGACAGGGCCTTTAAAAGTTTATGCATTTTCAAAAAGAACAACCACATCCACCCATCCATTGGATGTAATGCAAGTAATCCTTGATTTACAAAAGTTTGTTCAGTGACAGTTCAAACTTACAACAGCACTAAAAAAGTGACATGACTCTTTTTCACACTTACAACCATTGCAGTATCCCCATGGTCACATGATCAAAATTCAGGTGCTTGGTAACTGACTCAAATTTATGACAATTGCAATGTTCTGGGGTCATGTGATCCCCTTTGGTAATCTTTTGACAAGCAAAAGTCAATGGGGAAGCCAGATTCTGTCATGTCCCTGTTGGAGTCTGAATCCGAGGAGGAAGACAAACAACTGACAGGTAGTGGGAGTATGGCTTCTTTGGTAATGGAGGAGGCTGGGGAAGGGCAAAGTCTGCCTGGATAGAGCAGGGGAGAGATAAAACAATGGAGAGGGAGTTCAGAGGAAGACCCAGGCCCACCCTGTCTTCATCCTAGGGCGGAGAAGGGAGAAACGGAGAAGGGAAAAATGTGAGTTGTGTGGTTTACGGGGGAGGAAAGGGCCCTGATTTCCTTCATTAGCCACATCTGGGAAAAGAGTTTAAAAGAAATGCATGCTGAGTGCAGCGTCTGCTGGGAACAAACATGAGTTTATCTTTTATTGACTTTGCTTATCTGCGTTCCTGGCATCCTCCCAACCGTGTTGAGTTATTTCCGTGCCTTCCCATCTGGAATTTCTTCTCCTGCCTTGCTGGACTATTTACCTCATCTTGCCTTGATTGGACTGATAGTTACAGTTTTTGTTGATCACATTTTGGACTTGATTCTCTGCAGCCAAGGGGAGAGTTTTTCTCCAGCCAGAAGGTAACCAGGACATTGGGGGCAAAGTTGGAGCTAATAAAGGAATTCCTACAAATTATCTGATTGTGTTGCCTTTGTGCCATGCCCCTTTGGGGCATCACAGATGCACTTAACAATCATGTAATTAATTTAACAACTGCAGTGATTCACTTAACAACTGTGGCAAGAAAGGTCATAAAATGGGGCAAAATTCACTTAACAAATGTCTCACTTAGCAACAGAAATTTTGGGCTCAGTTGTGGTCTAAGCCAAGGACTGCCTGTATATGAAAGGTTTGAGATCTCTGTGTCTTTTTTTAATATTAAAACAAGGCCAACAACTGGATGTTTGAGACCATTCATTGTCATTGTTTCTCTGTTATTATTTTTAGACGAGAAATCCTTCAGCATGTTGACGTGATCAAAAACTTTTCTTTGACAAAGAACATGGTACGGATTGGACAGCTGATGCATTACGACTATTCCAGCCATAAGTACGTCTTTTCCATTAGCAATAGCTTCCGTTTGTTGCTTCCAGATGTCTCTCCGATTCAGAACAAGCACTACAACATTTGTGCTGTCGTGGGCAACAGCGGGATTCTTCTTGGCAGCCAGTGCGGGCAGGAAATAGACAAGTACGATTTTGTTTTTCGTTGCAATTTTGCACCCACCGAAGCATTCCAGAAAGACGTGGGAAGGAAAACCAACATCACCACTTTTAATCCGAGCATTCTGGAGAAGTATTACAACAACCTGTTGACCATTCAAGATCGCAATAATTTTTTTCTAAGTTTGAAGAAGCTGGATGGAGCTATTCTCTGGATACCAGCTTTTTTCTTCCATACATCAGCCACTATTACCAGAACTTTGGTAGATTTCTTTATTGAGCATCGAGGACAATTAAAAGTCCAGCTGGCTTGGCCAGGAAATATAATGCAACATGTTAACAGGTGCGATTTGCTATTATGCATCATTCACTTTTTGGTGCTTTTTGCTTAGATCAGGGGTGTCAAACTCAATGCCCATGGGCCAGATCCAGCCCACAAGGTGCTTAAATCTGGCCCACAGGGCGAGCCTGGAAAGAGCAAAGGACCATGCCTCTGGCAGCCAAAATGGAGCATGGGAGGGCCACGCAGGGAGGATCGCGCCTGACTCCCCTGTTCCCCCTCTTTGGCCTGGATGGCCCTCAGCAGCACTTTGCCAACCAAAATGGGGATGGTGGGGCTATGCACATCCCCTCCATGCCATGTTTTGTGTGGCAAAGTTCTGTAGGAGGTTGTCCAAGCTGAAAATAGGGCACAGAAGGGGCACACATGGCCCCCCCATTCCCCGTTTTGGCCAGAAGAGTGCTGCACAAGGCATCCATTCTGTTTGTCCCCTCCCCCCCCACCCCCCCCAAGCCAGCCCATAGAAAATTACATGCTGATCTGGCTTAGATTGTTTTTGGTGTAACTAAAGGATATTCAAATTATGGAAATTGTAAGAGGGAGGGTGGGAAGTTTGTGAACTCAGGTAGAAGACAGCTTCTAGCTTACATTGGCTACCTGAAATAGCTAAGAAGGATCTGAACAGATTGGAGAAGAAACAGCCACCGTAAATAAACTTAAAAAGGTAGGATAGGTGTGTAATTTTTTAAAAAATGCAGAAAAAGCCAATGGCATCTGACTTTCTGCCTTGTTATGTTTATTGGATTGATTCTGTGCTTCTTCAAATGAAAAAGGGCCTCTGAGGCAACTTATAGAAAGTGTCACTCAAGAAGAAACTAATTAAAAAAATTAAATGCTTCATTTTTAATACATCCAACAATAAAGAACACAATGAAGAAGCATTGGAAAAAATCCACTAATTTGATACATCTGCTTTCCAAATTGAAAAGACTAGGAAGCAATGAAATTCCCAAAGCTCATCCCAGTGCAGTACGGAGGTGAAAATTTTTGATTTGTTCAGATAGTTTATCAGCTAATAACTAAGGAGGAATCCACTATGTTATGATCATTATCCATGATCATCCATGTTGATCAACAAAGATGACCACTATAATCCCAAAGGTGTTTTTTGCCAAAAAGCAACTGGACTTTCTTGGGTTTTCCTTTGAAAGCATTTCACTTCTCATCCAAGAAACTTCTTCAGTTCAAAAATCACTGAACTGATTCTAATATTTACTTTTACAATTGAAAACAAGAAGTACATAACAATGTCTAACAAGATCAAGTAAAACAGTCAAAATAGACAACCTATAAAAATGGTTGATAACAGCATACATATTTCCACCATGACTATCTTAACAACATACCAATAATTTAAAATATGTCATATTCATAATAGAGTAGGGTAAGGGAGGGTAGGGTAGGGTAGCGTAGAGTAGAGTAGAGTAGAGTCAAGTAGAACGGAACAGAACACAACACAATACAATACAATACAACACACACAACACAACACAGTACTTTTGTTTGGCCAAGTGTGATTGGACAAGAAATTTGTCTCCGGTGCATAAGCTCTCGGTGTACATACAATAATAGTGATAGGTCATTATCACAGTCATTGTAAAAATACACTCATCATAAAACATTAGATACAACACTTAGTGATAATCATGAATACTAAATAAGCTATCAACATAAATCATACTAGGATACTAATTAAATATTAAGTAATATTATTATTAAATAATAATTTGTTGTTAATCTTAACATTTTTAATGTTTTTATATCTATGCTTTTATCGTACTGTAACCCACCCAGTCACTTGGGATAGTGATACAGGCAGCATATAAATTTAACAAATAACTACAAGCTAGAAGCTAGGAGATAGGTGGATATTTCTGTGGAGGAACTTTGAGAATTGCCACCACCAAAAAGGCCCTGCTCTGCCAAAACATCCAAGAATCTCAAAAAATATATATAAATGTGAAATAGGATTTCCCCCAAAATAACGATACTGTATTGATTCTTATTTTACAGGTACTGGAAAAACAAGCATTTGGCCCCCAAGCGTCTCAGCACAGGTATCTTGATGTACACCCTTGCGTCTGCTATTTGTGATGAAATCCACCTGTATGGGTTCTGGCCCTTTGGCTTCAACCCAAACAATAGAGAGGATCTTCCCTATCACTATTTTGACAAGAAAGGAACCAAGTTTACCACGAAATGGCAAGAATCCCATCAGCTGCCCGCCGAATTCCAGCAGCTCTTTCGAATGCATGGCGAAGGACTTGCAAAACTGACTTTATCCCATTGTGCCTAAGGATTTCATACTTGAATTGCCAAAAGATTGTTGCTGTCATTTTTTAAAAGGGAGGGGGAAGTGCCCCCACCAAATTTGCAAATTCTTCGAAGCAGAATTCTAAAAGGAAAAGGTGGGAATAAGGTGGGGAAAAGTTTAATTCTGGGCTTGTGTTTATAATTACCAGTTTTCAAAGCCTGGGGAGGGCGGCTTTGCCAGTTTTGCAAGACAGAAGTATTTCTTATCTTCCTGAAGTAGGGAAATCCAAGGCTGTTCATAGCAGAAAAGTTTTGAATGTCTTAGCTATGCTGCCAAGAATATTAAAGTATTTTCATAGTCATATATTTTTCACATTCTGCGAAAGGAAAAAAAAGGGGTGGACATTATCAATGGTTAGAACTTCGGTATTTGCTTATTCAAACTAGCTTATTGTTGTTTCTGGATTTCTTTGGGGTCAATTTATGCTATCGCTATTCATAGTGGATGAATATGCCTGTGTTTATTCATGATCAGCCTGAGAATTTTTTTTTCCTTACTGTTTGGACTGAATGATGGTTTAGGGCAGTGTGAATAGGCAGTAGGCCTATTTAGATCAGCAAGAAGATCTGATGAAGAGACTATTGAACTGTTCCCAAAGTCTAGTTTTTTCTCTTTGGAGGTCAAAATCAAGGAAAAGGGGAGGCTATTTTCCATGCATTTAAGCATCTATATATGGCAGGGATGATTGGCAGAATACCCAAATGGCAATTTGGCCTGGCCTTGACCCAATTTTCAAAGCAATTTCTTCTTTTTAGGTCTCCTGTTGAAAGTGTTTGCTGAAGCTACTATCAGTGCAATTCAGACTAAACAGCTAATGTGGTTCTGTGGCACTATCGGTTTAAAAATAATTCTGTGCACGTGGTATCTGTGCAAGAACACCATCATTTTGCACACTGTGTGTTTGCTTAAATAAAAGCAGCATGTTTCTGATCTGCCAATTATCTCTTGCAAATTAAAAACAAACAAACATCCCTTTCCTTTGCGTGGTTCCATAGGTAGAGAACTACAGAGATGGTCTTGGAGAAAGAACGTGGCAGCATTTAGCAAAACTTGAATCAATTATGGTATTGTTATGATGGCTTGCACAGTCAGCCAGATGTTTAGACTGGATTTGGCATTTTTGTCCACCTAATGAGTCCTTGAGTGCTGGGAACAATTGAGGATAAAAGAAGAAGAAGGGGACTGCAGAGAATGAGGTGGCTGGATGGAGTCACTGAAGTAGTTGGCGTGAAGTTAAATGGACTCTGGGGGATGGTAGAAGACAGGAATGTCTGGAGGAACATTGTCCATGGGGTCACAATGGGTCGGACACGACTTTGCAACTAACAAGAACAACGAGTCCTTCCCAAGGACCTGGAATAGGCAGTTGTTTAATAATTTAAGATATTGTCATGGATGTAAAGTGTAAAGCTGCCCTCTGCAATTGACTGGTGGTGATCTTGTCAATGCTGATGGTGTTGATGCTCCAGATGTTTTAGAATTGGACCCAAGGGGCTTAACACTATGGGTACTACTGTTGCTTTCTTTTGCCACCGTTTTTCTACTTCTATTTGTAGGTCTTTGTAGTTTGTGCTTCTTTCCAGTTGCTTCTCTTATTTGGCTGCTGTCCTGTCCACTAACCAGACTTTCTTTTGTTTTTCTTATCCATAACTATTAAATCTGGGGCATGCTTGTCTATTTGAATTTCAGGCAATTTCCCAGAGCACATTAGCTTCTTGGTTTTCTATTATCTTGTCTATTTTGTGGTTCCAGCAGTTCCTGTTTGCAGGCAAGTGATATCTCTTGCAGTTATCCCAATGACCCATTGTTGCTAATTGTCAGGCTGTTGTTTGTAGTCTGACTGTTCGATCCTCTTGCAGCAAGTAACCAAGTAATCCACTGTTTCTTCAGATTCTTTGCCGAGGAAGGGTTGGTGTCTCTTGCTGTCTTTTCAGTTCTGGTTTCATATGCAATCATTCTTAAGATGTGGCTTTGTGCAGCCAGATTTCGCCCCTCTGATACTTTTTTCAACTTTCCTGTTCTTAGTTATTATAACGTCTTTTTATAATATCTGCTTGACTTGTTAGGTTTTTTTAATGCACTGGCAATATATTAATCTGCCTCCTCGTGTTTCTATTCTGTTCTTTGTTGGGTCATTCTTAATAGGCTAATTTGATTTTTTTGAGATTCAGTAAGCCTTCATGGTATATTAGCTTCAGTGCATCTTTTTAAAACTTTCTTTCTTTCTTCCAATGCCCTGTTTTCTTTTTCAGCTATCTTGTGACCTTGCAACATTTCATATGCACCTTATTGATAAATCGAGTGTGTCATCATTCTTATGTAGATGAAGCCAAGATTCATTGCCATTATTTTTCAGGTCTCCCTACCCAAGTTTCTAGCTCAGCTTGCATCCACTCCACTATTCCAGTTGTGTATCTAATGATTGGAATTGCCCAGATATTAATCGCTTTCATAGCATTTCTGAGTTTGGTCTTTAAGATCTTCTTCACTCTTCTGATGGATTCATTACTTCCTTCTTAACTTCAGTGTGCTTGATATTGACAGTGTGAAGGATGCCCAGGTATTGGTAGTGATCTACTTCATCTTCACTCTTGATGTTATTTCTATAGGGTATCTTGATATCTTCAATTGGCGCTATTTTTTTTCCTTGTTGATAGTAAGGGTGGCATATTTGTCCAGTCCAAACTCTATAGGACAATATTTACAATATAGCTTGGGTTAGACAGTGATTCTATTTCAGATGGCATTTTTTCCATATAGCTTCAGACCATCCATGTAAAGAAGTAAAATAACTTGACAGATGTTTGATAGTCATAGCCTGACTGGTTCAGTATTGTTGACAGAGGAATCAATCAAATGAAAATGACAAACTTTAGTGATGAGAGTGAGTCTCCTTAAAAGATTCCTGTCTTGATATTAACCTCTTCCAATCTTTCACCATTGACCAGCAACAGTGGCTTCCATTGTTCCATTGATCTTTGCCCAAAGCTGCTGATGTTTTATATTTTCTCCTGTTATTTCCAGGCATTTGATTATCAAATCATGTGGCAGGGAGTCTAATGCCTTCTTGCAATCCAAGCTACATCCAGGTGGGTCTTCCTTCTCATGCAATTTCCCAGATTCATCTTATAATTTAGGAACTGATCTTTGTTCCACTGCTGTTTGAACAGTTTCCTTTTTGCTCAGGTGGAAAGAGCTTGTTTTCAACTAAACAGTGTTGGATTGCATTCACTACCACATCCGTTGGCAATCTGAAAGTTGTTGGTAAAGCCCATGTCACACTGAACCAACGGATGCAAAGAGGATGTAAAACGGACAAAAAACCTTGCCATCCGTTCGAAAACGCGATGTACTCACTGCCTCCGTTTGGCTTCCTCTCTATCCGTCCAGCATCCATTTATGGACGTTTCATTCACTCCAAAAGTTTTGGGCTGCCCAAAACTTTTGCGTGGAAAATGTATCCAGTTCGTCCATTCTGCATCCGCTACGTATCCGCTACTCATCCGTTATGCATCCGTTATGCATCCGCTATATCCGCAAGGCATCCGCTGCACATCCGCGCAACTTGCATCCGCCCGGACGCAGGGAGGAAGCGGAACGGACGCGGAACAGATGCAGAACGGATGCAGAATGGATGCAGCATGGAAACAAAGCGTTTAAAGCAGAAAAAACATTCGCAGAGGGGACCTATCTCGGATATTAAGATGCCTAGAGGATTTCTAGAGGATGCAAAGGGACACCTATACTGCCTATAAAAAGGGGGAGCAACTCATCTGCATCTCACTTTCAGACCAGCAGCCCACCTGTGCAGATCTCTGCAGCCTTCATCTGACTCTTCCTCTTCCACAGCATCCAGTCATGTCTACCGTGGATCATACCACAGTCCTTTTGGCAGCCACCATCCTTCTGCAACAGTACGAAGCCATCTACAGGCTCTGTGAACTCTACTATGGGAAGAAAAAGAGGCGGCCAAGAAGCGTCTGGGTACGAAGATGGATCACCAGAAGAGCAGAGTACGGACTGTACAACAAGCTGATGGTGGAGCTCAGGAACGAAGACACTCGGACATTCCAGAACTTCATGAGGATGCCTCCAGTCATGTTTGACAAAGTTGAGCAGCATCTGAGACCCAGGTTAACCAAGGCAAACACCAACTTCCAGCCCAGCCTGGAACCTGGGCTCATGGTGGCACTCACTCTGCGCCACCTGGCCTCAGGGAACACCTACAAAACCATGCAATACGGCTGGAGGGTGCCACCCAGCACCATCAGCTTTGTTGTCAGAGAAGTGGTGAAGGACATCATCGAAGAATACAAGGAGGAGCTCCTCCAGTGCCCCTCCACTGAAGAAGGATGGAAGAAAGTTGCAGAGCAGTGGTATCAGAGGTAGAACTTCCCCCACACCGTTGGAGCCATAGATGGGAAGCACGTGGCCTGCAAAGCTCCAGCCAAGTCAGGGTCCACTTATTTCAACTCCAAGGGCTTCTTCAGCATCATCCTATTCGCCATGGTCGATGCTGACTACAAGTTCATGTACATCGATGCTTCAGGCAACGGCTCATCTTCAGATGCCCAGGTATACAACGCCAGTCACCTCAAGGAGAGGCTGGAAGGCAACCTCATCGTGGGCTTCCCAGATCCAGACCCCCTGCCCAATGACACACAAGATGTGCCCTACTTCATCGTGGGGGATGACGCCTTCTCCCTCAGAACCTACCTCATGAAGCCATACACTTCCAGACTCCTCATCCGTGAAGAGAGGATCTTCAACTGCAGGCTGTCCAGGGCAAGGCGGGTGGTGGAGAACGCCTTTGGCATCCTGGCCAACAGGTTCCAGGTACTTCTCACCAACATGCAGCATCGCCCAGAGACTGTGAGGAGGATCGTGGAAGCTTGCTGCTTCCTGCACAATCTCATGCGCACCCGCTACCCAGTCTTGCAGAACAGGCTCATGGACCGTCAACAAGGCAATGGGGACATGGAGCCTGGGGAATGGAGGCAAGGGCGAAACCTAATCGACACTCAGGATGTGCAAGGCCACAACAGAGCCTCATGGGAAGGGAAGAAGCAGCGCAACCTCCTGAAACACTGGTGCAACTCCCCAGCTGGAACGGTGGAGTAGCAAGACAGGATGGTAGATGCTTAATGGATGCTTCCTTCAGCCTGTCTCATCACACGGATGAGATTGGTCCATGTATGTTGGGTGGGCCTACAATGAACAGGGCATTTAATAAAGAGTTGTGTTTGTGTTCAAATGTGTGGATCAATGCTTACATTGTTATTGATAAAAAAAGGGCCCTTGGTGTGGCACCACAGTCCCACTATGCTTGCACTGGAGGTTTATCTATCCCACAGCTATTAGCCATCCCAAAGGTATCCCTGCTCATTCCACAGGTATCCCTGCCCACCCCACTGCTATCTTAACCCATCCCACAAGCATGCAAAGGCTTAAGCCAATTCTAAAAGTTTCCACCAAGACTTTATTAAAAAAAAAGAAATGAAGCAAGTGTGTGAATCAAAGATAAACTTTATTGAACAACAAGCTGTAAAAAAAAATGACCCAAGTCAAGTGTCCAAATAAAGTCCACAGGTAGCCATCTACACAGTCTCTGGCACTCTTCTTGGTCACTCGGAGGTGTACCCAGTCTCAGGCGTGAAGGCCTCGAGAGGACAACAGGGGATGGTGTGTTGAGAAAGTTCTCGGACAGCTGGCTCAGCCCCGTGATGCTAAGAGGTCCTTCCTCCGTGCCATGGGGTGTCAGCCCCAGTACTGATGACAGATGTACTGAGGCCGGGATTGGCTGTGGGGTGGAGGAAGGAGTAGTGTAGTGGGGCTGTCTGCTCTGCATCTGGGTGAGGACTGGCATGGGTGGCATTGCTGTCGTCGGTGGCATCATTGGCGTGGCTGGCATCGGTGGCATCAGTGAAACAGGTGGCAATGGTGTTGCCAGATGACTCTGTGCCTGGACTGGGAAGGGCTGCTGCCTGTGCTGCTGAACCTCCTGGTAGCCGTAGCCCTGATAGGTGAGGGGCTGTGGGAAGCCTTAGAATGGGAGGGACATCACCTGGGGTGGAGGAGCAG
>BLBF01000010.1:11414740-11431844 GCA_015471245.1 Laticauda colubrina
AAGCCTGGCAGGAAGCCTGGCAGACTGGCTGGCAGGAAGGCAGGCAGGCACCAAGGCTGGCTGGAAGGCAGGCTGGCAGGGCAGGCAAGGAACTCGAAGTGTCCAGCAGCAGGTCTTTCCTCGGAATGCTGGCCACGTGCGAGCTGCTTCCCTTTATATCCGGGGGGCTTACGTAATACTTCCCCCCCGCATGCTCAATTAACGCTCGGCATCCGTTCCGCTTCCGCTGTGCATCCGCTAGGCTTCCTCTGTGCATCCGCTTTATCCGCTAGGCTTCCGTTGTGCATCCGCTTCATCCGCTCGGCGTCCGTTCTGCATCCGCTGTATCCATTCCGTGTCCGCTTCACTGAGGCCCCCCGGAAGCCCTGCGGTTGCGCCATCCGCTCCCATCCGCTTCCATCCACTGGGCTTCCATTCTGCATCCGCTTTGCATCCGCCCTGCATCCTCCCCGCGTCCGTGTTATCCGCTCCGGTTATGCAAATTTTTGCCCCTTTTGAGAGCAGATAACAACGGATGGAACATTTTGCTCCTCCGCTGTGTCCTTTTTGCATCCATTGGCCAGTGTGACATGGGCTTAAGCAGGTAATTGGCCTGTAATTGCCTGTGATGCCTTATTTGCTAGATCTTATCAGAGAGTTTTTGCCAGGTGTTAACCAATCTTCAATTTCACCTTGGTGTAGTTAATTGTTAAACTGCGCGCCAATGAGTAGGTGTAGACCAGCCAGATGTTTCAACCAAAAACCATGCCATTCAGCTTCACCTGGTGCTGACCAATCCTTGATCTTCCTTGACCTTTTGTCCACTGTTTCTGTTGTTATTGCAAGTTAATTCATTTTAGCTTCTTTTTTCTTCTTGTCCTTTACTGAAGCTACATTATTCTTGTATTTCTTTGGGTGGACCGCATTTGCACCCAGAACTGCACTGTTTCTTCTTTGTCAGGTCTTCACTGGTTCATTGCTCGCTTTCTCCATTGATGGATTGATAGAAGTGCTTCTGATTCAACTGAAATCGGAAATTCTGCCAATGTGCAATTCAAGCTTCATATTTACTGACCTTCTTGGCTATAGCTGTTATTTGCTGCTTTATTATTTCCAGTGCTTCCTTGATCTTCCTTGTCTCTAGTGACAGTTCTCAATCAGGTGGCATCATTATTGTTGGACACACACTTAGTCAGATGTCTATGGAGATTCTCAGTCAACCAAGTAATAGATGTCCCATAGCTGTTTTTTTCCAAAAGGCAACTGGACTTTCTTAGTTTTCCTTAAAGACATTTCGCTTCTCATCCCAGAAGCTTCTTGAGTTCTGAAGTTCAGAACTGAAGAAGCTTCTGGGATGAGAAGCAAAATGTATTCAAGGAAAACCAAGAAAGTCCATTTGCCTTTTGAAAAAGCAGCTCTAGGACAGTTAGTCAGATGTTTAGCTACGATGATGGTGCTGGTAGTGGTGATAAGTGGTTGCCTGCTCCCAAATTGTATCTATGTGCAGTTCTAGTAGTAGTTCCTATTAAATCTGTTTTCTGTCCTGGCATACCTCAAAAGGCTTGGAAGATCCTTAAAAGCCTAACAGTATCTTCCTTCCTTCCTTATACTAAACAATGTCAAGGCAGAGTCATTTTAAGGTTCTTTCTAAAGCATTTTTCTTTTCCTGAGTTTAATTCATCTTTGTTTAATGTTGCTAAATTCCTTACCCAAGGCCATCTCTATGGTTCTCTGTACATAGCAAGATAGAAGTTGGGGTAATCTGGTCTTTTCTCAAATACTGTTTACAAAGAAAGGGAGAAAAAAAACTTCATGGGACAAACCCCTTCCATTTCTTGAATGGATGAGGCCATGAGTGTGAATTACAAAGAAGTGATGATCCAATCTGTAAGCCACTTGGGTGATTTTCAAGATGTCCATTATGCTCCATATTTCAGAATTTTGCTTTATCTTACAGTGAGATGTTGGGCATTTCTGCAATTTTCCATTAAGATAAAGTGACTGCTGAAATTGAATAGGGCTGTCAAATTTAAGCCGCAAAAAATTCATATGACACTAGATGGCAGCAGAGAAGCAGTAGTTATGCATTACTCTTCTACCATCTAGTGACTGACTTGTTGTCTGCAGCCTATATCTGGTAGCCCTTCTGCTCCTTCTTTATTGGATTACATCATTGTTCCTATTGAAGAATTATTTTCTAAGAAATAATGAACTAGTGAGATTTGGTGCACATCCCCTGGTCATCACATCAACCCTAAGTATCCAGATGCCATATCACTGCTTCAGTGAATATGCTACAGATGCTTCTCTGATGGAATTAAAAGTACCAATAGAAAATAATATTTGTAGCTCAGGCTGAACAGTGGAGACTTTGGTACTTTCTGAGCTTGGCTGTTTTCTTGCAGACATTTCATTGCCCAATTAGGTTGTATCTTCAGCACTACTAGCACGCTATGAAGAAGATGCTACACTTCAGGCTATACTGAAGATGTTACCTAGCTGGGTAAATGTCTGTTGAGATTCTCAGTCATCCAGGTTGTGGTTGTCCCAAAGGTGCCTTTTCAAGAGCCAACTGGACTTTCTGGTTTTTCTTTGAAGACATTTCACTTCTCATCCAAGAAGCTTCCTCTCCATCCATCCAGAGTTGAAGAAGCTTCTTGGATAAGAAGCAAAATGACTTCAAAGAAAAACCAGAAAGTCCAGTTGCCTCTTGAAAAAGCACCTTTGGGATGACCTAGTCGGGTAATGAAACTAAGCTCAGAGATAAGCAAGGATTCCACGATTCAAAAGGTTTTTCCCCAAAACCTGGAGTGGTTTTTATATTTTTTCTTTGGATAACTCATGCCATATCTACACTCTAATCCACTGTAAATCGCTGCTTTCCTGGGAATATGGTTCTTAATATTTATTCCTCTAAAACAGTCTTTCATCAAACTCAGCAACTTCAAGACGTGTGGTTCCCAGAATTCCCCAGCATGAGGAAAAAGGATACAGCATTTGATTGATGACATTTTTGTAATGAGGGTTTTTAAAAATCACAGCAATTAAAGAGTATTCCTGCTCATGCAAACAGCAGTTTCAGCATGAGTTGGCTGGGTTAGATGCACGCGTGTGAACACACAGACATGTGTTTTGCAAGACATGTTTATCAAATAAACAAAGCACCACAATGAAAGAGATGCTTGTCCCTTCTCCTCATCCAATAATAAATGTGAATGTATCTTCAAATAGGATCACTGCTATGACATATGTGTTTTATCCAAAAACCATGATGTAATCTTGCTTCAGAAATATTTTATTCATCTAAAATCAATGCAAATCAATTAATTAAAATGATTAATTGCTTATCTGTGCAATACTAACCTGTAATCCATTGGGTGGTGGGAGGAGAGTTCCCTCTATGTTCGTGAAGTTCAATCTCTAAGAGATCACTCTCCTGTCAGGTTTTAGATCAACACTGTCAGTGGGTTCCGGCAATAGTAAGCCACCATTCTCAGTCGGTATTACCTGGATCCATTTTCTTTCCACAAGCAGCCATCGGTAGTAGGGTAAGTGGTAGCCATTTTAACTCCTGTCCATAGTTTCATGAGTTGCTTTTTCAACTACACAAATCTCCACTTCTTCATCCCCATTTTTTGCTTTGCCCTATCTGAGGCTTTCATGGAGAAAATCTACCATCACAGTCAGGAAGCTGTGAGTTTGATCCTCGGTAGAGGCAGATATTTCTCTCTCTGGGCACACTGAGAATACATGCTGAAAAAACTCTGCATTGGCAAGAGGAAGGGCATCTGGCCAGTAAACACTAAGCTCCATTCAGTTGCTCAGACTCTACCCCACAAGGCAGTGGTGCTATTCTATTGGTTTGGCCTGATTCTGGCATACCGGTAGTGCCAAAGATCAGCCAAGACCAAACCAGTTCTCTCTGACCAGCTGCTGTTATGCCCACCTGTTATGCCCACCTTTATTCCCTGCTTTTGAAGCGCAGCTGCTTTGCATGGTACAACAGATTGCTGTGCATCATCTGTTGAAGCTATAGGGATTTCAGGAGGTGAGTAGGAAAGCCTCTGTGCATGCGCAAAGTGCAAATCTGGTGCCCGTGCATGCACAAAGTGTGTGTGCGCACACAAAGCGCACCCACCAAATCATAATTGTGGGTCTTCTTTCTCCTGTCTCTCCAGAATATTCCCACAGAACCTTGCAGTTGACTTGTCATAATCTCTAGCCAACATGGGAGTCAACACTCAATTATACCAAAGAGCCCAGTATTGGAAATGTCCCATTAAAACTCCATGGCCATTAACTAGGTTGATTGAGCCAGGCAAATCCCACTTCTAAGCACACTTTGTTTTTCTTGACCAACTTAGTTAACTCCCAAGGGTTGGATTTAACCCCAATGAGATTCAGTCATTGTTAGCATTAAATTAACTTCATTCCTATAGTCATCTTGTGGAAATACCTGAATCTAAAATTGATCAGTTGGCATACCTTGTCTTCCAAGAAAAAAATAACAAATCTGGAGAGAAAGAGTAGCTACAAAATGAGACTCTCCATTACAGCACTTACTGCCAAGAAGTGTCAGGACAGAACACACAATGCTTGGTTTCAGTGCTTCAGTCATATTCTTTCATGAATTCTAGTCAGATGAAGAAGAGGTTAGTGATATGCTTCCCCAGGACACAGGTGCATAAGGGTGCCAGGAATGTCTTGGAAAAGTGGGTGAGACCCTGTAACTCCAAAGTGGTGATTTGACTTGGTTATTGTAATTTGGTGCCGCTAAAGAAATCAGCAATGGATGGTCTAAATTTAGTATTGAGTATTTTTTTTTCTTTTAGTATTTATTTGATTTGTCAATCGTTTACAAGATACAGGTATAAGAATAAATAGTTTTGAATACATGAGATAGATACTTATAAGAAAAATTAAAAAAAACCCAACAGGACAGGGACAGTAGGCATGTTGGTGCATTTATGCACGCCCCCTTCAGGCCTCTTAGGAAAGGGGTGAGATCAATAGTAGACAGTCTAAGGTTAAAGTTTTTGGGGTTTGGGGAAGAAACCACAGAGTCAGGTAGAGGATTCCAGACATTGACCACTCTGTTGCTGAAGTCGTATTTCCTGCAGTCAAGTTTGGTGTGATTAACCTTGAGTTTGTATCTATTGTGTGTGTGTGTGTTATGGTTGAAGCTGAAGTATTCATTGACAGGTAGGACATTGCAATGTATGATTTTATATACTATATTTAGATCTGACCGGAGACAGCATAGTTCTAGGTTTTCTAGGTCTAGAGTTTCAGGTCTGGTGGCATAAGGTCTTCTGCAATGAGTAGAGGAGCAGAGAACTCTTCTTGTGAAATATTTCTGGACTTTTTCAATTGTGTTAATATCAGATACATGATATGGGTTCCAAACTAATGAGCTGTATTCAAGTATAGGTCTAACAAATGTTTTGTATGTTCTAGTTAGTAGTGTGATTCTAGCAGAGAAGAAGCTACGTAGGGTTAGATTAAGATTAGATTAAATTAAAGGATTAGATTAAATTAGATTAATTTGTGCCGGTGTTAGGTGTGTTGTGAAAGCAGAGTCAATGTTCCCTGCTCTTTCTCAACACACCAGATTATTTATTTTATTCAATAGAACTAAACCCAAATAATTGGAGAATAGTTGTCAAAAAAGGCAAAATGGTAGTCTCAGCAGGCGCAGCTGAAGTAGAGTCCTTCATATTTGTGTGGTGTTAAGATATGTACAAAGACAAAGAACTTTAATTGTGGTTAAAAGACACACTTGGTTAATTTTGGTTATTCTCTTGCCTTTCTTGTCCTTCACCCTGCATTTAAGTTGTTAGTGGAACAAAGGAAGGTTGTGAATAATCATTCGATATTCCACTGAATGCTTTTCTGTACTTTCAAGAGAAGCAAACCATCCCAAAATAATGTCAATATGTTATGGTCTGCAGCCTGGCTTCTGGAGCTCCTTCTGAGGTCACCCTACCAAAATTTAACAGCAAAACACCAATTGATATCTATGAGGGAATAAAAAAAAAAACAGAATGGTTGGTCTAACTTGGAAAGTGGAAGTCTACCCTTTCTTATCTTCTTCCATCATGACACAGATAACAGATAATCAGAGTTGGAAGGGAACTTGTAGGTCATCTAGTCCAACTCCCTGCCCGAGCGGGAGACCCTACACCATTTCTGACAGATGGGAGTCCAATCTCTTCCTGAAAGTCTCAAGTGATGAAGCTCCCACAACTTCCAAGGGCAACTTCTGTTCCACTGGTTGATTGTTCTCACTGTCAGAAAGTTTTTCCTTATTTCCAGGTTAAATCTCTCCTTGTTCAGTTTCCATCCACAGATGCCATCTTAATTTTTCTTAATCCCACCTCCTGCCTCTGTAATAACAGCAGTCTACTTTCTCTTATATTGAGAACAATCATAAAAAGGTGCATTAAAAATATCACCACTTTCCAAATAAAAAAATGGGCTTACCTCCCATCCCCTTCCTTCCTCTCTAGGAATGCAATTCTTAAGACATCTGTGGCAGTGGTGGAATTCACTCTTTTTTTACTACTGGTTTTATAAGAGTGTGCAGCATCCATAAACCCCTGATTTTAGGCTTCAAAAGTGACCTTATGTTCAGCGCTGTTGAATAAAACAGCTGAGGCGTGGCAATCCACTCTGCTATGAGAACCAGCGGAGATCACAAACAAGGAAATAAAGCACAGGAAAAGGTGGGGGCTGGTGGGTGGGGCCAACTGCTCACCAGTGCTACCAGTTCACTAGAACCAGTGTGAACCAGCAGGATCCCACCACTGCTCTGTGGTCTCATTAACAAAAATGCTTTCCTATACAAAAGTATTACTCACCTCTATCTTAATGAAAGCCTACTGACCAGTCACTAGTTTTGAAGGTGTGAACATGGAGATAATCACGTCCTGTGCTGTGTTTGTGCTTGTTATATTGACAGTATGGGATTTGGTCTTTTCTGACGTATGTAGACATTAAAGTAAGAGTACAGCTAAGAAGATCCACCAAATCTCCTTCAATGAAAATCGTCAGGAATGGTATCATTTGCAGCAGTGGAAATTTTGATTGCATCTCTGTTCAAACAGCAACAGAAAGAATAAAGAGCAGAAATATGTATGCTTTGTTTCCCTCTAATATCAGCAAGATCTTTCTTTCAAAAGAACAAAGAAAAGTTCAGCTTTCTGCACTGTACCAGAATTTGCACCTGGAAGGAATGAGGATTTTTGCTTTTTCCTAAGCTGTTGAAACATAATAACCAATTGTCCCAATTAGTCCATAGCTAATAGTATGGGATGTTGGGTTGTGTAGTTCAATAACTGAAACATCAGATTCCCCAGCTTTGTTTTATTTAGTTCAATGGCTCTCATTTTCAAGACATTTACCTCCTGTTTTTTGCTGATTTCAATTTAATGGTTTCAGAAAAAGATGAGAGGAGAGAAAGAGGGAGGGAAGGAGGAAGAGAGGAAGGAAGGAAGATAAGTCATTCAAGCATTAGAAATTGGAATTCAGAAATATATTGACAAAGGGTCAGACTGCAATAATTTATTTACATGTGGTATTCATGTACTAATATTTCAGTATTTGAATATTTTAGAGCCGCAAATTTCATTAAGGAACCCAACTTCAGGATCAATAGCTCAGCATTGCCTGAAGTAGATTTTTTAAAAACAACTAATATTTTCTGATATTTTTGATGCAAAATCACATCTTAAAGAAATGTGCATGATTTATAACCATCTATTTTTCCCCTTGGTTTGAAAAACTAGTGTACGTAAAGCAAATGTGAAAATAGCATAAAGCAAACTAATTTTGACTTTCTTCAGAAATCAGTTCTTGGACTCGTGGTTGTGTTTGTCCAAAACAAAAACATTGTGGAATTGAACAATAGTTTAAATGCTGGATATCAGATTGTGAAATTGCAGGGAATAAAACCCCTCCAACCTTGCATCACTTAGGTTTTAAATGCATTATGAATCTTTAGATGACAGTGTTATCCAAGTAGTATGAATTCCAAGATCGTCTCCTCAAGAAAAAAGTATCTTATAGGACAGCTCATGCCCTGAAAATGGTTTGAGTAAAATTATCTCAGGTTCATTCAAAAGAAAATTTCTTTCTTTTACCCTTGTGGTACTTGTCTATTATTCAGTAAAGCTTGGTTACTTGATTTATTTATTATTTTCCTGACATGATTCTGCTGCAAACAGAAAGTGTTTTCAGGTTTGTGCAAATGATTGGAAAAAGTCAAGCTACTTAAAACTAGCAGAACAACACTGTGCTTATATGAGGTTGGAAGTATTTCTTCCAAATCATTTTGCAACATAAATTCTTCTTCTGCTTGTGCCATATCTATCATAGGACATTGGCGATCATGTTGCCGATCTTATTTTTATCAACAGCTGCACAAAAAAAGTGCCATTGAGTTTTATCCAAACCAGTCCCTTAGATTTTGAAGCCATGAAGTTCTTCTTCTGCCTGGAACTTGTTTACCTTCAATCTTTCCTTGGAGGATTAAATGAAGTAGGCTTTATTTTTCCGAGTGTCGCATCACATGTCCGAAATATTCTACCTTTTGCTTTTTAATGGTTTTGATGATTACCGTTGGCTTTCCCAGGAGGCTTATCACCTCATTTCTGATTTTGTCAAACTTGCAATGGTTATACAATCTTCATATTCTAATACTTTATATTTCATTTATTGATTAATTTTTTGTACAGGCCATCTCACTTACAGCATGTGACTCTGGCCAGTTTACAACAACATAACAGAACCATATAAATCCATCAATATAAAAAAAACCAGGACTAAGAACAAAGTTAAACATTACAAGTTAGAAATGTAAATCGAAGTTTAAACATTAAAAAGGCTTAAAAAAAAGTCAACAAGGCGGAGGGAGCGTCCTCAAGCCACCAGCCATTCCCAGGACTATTAGGCCTCAAGCTAACTGGCCAAGCCAAGTCTTAACACTCAGCTGGAAAACCGGAAGACTGATCTCATCTCTGAAGGTAAGATGGATGGTAAGAGGATAGGTGGAAACTACACAGAAGGCCCTCCTCCTTAGATTCTGCCAGTCAAAATTTTTTGGTCAATGAGAAACACAGCATACCCTCCTTGTTTGACTTGGTGGGATGGGTCAATACAGTTGGGATGACATCAGGTAACATTAATACCACATGTAACAAACATTACATGGTTCTGCAGGTCTTCGGTGAGCTGTTCATTATCATCATAGCTTTCATTCATTGTCTCTAAATTTGGAGGGAAAGATGCATGGGGTTTAGGACAATTGGCCACAGGCACCTCGCCCCGGTCACTTTGCCATGCTCCACCCATCCAGCTTATTCCCCATGGTCACCCCTCCCCCTATGGACTGTCCCATCCACTCCTCCATGGTGCACTGCCACAGCCTCCACAGCCTGAGTGTCCCTTACCGGTCACCCCTCCCCAGGGGTGGGATTCAAATTTTTCACAACTGGTTCTGTGGGCATGGCTTAGGTGGGTGGCCATGGCTTGGTGGTCATGTGACTGGATGGACATAGCTTGGTGGTCATGTTATTGGCTGGCTGGGGCAACTCAACATCACTCACATCAAGGCATGCATTTCCTCGCCTGGCCTCTCGTGACTGTGGGGATGCTGCAACAGTCATAAGTGTGAAAAATGGTTATAAGTCACTTTTTTCAGTGCCATTGTAAATTTGAATGGTCACTCCACACAAGCAAAGTACCAGCAAAGGAGGGGAAGAAAACTCCAGAGATGTTCCTGAGACAAGAAGTCTAGTCCTGCCAAGAATGTAATAAAGGTTAATGGAGAGGCAGTTTCTGTAAGCAACACCAGTATGTTTCCTTCCTGCCTTCCTTACAGGATTAAGCCAGTAATTTCTTCTAACAACCGGTTCTCCGAACTGCTTAGAATAGGTGCGAACCTGTAGAATCCCATCCCTGCCCCTCCCACATCACCTCACCCTGGGCGATTCACCCCAAACAATTTGTGCACAGAACAATTAGCATGTAGAATAGCTCCCAGGATGCAGATAATGGCACCCTGTGCCAAGGCCCACAAGAACTGCAATTGCTACCATACTGCCAGGACAGAAAGAGAATCAGCTCACAAAATGGTGGTGACCAGCTGGTCGATATCTCCCCACATAGGAGGAAAAGCAACCTTGGCAACCTGGAAAACAATCAGTGGGGAGGCACCATTGCTGGGCTGTTGATTGACCCTCTTCCTGGAGTGATGCATTTGGGCAGGAGTCACCTATAAGAGCAGTGGTTCCCAAAGTGTGTGGTACCGCCCTCTGGGGGGCATTGGGATGACTTAAAGGTGCAATAAGAGGCAAGGGGTGGCAGAGGAGTGCTGGAGGTGGGTCCCTCGCAGGGCACAATAGTTTGGAGAACCAGTAAAATGGGCCCATAGCTGACCCCACTCCTTTCTTCGCACTCCTCCATTCCCTGGCCAGTCAGTCCTTATTGTGCATGTGCGACATTACACACATGCATGACAATTGCTAACTGCCACAGCTGGACTGAAAAAGTTTGGGAACCACTGTATTAGAGGAAGGGGACCAGTCCACATACAGGAGGGCCCTCTCTGTCTCTTTCCAAATATTTCTCAGCAGTTGGTATAGAGCAAATGCTGGGGAGGCACCCTGGAATCTGGGGGCACAACCAGCATGTCCACTCTGGGGAGGATGCAGGTTCCAGTCTGGGAGAGCAGGAAGGAGATTTCAGGGGTGCTTATGATATTCATCTGTGGGGGAGAAGATTGCTGAAGGTCTGGACACTTCGCTGTCTCTCCTCTCCCCTTGGCAGGGATCGATTCTTCAAATAGAGAGAAGGAGAGCAATGATTAACAAATCAGCCCCTCTTTTCACATTCCCTTGAAGAGGCATTCTATTTCCACCATTCTGTCTTCCTTATCAACTATTTTGTAGTGTCTCCATCTAACAGTCCTAAACACAAAATAGAATCCCTGAGCAAGAATACTTTTCCATTCAGCATACTTTTTCAGAAAATAAGCTAAAAAAAAATAATTGTAAGACCACACCTAGAGTACTGCATCCAGTTTTGGTCACCACACTATAAAAAAGATGTTGAGACTCTAGAAAAAGTACAGAGAAGAGCAACCAGGATGATTAGGGGACTGGAGGTGAAAACATACAACGAATGGTTGCAAGAACTGGGCTTGGATAGTCTAGTAAAGAGAAGGACCAAGGGAGACATGATAGAGGTCTTCCAATATTTGAGGAAGGGGACAAGACCCACAGAGAGGAAGGGGTCAAGCTATTTTCTAAAGCACCTGAAGGCCAGACAAGGAATAATGGATAGAAACTGAGTAAGGAGAGATTCAACCTGGAAACAAGGAGAAACTTTCTGAGAGGGAGAACAATCAACCCATGGAACAGCTTGCCCTCAGAAGTTGTGGGAGCGCCATCACTTGAGACCTTCAAGAAGAGATTGGACTGCCATTTGTCAGAAATGGTACAGGGTCTCCCGCTTGGGTGGGGGGGTTGGACTAGATGACCTATAAGGTCCCTTCCAACTCTGATTATCTGTTATTTGTTAAGAGGCAACTGGACTTTCTGGTTTTTCTTTGAAGACGTTTCGCTTCTCATCCAAGAAGCTTCTTCAGCTCTGACTGGATGGTGGGGAATGGAAGGGTTTATTCATAGTGCTATTAGTTAAAGTAATCTATTAAATTATTTTTTCTATTATAATTATTTGAAGGAGTCAAGGACCAGTATGAACTTTTTTTAAAAAAAAGTGGATGAGTTAAAGTGTTTGGGGAACCCCGATCTAGAGATTAACCAATGAATCAAGTTTTACAGGGCATACATTATATATACCAATGTATATGCACATAAATATTGAGCTCACATTCCTTCCAGAGACTCCACTTAAATGACACAAGAAACAAAATGACTGTGTTCAGAGGATCCAAAAAAAGGGAAAATTGGGTAAATAAAAGCAGACTTACTTTCCCATTATCACTGGTATTCTACGGTATTCATTTTGCAAATATGAACAGCAGAACAGGTAATGTCTGCCTTGATCATCAATCTACCATGTGTACTTAAATGGCCATGATAGAAAGCATTTTTTGTCAAGCAATATGTACATTTAATAGGATGTATCTCAGGTGAGCAGCATGGAAAGACATGCAACATTTGCAAATCCTGGCATGAAAATTACTCAGCAAGCTCCACTGAAGTCAGTCAAGGATGGACTCCAGATCTGAATGTGTCAACCACTCTTCAACTCAATGACATTTCTTCAAACAATATTTTCTTTAAATGGACTGCACTCCTATCTTATTTAAGACGTCAAGATGGTCAGTGTTTCCTAAAGGGTGAAACAAGACGACAACTTTAAAATTAGGCTGGTGCATGCAGTATACTGTAATAGCAATAGCACGTAGACTTATATACCATTTCACTGCTTTACAGCCCTTTCTAACTAGTTTACAGAGTCAGCCTATTGCCCCCAACAATCTGAGTCCTCATTTTACTGACCTTGGAAGGATGGAAAGCTGAGTCAATCTTGAGCCGGTCAGGATCGAACTGCCCAGCTGCTGGAGTCAGAAGAATTAACCTGCAATCCTGCATTCTAACCACCACGGCTCTTTTATACGATATACAGGTGGTCCTCAGTGTACAGCCACAATCTGGAGCAGAACTTCCATTGCTTCATGAGGCTGTTGTTAAGTGAGATGGCTAATTTGATGATCATTTTTTCTATGGTCATTAAAAGAATCACAACGTTGTTAAATGAATCCAGCTTCCCCCACCCCACCCCACTCCTGATTTTGCTTGTCAGAAGCTGGCTAGGAAACCTGCAAATGGTAATCACGTGACCCTGAGACATTGCAACTCTCATAAATACAGGACAATTGTTCAGTGCCTGAATTTTCATCATGTGACCATGGGGAATGCTGCACTGGTGATCGGTTCAATGACCAGTCAGAACTGGTTTTTGTCAATGCTGTTATAGCTTCAAAAGATCTCCAAATGAAGGGTCACAAGTCAAGAACTACTTGAAAATATCTGAAAATATTTGCTTTGGTTAATTACAAGACACCATCCAGCCAAAATTAACATGTTTAGTGTTCTCTCTCTGTTTTCACTAGGAGCATTAAAAACCTACACATTGTCCTAATGAAGTCAGAGGGAAATAAGGGGGATTCCCTATAGCCAGATTGTTTCCCAAAGTGTGTTCTTTGCTCATCCCCATCTTTCCCCCCCCCCAAAAAAAATCTGCATAATTGTGGTTAAGAAATTGGTATTGTAGAATGTTAGCACCTACCCTTCTCCTAGAAAAATGAAATATTTTGAGAAATATTAAAAAGGCAGAATATTATAGTTCCCTGGATGAGAAATTGGAGAAACATGCTCTTGGAAAGCAGTCTCCAGCTTCCTTAATAGCCCCCAGCAGATGTCAGCACTTAAGAGTTAATGAGATAGCTAGCTCTATTCATAAGAAAATACCCAATATCCAACAAAGGTAGGATTAGCCCTCAGCCACAATAGGAATTGCCCAAATCCCCTTCATTGCATCAGCCAAACTTCAGCCAAGCTTAGCTCAGACAAATTCCTAAGATTTGTAAATGGCACCATGGGAGTCTGATAACAGCCAACAGAATACATGTTCTTGCACAGGAACAGGAAGCTCAGATGCAAAGCCCAAGAGAAGGTATAAAAACCTTCCATGTCCAACTCCATGTGATCAGCTACCCAGAATCACATGTGCTTGGTGGTTCTGCTTCATCATTAACCATCTTTCCAATCAGCCTCCATGTTTCCTGTGTCCTTCTCCCGACTTGGAACTGAATCAGGTAAATATTTCTCCCAATAGTTGAAACAATTCTTTTCAATGTTTTCAACAAAAGTAAGTTTAGATGGGAATTTGCGCTGGCTTGTTGAATTACATGCTAGAAGCATGAACTAAATTGTGTACCTAAGAATACATTGCTTTTAAATAAGACACTTTGTTATCTACTGAAAACATAGATGAATAACAGGATAAAAGAATTGAGAGAGATCTTGGAGGTCTTCTGGTCTAGCCCCTTGGCTGAAGCAGGAGATCCTGTACCATTTCAGACAAGTCATTGTCCAGTCTCTTCTTAAAAACTTCCAGTTTAGGTTTGTTTGTTTGTTTTTTTATTTGACGCCTGAAATGCCTGCAGAAGATCAGCCAGTTGCCATTATGGTATATTTCAATCAAGAAACTCAAATAACAGATTATGAAAGTAAAATTAATACAAAGGAAAACTAATCTCCTAAGTATTTTCTGCCCACTCCTGATTTCTGAAACTCAGCTCCACTGTCTGTGTCTTCCTTTTTCCTTTCTTCTCCACCTCCTCACTCATTTCTGTATCAAAACATCTGGGAAACATTGTCATCAGAATTCATACAAACTTGTTCTGACACAACCTTGGTACCAGCAAGAAAATCTCAAATGCAGCAACTCAAACCTTCATAGCTTTAATCTACAAATAAACTTCTTTGTAGATAAAAGATGGCTTGCAGCCAATTAGTCCAACCAGAAAAGCCTTGACAGAATTCTTCAGATAAGCCAGACACTTTACACACGATGCTGGGTCCTTAGAGCATTTTTGCCTTCTGCAAAGGCAAAAAATATTTTGAAACCAGGCTTATGTTTCCTGGAGGGAGGGGCTATTATATTGCATCCTTACTCCCGAGTAATCTGTGCTGCTCCAGCTGTTCTCTTCTATGAATCCTCCTGTGTCACAGGCTCCTCGGGAACCTTCTCATTGCTGCTGCCAGCCCCCACAATCCCTGAAGGCAGTCCACCCCCAGCCCCTCATCCAAATCCTCACTCTCCCCCACCATCGGCACCTGCTGCCGGATAACCACAACAAAACTAGTGACAGGCAAGTTTCCAAGTCAAGCATAGGAAGCTGTGGGGGGGGGGGGAGGGGATCCAAAGAACCAGAACTGATCCAGAAAAGGAGCTAGGATTTTTGCCCAATATTCACGATCTGGGATTTAATCCTTTTTGGGAGGAGCACTTGGGAGGAGCAAATGGACTTGCAGATTGGATGCAAGTTGCAAATCTTACATTTTACCACTTAAAATGAAAAAAAAAAAAATAAGGACAAGAGGGTGTTTTCCAAGGGAGATACCTTTTTAAAACCATCAACTCAAACGATGAAGTGAATGGTATCTCCCTCTGTGAGTGTGTGTGTTGTTGCTGTTGTCCTTTCATTCACTTTAAGTGAGATTGTGGGTCACTGGCTTTCACTCAACCTGCTGGTGTTCAGAATAAAAGCCGGGAGCTCACTGGAAAAAAAAATACAGCCGCCCTTGACTGGCCAGTTCTGCTGAAAGGAGCTGACCTTTGGGTTTTTTTTCTCTGCCCCAGGAAGCAAAGGTTAGAGTGGACTCGGCCATCGATGGATAAAGGCAGCTGATTAGATCATCACCTCGGAGCTGCTCCATTGAAAGCGCAAGGACTTCCGGAGGCCAGTCTCTTCATGACGGGAGCCATTTGTATCAGATGACAGTGGAGCGATCTCATAGAGGAGGTCAACCTCAAGAGAGGTCACCAAATGACCAGGAGGGGAAGCAGAAAGAAAGGGAAACCTCTTGGGACCTGAATTGGAGGAGAGTCTTTTGGAACAATCTGCAGATAGGCCGAATCACCTATTAATACGTTGCTGGTCAAGCTGTTGTGGCTATCACAACTGGCATTATGGGACTCTGTGTGTGTGTGTGTGTGTGTTTATCTGTCTCTGTCTTTGTTTCTGTCTGTCTGTCTCTGTCTCCTTTTCTCTCACTCTCTGTCTGTGTCTCTCTGTGTCTCTCTGTTTCTGTCTCTGTCTCTCTCTGTGTGTCTGTGTCTTTGTGTCTGTCTGTCTCTCCCTCTCTCTCTCTCTCTCACACACACACACAGAGAGAGAGAGAGAGACAGACAGACAGACAGACTTCCCTTTTGCCTGACAGAAGGAGAAAAGGAGAAGGAAAAAGGATGAGCAAGGACCAAAAAGAGGCCTGTTGGATTGGGAAGCTGGGAAGCTTGGTCTATTAAGCTGAGGGAAAAAAGCAGAAGTTTGAAAAGAGAATTGTAGCAAAAGTATTGGATGGACAATAACCTATTCAGGATCTTTTCCTTGTCCAAAATGCCTCAAATATACCTTCTCAGTATAATCCACTGCAATCCTGCCAAGCAGAGGAGGGTCAAAGCCAAGAACAAAAGAGCTCATACAGAGCGTTTTTCTTCTGGGAAGGGTTTTAACCCAAGAATTTCCCAGATCTTTACTCAGGTTTTTTCACTAGTCTTCTTACAAGATTAGCTACATGTGTCGAATTTCTATTCCCATAGTTTTCAGCCACAATGAAAATGTGCATTGCTAGTCAAGGAGTTATGGAACTCAGAATCCCACTCTTGGTGGGGAGGCTGTGATTTTTAATATAGAAGATAGACATGTCATTCTGAACAATAGAGTTTTGTTAATAACAGAAGGAGCATATAATGGTGATTGTGACCCTATGAGGAGGCTCAATGATGTGTGATCTGTGACCTTCAAGCTTTCAATAATTATTTTAAATTTTGTATCTGCTGAATCTTTAAAATTGTATCTAGAGTTTGATTTTAGAGAGATATTTTGTGAGATGGGTGATCATATAAATATGAAAGAGAGAAAAATAGAGAAATAAATAAAAAATAGAGAGAGAGAAATTGAGAGAATCAGAGAGAAGGAAAGGAAGGGAAGGGAAAGGAAAGGAAAAAGGAAAGGAAAAGAAAGGAAAGAAAGGAAAAGAAAGGACATGGTAAGAGAAGGGAAAGGAAATGAAGGAGGGGAAGGGAAGAGAAGAGAAGGAAGGGAAGAGAAGAGAAGAGAAGGGAAGGGAAAGGAAAGCAAAAGAAAGGAAAGGAAGGGACAGGACATGGGAAGAGAAGGGAAAGGAAAGAAGGAAAGGAAAGGAAAAGAAAGAAAAGAAAAGAAAGGACATGGGAAGAGAAGGGAAGAGAAGGGAAAGGGAAGAAGGGAAGGAAAAAAGAAAAGAAAAGGTCATGGGAAGGGAAGGGAAAGGAAGGGAGGGGAAGAGAAGAGAAGAGAAGAGAAGAGAAGAGAAGAGAAGAGAAGAGA
>BLBF01000010.1:11432244-11469203 GCA_015471245.1 Laticauda colubrina
AAGGAAAGGAAAGGAAAGGAAAGGAAAGGAAAGGAAAGGAAAGGAAAATGGAAAGGAAAATGGAAAGGAAAATGGAAAGGAAAGAGGACATGGGAAGAGAAGGGAAAGGAAGAGAAGAGAAGGGAAGAGAAGGGTAGGGAAGGGAAGGGAAATGAAAGAAAAAGAAAGAAAGGAAAAGAAAGGACATGAGAATAGAAGGAAAGGAAAGGAAGGGAAGGGAAAAGAAAGGACATGGGAAGAGAAGAGGAGGAAAGGAAGGGAAGAGGAGAGGAAGGGAAGGGAAGAGAAGAGGAAGGGAAGGGAAAAGAAGAGAAGGAAAGGAAGGGAAGGGAAAGAAAAGGAAAGGAAAGGAAAGAAAGGAAAAAGGAAAAAAAAAGAAAGGAAAAGAAAAGAAAGGACATGGGAAGAGAAAGGAAGGGAATGGAAGAGAAGAGAAGAGAAGAGAGGGGAAGGGAAGGGAAGGGAAAGAAAAGGAAATGAAAGAAAAAGAAAGAAAGGTAAAGAAAGGATCTGGGAAGAGAAGGGGAAGGAAAGGAAGGGAAGAGGAGAGGAAGGGAAGGGAAGGAAAGGAAGGGAAGGGAAAGAAAAGGAAAGAAAGGAAAAAGGAAAGGAAAAGGAAAAGAAAGGACATGGGAAGAGAAAGGAAAGGAAGGGAATGGAATGGAAGGGAAGGGAAGGGAAGGGAAGAGAAGAGAAGAGAAGGGAAGGGAAGGGAAGGAAAAGAAAGAAAGGAAGGAAGGGGAAGGGAAAGGAAAGGGGAAAGGAAAGGAAAAGAAAGGACATGGGAAGAAAAAGAAATGGAAAGGAGGAAGTAATTTTCTCTGCAAACTGCAACTCCCAAAGGGTTTCTCTGCTGCAGGCTTGGAGACACTTCCGCTTTCGGGGAGTTAAATTGGTCCCTTTGACAATCGGCAGCAACTTTTGCCTTTCTTTTGAAAAAGCAACAAAAAGATTTTACCTCCAACTTGACCTGAACAATGAGACCTCACGCCCGGTTTGCTTCTCATAGACACACACATGCACACACCCTAAAATGAAGGGGGTGAATCAGAGAATTAAATGATATACACCCTATTTTTAGGCCGCGAAAATATCCTGTTGACCTCGGAGAACTAGATGTCAGCAAGGGAGAAAATGTACAAACTCCCTATATAGGAAAAATAACACAAATAATAATATTTTGTTTGTAAAATAATGCAACAATAAAATAAAATAATTTCAGCCTCGGGTGGGCTGGTGGTATAAGAGGAAAGGAAAGGGGGGGGAAAAGGAAAACAGAATGCTGAAACTATTTTTTTTTTAAAAAAAAACTACAAATATGATAAATCTGAAACATCATGGGGCTATGGAACAGTGCACTTATGAGACAAAGACAAGTAAAAAAACTATGCTGCATATAAATATATATAAATACATATACACAGTCTTAGAGGGAAAGCATGAATGTAGTAAAGCTAAGAATATTTCTCTAAAGATCTGCGTTATAGTGTAATTATAAACTATGGGTTACGACAATCTATTCATTCATTCAAATTCATCTGTACTTTATATTGTATATTATTGTATTACATATCTATATCTATCTTTGTCTAATACATGCACTGTTCCATAGCCCACCGTATTTGTAGTTTTTTTGAACAAAAAATAGTTTCAGCATTCTGTTTTCCTTTCCTTTTTTTCCCCTTTCCTTTCCTCATATACTTACTTTCTCTCTCTCTCTCTCTCTATCTATCTATCTACTGGTTTCTGTACATGTGGATTTTAGCTGTTGTTCTTTCCGTTCATGAGCCTATTCAAGGTATACACAGTCATCAACAAGTGGGCAGACCAGGCCAAAATAAGACACAATCCTGAATCTTTTAGATGATATGAAATTTCATCCAGTCGCTGGAAAATAGAAGTGGGCCCGAAATCTGAGCAGGAGGCCAAACAGGAGGTCTGTCAAGACGTCAGCGCTGGCCAAACTTGCAGTGGTCTTTCTTTCTTTTTCTTTCTTTCTTTCTTTTTCTTTTCTTTCTTTCTCTTTCCTCTCTCTCTCTCTTTCTTTCCTTCTCTCTCTTTCTTTTTGTTAAAAGGCGGGGTGGGGGCGGCGGCGGCGGCGGCAAGACATCTCCACTCGTTCCGCTTCTTCTTTCACGGCGGAAGCGACACCTGCTTTTGGCTTCGGGTTGGTCCGCTTTAGTTCCTCGGCCGGCCGATCCCACCGACGCGCTTCCCCTTTGCAAGGCGTGCGACTTTCCGCGCTCCCCTGACACCACCCGTGAGAATTGAGCCATCTCGCTGCGGCGATGGAGGGTCGCGTGGCTACCCCCGCTCTTGATTTCTTTCTGTCGCCCGCCCGACCCGGATTGGATCACAGCCCCCCCCCCCCCCCCCCGCAAGTCCCCGAAGCCCCTTCCTTGGTGGTGTAGAAGAGAACCCACAAACCCCGAGCTAGGGGGAAAGGCGTGTTGTGTGAAGACCCTCACGAATGGAAAAGAATGGGAGGGCAGCTTTAGCGAAACAAAAGGGGGCCATTTGAGTTGCAAAAGGAGAAGCTCGGCCGGCGAGCGAGCAGAAAATGAGATCGACTGGACCTTTTCAAGTGATTCAAAAGTCTCAGAAGGAAAGGCGAGGAGATCCGCCATAGCTCCTCAAAGCGCCCTTTTTTCGGAAGGAAGGGAAGGGAAGGGAAGAGAAGAGAAAAGAGAAATTAATTTAAAATGCGGAAAATCCGAAATGGGCTCCCACAACCAGTCGCTACCCTTCAGAAATACCCTAACGCCTCACTTTTCGTGTGAACTAAGAAGCCCGGGATGAAACGGGGGCTGGTTGCCCGCAAAACTACTTCTGCCTTAAACGTGGAGCGCAAGGGATATAAATCCTTCCATTCGCCCACCAGTTCGCCAGTCAGAGCTGAAGAGGCTTCTGGGATGAGAAGCGAAACGTCCTCAAAAGAGGGAGGGGGGGAAAACACACACAAGAAAGTCCAGCTGCCTCCTGGGGGGGGGGGGGAGGGGGGAAAAAAAAAAAAAAAACCAAAACTACCTTTGGGAATAACCTTTTTGAGTTTAACCCGCCTGAATCTTCTCGGAGTTGCGGGTCCGTGCAATTCGGAGGTGTTGGAAAGCGAGCCTGGGGGGACGTGGGGATCGGGTGAAGGGACGGACACCCGTCTCCTGCTCCCTATTTTCCCCAGGACTGAGAAAGGGAGGAGGAGAAGCTCAGCACCTCTATCCGCCTGGCAGCCAAGAAGGCCCAGAAAGCGCTGCGTCCCAGGCGGTTCCACTTTCGAGAGCAACAAGTTCCCCCCCCCCCTTTTTTTTTTTTTTTCTTCTCTCCTCCCGGCGACTTTTCTCCTCCACCCGCCCCTTCTTCTTCCAAAACGCGGCTCCTCTTAGGGACCTCCCGGGCTCCGGTTGGGCTTGGCTTACCCACCTCCTCTGCCTCTTAATCCCTTCCCTCGCCCGAGAAAAGGCAGCAGCGACTCCAGCTGCAGCAAAGACTGCAGTGGCCGGCGGGCCGTCAGCCTTTCCCGCTTGCCGAGGCTGCGAAAGGCTCTCCCGGCCCCCGAGTGGGCTCCGCCGCGTTAGCCTGAGCCCTTGTCGCAGGTTTCTCCCCCCCCCCCCCCCCCAACAAAAAAAAACCCGATACCTTCCCGGGCTCGGTTGGCAGCCCTGCAAAAAAAAAAAAAAGCTTTAAGCAAACGGGAGGAGAGAACCTTACCCGGAGGGGTAGAAGAGCAGCCTTTACGCCGAGGCCCGAGCAGGCGGCAGCCTCTTCAAGAGGCGAAGAAGCTGTAGGCCGGCTACCAAGAGGTCACTAGCTACAAGGACTGGATCAATACCGCCCCCCCACACACACACATACACCCAATGCCAGATGGCTTCTGAAGAGGGAGGAGAGGAAGAAAGAGAGAATGAGAGAAAGGCCCTACAACAAGCTCAAGAGTTAGGATCTACTCCCCCACCCCAATTTCTACAAAAACCTGTAGGAGGCAGAGGTGGGTGGGCTGTAGACGGTGGGATGGTAGGTGAGGAGAGTCAGAGGAAGAAAGGTTAAAATGTGTAATATTTCGCTATGTAAATTATATTTACATTACTATCTGTGCATATAAGCCTGCATATAGGTATATATTTGAATTGTGTGTGGGGGGGGGGTATAGTAAGTCTACCCATGTAGTACAAGCAGTAATCTTTGAATAAATGCTCAGCTCAGTTATAGTGTAGAATATGGATATGTCTGTATAGTGTGTGTTTGTGTAGACTATGTGTACATATATGAACATGTATATAATATTTGCAATGTATGCATATATCTGCGAGTGTTGTATGAGGATATAACAAATGAGTGTATGCATATATGTAGACATTTGTGTGTGTTGAAAGATAAGTTAGTGTAACAGTTATATTTTTTGTTGTAATTATCAACACACACAAATATGATGCCTACAATTTATGCATTTATGCAATTTATGCATACTGATACAACACAGACAATATATGCATGGTGTGTGTATATATGGACATTGTGTACTATTATGTATGTGAGTGTTCATACATGTTTCTCTGAGCATAATAGGGTAGGATAATATTTTGCATGAGCAGCCAAGAAGTAAAACACACACACCCCGATCCTCACGTCGGAAATGGCGACCGAAGGCCATTTGTCCGGGCCCGGCGGAGTCTCTCCAAGCCCCGCTTCAGATCTCGGAGACACGAGCCCGCTGCAACCAGCTTCCCAGAGATCCAGCCGGGCGGAGCCTTTCGCCCTTTGACTGGGCCCTTGTCGGTTCCTGCCCTTCCAATATTGCGCCTTTGCAAAGACGGCTCAACTTTCTCCCTCGCTTCGCCCTACCGGTGAATAAAACATAAGCGAAAAGAGCGTAAAAAGAGAACGCCAGTGGGCTCATTCCGCTCTCGTTCATATGAACGGAGCGCAACTCTGCCGAAGGCTCCGGTTCTTCTTCCCCCGGTATTCCCAGAAGGCGAGGCTCGCTCTTCCCAAATGGATGGGGGGCCCCTTTCTGAAAAAACGAACCGGGAAACCTAAGGAGAGGGGAAAGCGCGCAAGGCAAAAAACAAAAACCTCGAGAAATCTCCAGTGCAGATCAAAGGCAGTTTCTCCTGCTTTGGTTAGGCGCGTGGGTGCATTTACTGTACAAGGGCGGCATGGCACGAATCCCCTGGAACCGAACCTGGGTTTAATGAGATCGGGGAGAAGGATGCCCAAGGCAGATCCGGCCAAGATCGAGGGAGAAGCAGTCCGATCGATTGTGGGGACGCGCAGCCCCCTCAACCTTTCAACTCTCCCTCCACGTGGTCCCGGGGCTCCCTTTCCTGCCTGCGCTCTTTTTCCAAGCCTCCCCCCATCCCCGGCTCGCACGCGCGCGCTTCTCCGCCTCCCCGGGAAGAGAAGGGAGCCCCGCCCCTTCGGGAAATAGGATGGGGGGGGGTCAAAAGGCAGGCCGTCGAGCCCTAAGTCATCCCCCCCCCTTCCTTGCGCGCGCATTTCCTCCAAGCCGACGCCAAAACGGAGGGGTTCGCAAACGCTACGGGACTTGAAACCGAAAGCCGGTGGAACGGCCTGCTTGACCCAAAGCCGAGCGGCCAAACTCCTAGCGTCCCGTGTAAACACGCGCTCTTCATTGGAAGTAAGTCCTACCCGAGCCCAGGGTGGCCGAAATGAAAACCGCTGTGGCGGAAACCTTTCGACGCAAAGCAAGCCTGCGCTGGCCTTAACGCAGATGAAGGAGGTTTCCTTTTTCCTGGGAGAAACGGCGGTTTGGTCCCTTCACCGTCCCCTGTGTTGGTCGTCTTCCAGATAGAACAGCGAAAGGTGAATCCGAGGGTTTTCCAGAAGTCTTTGGAAAGGTAGGGGTGGGGGCGGTTAATTTTTTTAATAGGTAAAGAGCAGGCTTCTGGTGGAAAACCGGATTCCAACTAGATCGTCAAAGGATAGAAAAACAATGGAAGGCCAATTTTTAATTTGTTTATTTTTGAATCAGCCCTGCCGGAAATGTGAAAGTTGGCAAGGTAGAGCAGGGGTCCCCAAACTTGGCAACTTTAAGACTTGTGGATTTTAACTCTCAGGATTCTGGGAGTTAAAGTCCACAACTCTTAAAGTTGCCAAGTTTGGAGACCTCTTGAGACGGTGAGATGATGATTATTTTAATTTTGCCCCAAAGTGGCTTTAAAAAGTCCTTAAAAACTTAGATTGCCCCCCCCCAAAAAAAATATCCTTCTAACCATTGATGTGAAATAAGGGAAATTCTAAGAGGCAGAGAAGAAACAGGGCAATCTCCCTGGATTCGGATCTGAATTCTTTCTTCCCAAATCTCAAATTAAGGTCCTCCTAATATTTCAGACTGATCTTAATCCATTCTAGCCATCTTTAAAAGAAAGAAAAAAAAGGTAATATGACCTCCCTGCAAAATGCCAACAAGTAGATTATTAACAGCATGCCTTATTTTAAAAATATATAACTAACTTATAAGAATCATTTTTATTTCATGTAATAGTATAATTATTAATGAAGAAGCATTGGTATGAGCCTAAACGATAATGGGAAATAAATGTCACTGTTTTTGTTGAATTGATCTACAAAAATGAAAATTAATGGATTAATATTCTTATATTCCTTCTCTTTCCCTAGTATGTATGTGTGTGTGTACATATGAATGTGTTTGTGTATATAACTACCTATATAATATATGGGGGGGGTGGAGATTTGACAGCCCCATAAAACCACAAAGGCTTGAAAATCTCCACCATAACTTAGCTAGACAAGAAAAGCCAATTGTGAATTTACAGTTGCCATCCTTATAACTTGATTTTATGTACTTGGCCTGAGAAGTCACTTCCGAATAAGCCCATTCAGAACGACATCCTAAGATTTCCATTTTATTGCATTTTAGGCCAATTTAATCGGAAGAATATGCCATTCCCCCACATGGATTTTATTTTAACTAAAGAGATTTGAGGTTTTCTATTCTTTTTGGCCAATCTGTTCCGCGATCTTTAGCTTTACCTTATAGCAATCTTCTCTCCAGCCTCACTTTGGAAGCAAATCCCAATTAAACCTACACAATTTTGGTTACTTCAGAATAAAACTTGGCTTCCCAAGTTTTGCTTGGGAACTTGGCTTCCCAAGTTTTGCGTTTCAGAAAAAGGGAGATTGGCGCGTCCCCTACACAGAAAATGCTTCGGGCCGGCCGATATTTTTTTCCACGCTGATTTTGCAGGCCCTTCTTCCCTTCTCATCCCAAAGTGGGATGGGGACTCCTTTCTCCGCAGCCCGCCCCAAATTGTTTTCTAAGCCAGGTTTTCTCTAACAGCTGGAAGTGGTTGGAAAGGGGCTGTCTTGGGAAGACCCCCCCCCTTCCGTTGACAGCTGATCAAAAGAAAATAGGTCACGCTTTTCAAACTTATGCGCCCCCTCTCCTTAATTGCTGTCTCTTTAAACAAAGGCAACATCTGCGCAACCTCAGCCGGGCTCAACCCTTCTTGGGGGGGGGCAACCTGTTCTTACACCCCACTCCTTCCCCTGCCCTCGGGAAGAAGCCAAAACTTTTGGATTGCCGGTCGGTTAGCTAAGCGGGTTTTGAAGGGTGATCCCTCCCTCTTACTCGAGAAATTCAGCAAAACGATGGATGGAGACAAGGTTGGGCCAACGTTAGCCGTTAAGGAGTCCTGACTGCAGCGAGCTTTACTTTCATGTAAAGTCAGCCCATGTTGCTTGCTTACCGGAGGGTAAAAGCTGCAGGCGTGTTTACTAAATTGACAAGGGTGAATTGCAGACTAAAAATGGGAAGTTTTCAATTTGAAGGCTCAATCAAGCTGAGCTTTACTAAACCCAATGAGATTTGCTTTTAAGTAAAGGAACTTAGGACGGTGCTACTGAATTGGCACATAACCCTGAGGGTATTTATAGTCCTGGACATCCCTCCAACTCCTTCAAACATTATTCGTTAATATTGCATAAACAGGAACTTCAGAAGAGGGAGAAAATCTATCACAGTTGGGAACCCTTCCCCTGAGGCTATTTTACAGCCATCCGTTTCTACCGGATTCTGCCATTGCCTCTTTGACCATCGTCCCCGCTTTTTATTTGTGCCAGACGGCTTTGTCTGAACAACTCGGGGCCCAGGCACCTTTTCCTGGAAAGCGGCTTGGGCCGAACCTGGACTGGCACAAATGTTAAGGCATTTAATTCCCAACCAATGAGACCAGTCGAAAATGGAACCCGATCCTTTATATTACATTTCCTACTTGCAAGTCTTCCGAATCGAGTTTGTCCGGCCCTTAAGATCTACTGAACAACCAGGATTGTTTCAAACAACACGGATTAGTCTGTTATTGTGGGTCTAGGCACCTTTTGTTTTGCCCTTCAAATGTAAAAATTTCCCGGCCCAACCTTTGAGACACCTCTTCCTCCTCCTCTGCGAAATCCAAAGACCTTAAGGAAGCCAAGCGACCCAGCCTTTGGGGATATTGCAGTTTTTCCCATCCGGCGGGTGTTAACTAACCTGGATGAGCCCAGCCCGAGTTTATTACCAAGTCAAGGTGTTTCTATGCAGGGCGGGAAGAGGACTAAGACCCTTTCCTGTTTCCTAGAGGAAAGGGGACCGTCAGAAAAGGGGGAGGGGGCGTTAAGGGGCCTTTCAAGCTTTCCGGCGTTGCCCACGACCGAAGTACAATCAATAAAAAGTAACAAGCGAAGATTAATTGTGGGCTGGATCAGATTTTAGCAGCTGTTGTGACGAGCAGAACTTGATTTTAAGGACGGGAATGCATTGGCTTTGCTACCCGTCGGGCTTGCAAAGAAAGCTTTGCTTAGTAAATGTCCCTGGGGCAGAGGATCTCCCTTTTCAACACCAAATACTAACGAGGAACTTCCACGACCATGTAGTTAGCATCCGTGGGGTAGATTTCCTGGAAGGGGGTTTCTATGGTGATTTCATTTGAAGCAGCAGGAGTGGGGGAGGAGGAGGTAGTGATGCCGCGCTGGGATCCAAAGCAGCTCAACCTTAGGATCGCTTTTGCGCCTTCTCCGGAAAGAGCGACCTCCTTTCAAGATCTGCATTCACGCTGTTGGTTTTTGTTTTTTTTCCGCCGGGTTGGGTTGGAGGCCCGGCCGAAGTGCCGCTAAAAGGCAGGTAGGGCGCTCCGGCGGGCTGTCCGCGGGAAGGCAGCTTCAGCGAAGTTGGGCGCCGCGTCTCCCTCTCAGACGCCGCGCGGGAGGAGCAGCCGAGGGAGACGGCCTGGCAGGGCTCCGTAGCCCCCCCCCCCCCCCGACTCCCCTTCCTCAACCTCTGCCCGGAGAGGTGCGCGCGACTTTCGCGCGCCAGCCGTGGCTGAGGCGAGGCGGGAAGGCGACGCGGCGGTCCACACACGGGGGCTTGAACGTGAAGGGTGGGCTTCTGCGCAAAGGCGGCTCGGGACGTCGCCCGCCGGAGCGCCCGGATTGACAAGACTCGCCTTTCGGAGGGCGGGAAAGAACATTTCCCTCCTCCCCCCCCCGTTTGCCTCAGCGGCCGAGATGCAGCAGGAAGAACAACCTCCGTCCGCTTCACCCTCACGCGAGGCGGGTCTGTGGAGACCTGGCGAAGCGATTATTACTACTACTACTACCACTACGGTTACTACTGCTATTATTGGTGGTGATTTAGCTTCGGGGCGTGGCTCGGCCGCCCTTCCACGATGCCGCCGTGTCCTCCCCTCGCTCCCTTTGTGCGAGGCACGGGTCCACGGCTGGCGGCCAAGCCCGCGCGGGGCGAACCTCCGCACTTGGCCGCCAGTCAGAGGCCGCCGCCGCCGCCACTTTTCAACCCTCTCGCGCTGCTTCTCCGCGACGTTTGGAGAGAGCCCAGCGCCTGAGAATCTTCCAAAGGCAAGCTTGAAGCCTCCGGCGGCCAGGCTCCGCCCTCTGGCGGCTCGCCATTGGCTGGGCTTTAGGCAGCCGGGCCTCCCTTTCCCCACCCTCAGCCCACTCCTCCCTCTCTCTCCTCGGCCGGCTGCTCGGAGCTGCTTTCCGCGGATTGGGCAGGAGGCTGGTCAATCCGACAGGAGCGCCCGCCCATCAACTCCCTTCCCTCCGCTCGCGCGCGCGCGGGGGGCCGGGCTAGATGGGTGGGTGGGAGGCGAGGCGAGGCGCGAGCGCAACTCTGGACAGCTCCCGCTTGCCCAGCAGAAGACGGAAGGGCAGGCTAGGGCTCGGACATGGCGAGGAGGCAGCCGCGGCGCTGGGCAGGCTGAGGCGCGGCAAGGCCGGGGGCTTCCTTTCCCCCCCCCGCAGGTACAACTGAGAGGCCTTAGAGCGACCCCCCTTCCCTGCGCGCCCCGGCCGTCAGCCAAGAGGCGGCAAGAGCCTCAAACGGTGGGCTGGAAAAGGAACCGCCGCCGCCACCGCAACAAGCAGCCGCAGCCGCCACCGGGCTCCCGGAGCGCTCTCGCTCTCTCTTTCTCCCCGTCCCCACCCAGCACACCCCTGGAGCCACGGCCGCCGCCGCCTCCACCGCCGCCGCCTCCACCGCCGGCTCGCCCCATGGACTGAATGAAGGCTGCCTGCACCCCCTATCGATGCCTCACCAAAGAGCTGGAGAGCTGCGCCATGAACCCAGAGCTGACAATGGAGAGCCTGGGGCCCTTGCACGGGCCGGCCGGCCCTGAGCAGGAGTTGATGGGCAGCCCAAGCCCGCACCACCACCCGCCGGGCAGGAGCGCCGGCCCGCTCCGGGTCCACCCGCCACCCGCTCCGCCAGGGCCGCCGCCGCCGCCTTCCCACCAGGAGCTGGCCGCCGCCTCCTCTCGCTCGGCTATGGTGAGCAGCATGGCTTCTTTGCTGGACGGGGCAGGGGACTACCGGCCGGAGCTCTCCATCCCGCTGCACCACGCCATGAGCATGCCCTGCGACTCCTCGCCGCCCGGCCTGGGCATGGCCAGCACTTACACCACGCTAACGCCTCTCCAGCCCCTGCCGCCTATCTCCACCGTCTCGGACAAGTTCCACCACCCGCACGCCCATCACCACCACCACCACCATCCGCACGCCCACCACCCTCACGCCCATCATCCCCACCAGCACCAGCGCCTCTCGGGCAACGTCAGCGGCAGCTTCACCCTGATGCGCGACGAGCGGGGGCTCCCGGCCATGAACAACCTCTACGGGCCCTACAAAGAGATGGCCGGGATGGGCCAGAGCCTCTCGCCGCTGGGCAACGGCCTTGGCTCTCTCCACAACCCCCAGCAGGGCCTCCACAACTACGGACCGTCCGTCCCCGAGAAGATGCTGAGCCCCAACTTCGAGGCCCACCCGGCCATGCTGACCCGGAGCGACCAACACCTCTCGCGGGGCCTGGCCACCCCGCCGGCCCCGATGATGGCTCACCTGAACGGGATGCATCACCACCCTGGCGGCCACTCTCAGCCCCACGGGCCCGTCTTGGCTTCCAGCCGGGAGAGGCCGCCTTCCTCCTCCAGCGGCCAGGTCAGCAACTCGGGCCAGCTAGAGGAGATCAACACCAAAGAAGTGGCGCAGAGAATCACCGCCGAGCTGAAGCGCTACAGCATCCCCCAGGCCATCTTCGCCCAGCGGGTGCTGTGCCGTTCTCAGGGGACGCTCTCAGACCTTCTAAGGAACCCTAAGCCTTGGAGTAAACTGAAATCGGGCAGGGAGACCTTCCGAAGAATGTGGAAATGGCTGCAGGAACCAGAGTTCCAGAGGATGTCAGCCTTAAGACTTGCGGGTAAGTGGCTCGCCTGGGGGGCGGCGCGGAAAGAGCCTCCCCCAATGTCCAGAGGTGGCTCTGGAGGGGAGGGAAGGCTTGTCTTCACGTGCCTGCGAACTGGCTAGGAGAACTGGCTGTTACGTGCGGAGGGGCGACTCGAGTTCTCCTAAGAGCGCCCAGGCCTGCGTTTGAACTTGGCTGGGTGTCCCATGACCTCGCGGTTCCCGCTGGGGATACTAACAAGACAACGCCTTGGTCGCTCCGCCGCTTCACACGCCTTCCTTCCCTTTCAGCTTGCCTCCAACCCCGGGAGCCTGGTGCTTCTGTTGCACCGGAGGGTGACCCCTTCTCTTCCTCCAAGAATCCCTGGGGGGCTCAACCTTCGAGCAGCCGCCGTCAGACGGCTATAACCTCTTCGGGAGGAGCGAGACTTGCCTTGGGTCAAAAGGCCTGTGTGCGTGTGTGTGCATTGTCCCAATACTCTCTCTCTAAACTTCTTTGGAGAAGGAGAGGTTTGATTCCTTCCCCTCTTTGTAGGGCGAAGGGTACGTCTGCTTGTGCTTTTGAAAGGAGCGTGTTTTTCCACGGCATTTGCCTTCCCCAGCCTTCGCGGCTCCGTTCAGCACTGTGTGTGTTTATGTGTGTGCCGTTAGACACGCGTGCGGTATAACGCCGAAGTGCGGCTTCCCCTTGGCCAAAAATAAATTAAGTAAAGACCGCGTTTGCGAGTTTAACGTCTCTGTGTGTGGGGGCGGGGGGGGGGGGGGGGCCGGGGCGGGCCTTAGGTAGGGGGGGGGAGGTTTATTTTCTCCCGGGGCTTTCCTTTCTTTTTTTTTTTGTCTTTTTTGTGTACCATTTCAAAGTCACCGAGGAGAAGGGGGGGGGGGTTTGAGTTGGTTGGTGAATCAATTAAAATTCATGATTGGGTTGTGAAAAATGAGGCGTTGAGCGTTTAAGCCACCAAATAAATGCTTCAGAGGAAGGGCTTTGGGGGGGAAGGGAAGGAGGGAAGGAGGGAGGGAGGGAGGGAGGGAGAAAGGAGGGCTGCTTTCTGCAGAACAGATTGGATAGATTCGAAGCGAAGAGTGCGAGAACAATCACTTGTGTTGGGGGGGGGGGGGGGGGGAGCCGCTATTTATCCTTTTGATGTGCGCCGAGTTGCTTGCCAGCACCCTCTAGCGGCCGCGGCGGGAAGTCGCCTCTCTTTCTATTGTTCTAACTCGGCCAGAGGGGTTCGGTCATTGGACACGGTTACGCGTGTCGCGGAAAAAAGGAAAAGAAGAAAAAAAAAAAAAAAAAAAAGCACCGTCCGTATCCATTTCGGACAGGGAAAAAAAGGATCCGTTTGGAGAAAGAGGTCTGTCGGGGACGGGGCGATCGGCCGTCTCCCTCGCTTGTGGCTGCGTCGCGTTGAAAAAAGTCTAGAAATAAAAGCGGCGAGACCCGAACACGCAAACGCGTGATTTCTCAAATGAGGAGCGCCTTGCAAGAGATTGCATTGCATTCGACCTCTGGTTGGCCGCTGGAAAACATTAAAAAATAAAAACAACCCATGGAATAAACGGGGGAGGCAGGGCGCAAGAATGCTCCCCGACATATAACTATCAATTCTTCCAGCGCCTTGTCATTGCTACAGTATTTGCTCTCGCCTGTCAAACGCGGCGCTTTGCCTTTTCCTCTGATCCGAGGCGATCTTTTGTTTATAAGCCGCCCGGTTTCCTGCCCAGCGAGGCCATCCAGGAATGTTTACAAATGTATTTAAGAAAATGGGGGCGGAGGAGGGGGGGGGAATCCCGCCTATTTCTGACAATTGCTTCATTCACCTGTGTTTGATGGATTCTGGCCTGTAGCAATTAATCGTTGGCTGGTATTGATTAGTGGGGTGGGGGAGGGGAGAGAAAGCCAGCGAGTGGCTTCCAGCGATGCCTTTCGCTGAAAGGAGCTGAGCTCCTAAATCTTATTTATTTATTTCCTCGCCTTCCGTCCTCATCCTCCCCCTCCCTCCCCCTAATTATCTCTTGTATATATTTAGAGGCGCTTGCATCCCCGGCTGCCTTGCTTGTCTTTCCAGGCGCTTGCAAAGCCTGCCCCGGAGGGAGGGAGGGAAGGAGGCAGGCAGGCAGGCAGGCAGGCAGGCAAGGAAAGAGGGGAGTTTTATCTGGCACGTCTGCCAGTAATTTATTGTTAATTAGCATTCCTGCTCGTTTAATTACGAGCCCAGCCGCTCGCTTGTGGGAAACTCACGCGGGTGAGATACAAACCCCCGAGTTTGGCTATGCGTTGGGAGAAGAGATGTGGCTAGATAGGCGTCCTTTGTTCGTTCGTGTGTGTGTGTACTCTTGTCACCCATTTCCTAACAAGACAGTTTGGAAACACCGCGCGTCCACAGATGAGCTCTTCTCTCTTCCTCTCCTCTCCTCTTTCCTCCCTCCCTCCCATCCCTCTCCCCTCTCCGCTTTCTCATTCGTTCTTAGCTATGATAATTAACGTGAGAAACGTCTGAAATGCATATCGACCAGACTTTTATGCGGCGTTATCAGCAAGCCTAATAAACCAAGCGCCAGGACGCAGAAGCAAATCCCCCTTCCTCCCCCTGTTTGTGGTCAAGCTCCTCGCTCTCTGGGTCTTCCCCTTGTGGTGCTCGCTGGAGGGAGGGAGAAGGATGGTCAGATTTTTTTTTTTCATTTGATTACTCAAAATGCTAACAAAAGTAAAGTGAAATCGGGTGAAAAACAACACCGTCCTGTAATTCCCCTTTGGATTCCTCCTGTTTGGAAGCCAGTGTTTTCGGGTGGGATTACCGGAATCATACCTGAGAAGAAATCCTCTCGCTTTGCTTTTTTTGGAACGGTTGACCTTCAAACGGCCTTATTCTAGAATAGGCCTAAGTGAAGGCGGGGTGGGGAGAGGAGGGAATCATACTTGAGGGGTGACTTCAAGGCAACTTTTGGGGGCTGCGAGATGTAGTACCCTGGAAAAGACCAGTTAAACGCCGCGGAAAGGCTCCATTTTCGGCCGAGGGTTGCGTCTGCCGGCTTCCACCTATTTTATATATACATACATACATACATACATACATACATACATACATACATACATATATATATATATATATATATATATATATATATATATATATATATATAATCTATTAATCCCCACTTTGTCTGCAGGGCCAAATTATCCGGGCTCCGAGACGGTTTAGTTTTTAACCCTGAAATTCAACTCACGCTTGTTGACATTGCAGCCCTTCGTCGATCGATGAGGAGAGGGGCCAAGACGTCCACTCGGTCCGGTTTGAAGATGGGGCGCCTTAACCTCGACCCATTTGTTGCAAAGGTAGCTTTGGTTCGGTTCAGAGTTCAGGATTGAGGGCAGAATCTTCATTGGCGCCCCCTTCCGCCCCCTTCCCTATGTGACGTCAATTCGCGATTTAGATCCCTTTCCTTTCATGGCCCGGAAAACACGAACGCCCGGAAAGATCCGGACTGCTGAAACCACCTTTTTAGAGGGTATTTGAACGGAGGAGATTTTCTACCTCAAATACGAAACCCTGCGCCATCTGATGGCTTCAAATCTTGGGACCAGATGGTGGGATCTTTCTCCTGCACATCTGCTCCATTTTTTCCCACCCGGGTTTACACACACAAACGTTGCAGAACTGATTCAGGGACTAAATAAACAAGCCATCTGAATACAGTCTCCGCGAAAACCAGCAAAACAGGGAGGAGAAGCTGAGAACGGAAGGAGGGACAAAAGCCCCCCCCCCCCCTTTCTATCAATTATTAAAATAATTCGCGGGGATTCTGGTGAGCTGGACCGAAGAGACAATAATTGCGGGCGGCGGGATGGGAGAGGAATAAATTGGGGTGCTCACCAAACTCTGGCAGTTCTAGCAGCCAAAGGATGGTACGCGGTTGATCTCCAACCTTGGGGGGGCACCCCCACAACTTTTGGGTTAGTCAAGTTTCCCACGTCGCTTCGCCGAGGGCCGGGGTGAGGCGTTGGAGCGCCTCGTTAAAGAAGGAAGCCTTGCTTTCTCTTCCTCTTCTCCCCCCCCCCTCTCCCCCCCCCCCCCCCCCCCCCCGAGCCATTAAAAATGCATATTCGAGCCCCGCAGGGTGAGAAGAGTCGCTTAGACTGGCCTGGTTTCTCTTTATATTTATTTAGGCTGTGCGCCCTTGATAGAAATCGCTGGTTTTAATATGTGTGTGTGTGTGAGGGAGCGTCTGGTAGGTGTCATTTCAACAAGAAAACAACACAAAAATGCAGTGCAGATTTATACCCGCCTTATAGGAGGGTGTGATGGTTTGGTCCTGGTGATGAAAGATCCCTTGAGTCTTTCCCAAGTCGCTTGGAGAAAAAGGCCAGTTAATTGTTTTCACCTTTGCGATAAATTACACTTATGCAAAACTAGCTCACCGGATTCTTTCCCCCCCCCTTTTTTTTTTTTCTTCTTCCTCCCGGCCGTCCCTTCCCCACCCCCTAAATTTAGCGATTTTCAGTTTGGAGAAACATCGAGAGAGAGAGGGGGAGAGAGAGAGAGAGAGAGAGAAGATAATCCCAGTAAGGTACAGTATGTACACACTACAGGTATAGGTGGGCCCTATCAGGTCGTCAGGTAAGGACAAACCCTCGTCTCCCTTTGCCCCCAACTTCGGGGGATAGTTAGGAATGCGAAAAGAGCCCTTCAGAAGGAGACCGTCGCTTCTGACTCATAGACACACGGGTCTTCCTCCATGGCCGGAGCCACTCTGAGGATCAAGGAAGTGACACCCTTCCTTGGCAAGAACGACGGACAATACTGGCGCCCTTGAGCAGCCCTGGCTTATCAATTATCACCCCCTTATTAACCTCCCGCCTTTCTCCCTCGAGGGAGGCTGCGGAGCGGAGAGGTTCTCTCCTTCCGCGGCGCAATTCCTGGGCGTCGGGTGGGCGCTTAAACACCCCCCCCCCCCCCCCCCCCCCACACACACACACACATTTGACGCCTGCAAACGCAACCCAGCCGCTGGCCTCCTTGTGGTTCCCCCAGCATGCAAATTCGCGCCCGCTCTTCGCACCTTCCGCGATGTTTACACGTGTATTATTTCCTTTCGCCCCCGTACAGTTTAAGAGCCCACATATAGGCAAAAAAGATGTAAACTGTACAAGTCCCCGATTATCCCGTCGAGTTGAGAGCGAGGAGGGTACGGTGCGGACACTTAAAATATATATATTATACAGGGTGCGATCAGTTAATAATACATGGCCCAGTTTACGGCCTCGATTAAGCACGTTTAAGTCCCATTGATTGTGACGGGAGGACCGAAAGGCAGACTTCAGTCTTCCCCATTGAAATCAATAGGATCTGAAAGTAAATAATAACTGGACGTTGTGTCTGGCTTTGTTTATAGCATTTCTTCTGCTGGAGCTTGATATTTCAATATCAAGCATTTCAATATAGCGTTTCTTCTGCTTGAGCCCTCTAACTGGCTTCTTCTTTGTGGGAATTGTGTTATAATATCTGCATCGTATTGCAATCTAACACCGTCAGCTCATCCAGGGTCCTTCAGACATAAATACAGCAGCAGTGTTCGGCACAAGAGAGTAAAAAAGCCTCTCTTTTTTTGCTGCCTGCCGCTGGAACGCAAAGGGCAGCTGGCATAACATGTGTGAACACTTCTATAAGACACTTACAGATCTGTTTGTATACAGAGATCAATTTGCAAAATGATATCTTGGGGGAACCTTTGTTGACTGTCCATTTTTGCAAAGCAGTCTGGGACTCTTACATATTCATTTCCCTGGAGTTTTGGCAGAAGAAGCCATCAAAAATGCCATTTTAAGAATGACTGCTAAACAGGCTGCCTTTGCTAAGGCTAATCTGAAAGCTATCAACAGAACCTAGGTTTAGTGTTTATTTTCCAGTCATTGCAGTTTGGTGACTTTTTTTTTAAAGTCACAGGTGTTCCTTAAATTAAGGTTTAAAGCTAAAAAGCATGCTTCTTTGCGACCAATTTTTGAGCCATTTCAGAAATGGCCACAACCCAATAAAATAATAAGCTGACCTAGGTAAATTGACAGTGTCTTTAGAAACAAAGTTCTAATCCAAAATCCTCCAACTTGGTCTCTGTTGGGACTGCAAGACTAAGTTGATTTTGCCTCAATTGGTGCTTGATTTTAAACTGGATATTTGATTTTAAACTGGATCTAAACAAGGATCTTAAACTGCCCAAGGTAAGGAATTCTGTATCTGCTTAGTGAAGGAACAGCTGAGTGTGATTATATATGTGCAAAATCTTCAGAGTGCACATGTCTATATATTCCCCAATTCATTTCCCTATGGTCACTTCATAGAAATCACAATCTGCATCTCAGATTGTACTTCATGAGTTCGCCAGACTCTTTAATTTTTAAATGTACATAGTCCAAATACAATGAGAGAGAGAACTACCTACTCTCTCTCATTGTATTTGGATTATGTATATGTCTTTACAATAATGCTACCTTTAATGTTTTTAGAATACTGCACAGAAAAAAGCCTCTCAACTCCCACATCAAAAAATCTAGGTAACCATACTGTTCAATAATATATTTTTGCCAAGATATGGAAGCTTAATTTCTTTTCATCATTGTAAGTGTTTCCCATTGTATTCGTGTATATTATAGAATCAACACTAACACAAACAGCCAAGAAATGGTTGGTTATTTCTGCCAGAATTGGAAAAGGATTCTTAGCAAATAGATCAGCTTGTTCTCTTGACTGTTTGCCATATTTGTGAACATTATTTGCCACAACACTATCTAACCTAAGGGATGACAGAAAATTCATTGCCATGCGTACTCTAATATTGATACTTGTTGTAACTACCTTTTGTTCATGGTCCAATGGGGGAAATATTTTAATAGATCATCATAGCCTTTGGACAGATTGACTGAATACATGAAATCAATGTGTGTGTTACTCAAAACTCATTACGACATTTTTGATTTCTTGGAGACTGTGAAGTAAGAAATAAAAGTTACCACTTATTATAAATCCTTAATGCTGAGGCTGAAGACAAAGATGGTGTTAACTTCCATTCTTCACCTAAATATAAAATGACACAAGGATAAAAATAACCTAACACCTGAAAACATTTTACCTGCTTTATGCTCCATGGTCCAAGATCTGTTTCCCAAAAGTATTGGCTCATTTTGGTCCATGGTAGTGCCTAATCTTCCCTTATCATTGCCTGATCCAATAACTCACTGGTATCAGAAACAACCTGGCATGGAGAAATATACAGATGTGCTTTTAACTTCCAGTCACACGAAAAAATTATCCATTAACAATTAAATACCTGGGGCTTTAAGGGGGTGGATCGCTTTGTTTGTTTATTTTGTTAATAAATTTAATAATCTGATGCAATTTTTTCATCATAGATTTTGGGTTACTGACGCCAGTGTGAAGTTATGTCAAATGTGCCTTCTTTCTTAGTTACACGATGTATTTTCTCCTAAGGGTATAGTTTGAAATCCACATTATTCATGAATAATAATTAGGTAATAATAATGCTGCTTGATTCATATTTTTCTGATTGTTACTGATTAAAAGCAATGACATAATTAATAAAAAATAATAATAGCCTTTCACCTTCATAGCTTGCATTTGTAAAAATGGCTGCAAATGGGGAGGACCTTGGTTATCCAGTAGGTAGCCTCCATCATTGCCAATCAGAAATAAGATATAATAATAAGTACCTAAAGGCAGCAGAACAAAAGAGAAAGAAAATCACAAAATACAAAGACCTGCAAATAAGAATAGAATGACTGTGGCAAAAAAATAAAAATAAAAAGCAAAGGTAGTGCCAAACAGTAATAGGCAATCTCAAAACATCTCAGCATCACTTGAACACCACAGGCATTGACAAATCCCATCAGTCAACTGCAAAAGGCAGATGTACTTGGAACAGCTTACATCCTGTGGCAATATTTCTAAAATCATCAAACAACAACACCTATTTATCTCAGGTCCTTGGGAAGAAATTGGTAGGTGGAATTTTTCTTTTTAAAAAAAGGAAGGTTTAATCCAGTCTAAACATTGGCTGATAGAGCAACCCACCAAAAAATAACAACAACTATTATTCAGTCTTGCTTTTGGTTTTCAACAACTGACACCCAAAAGATGCTGTGCATCTGCAATAAGGTACGGCAACCAGTGACAACCTCTTCTTGCAAGAAGATGACTTTGCAATCTTACGTGTTTCTGTTCCACGTGGTAAAATAATTGGAAGCCAGGGCTTAATTCCTTTTCCCCGAGTCAATTTCCTCCTTGGGGCTTGTTTCTGATACTGAGCAATTCTTCTAATTACGGTGGGGAGGGGCATACGGAAGATGGGAACTGGAAAATGATTTAATACAGGCTTCCAAGAAAAGCTGCTGCTTGAATGAGGGCCAGAGGTCAACAGCTGAGCATCCATGTATATGCAGATGCTCCCCAGTGCACATTCCGGGTATAAAAGAGCCCTGTATAAACAGCACAGTGTGACCGTTGCTTCCTACAAAATTAGGTGTTGGGGCGGCTTCGTTGGGATTTATTTGAGTGGCAATGATGATTTTTCAGGACTCCACACATTGTGTGTGCAAATCCATTACCTCAATAGGAAAAACATCATTCATAGAAATAATATGAGGCAATTTTCATTGGGCTGCTGGGATACTGTTTGTACATTTGTGCACAAGCTGATTTGTCTCTATTGGGGTGGAAGTTGGGGTGTAGATTAAATTCTTCACTCTTTTTTTTTTTTTAAATTAGGGTCTGTTTCTCAGCCTCCCGTCTGTTGTGATGTTTTCTTTATCCAGTCCAAGCAATTGTCTCCACTCCTTTTCTGAGAAGAGTTTGGACAAGGGAAATGGCATCTAAAAAGCCAAAGTGAGGGACATTTGAAACTGTAACCTTGTACAGGTCTGGTTATTTTTTTTTTTTTGTTTTGTTTTGTTTGTTTGTTTTGTCAGGGGAGGGGAGAGATTGTCTAATGATTAAAGATGAACAAACATGCCCATGTCCCAGTTGCAATGGGCGACTAATCTATGTCAGTGGCATCTGTGTAGCTCCCATGTCGAGATAAGTGTCTCTGCTTCTGAACCTTGACTAGCTGCTGGTCCTGTGTATCATAATTTCCTCCTTCCCTGCCTGTGGTCTTCTTAGGCCCTAAGTCAGTGTTTCTCCAAGGAGCTTGGGGCATTGGTTGGTTAGGGAATTCTGGGAGTTGGAGTCCACACATCTCAGGTTGCTGAGATTAAGGAGTAGTGTTCTAAATGCACAAATAGGTAAACTGACCAGAAAGCTCCTGAGCAGGGGTTAGGTGTTGCAAATAGAGCCCTTGACTCTGCTCTCTCTCTCCCCTCTCTCCCTTCCCTCTCTCTTTCCCCCACTCCCTCTTTCCCCATCTCTCTCTCCCTCCCTCTCCCACTCTCTTTCTCTCTCTCTCATTCTCTCTCTCCCTCCCTCTCTCCCTCCCACTCTCTGATCCACTTTTCCCATTTCCCTCCCTCCCCTCTCTCTCCCTCTTTCCCCATCTCTCTCTCCCCCTTTTCCCATCTGTCTCTCTCTCCCTCCCTCTCCCTCCCACTCTTTCTCCCTCTTTCCCCATCTCTCTCTCTCTCTTTCCCCCTCTGTCCCTCTTTCCCCATCTCTCCCTCCCTCTCCCTCCCTCTCTCTCTCTCTCTCTCTCTCTCTCTCTCACACACACACACACACACACACACACGCACAGCCCAGTAGAGATGGCAGCCACAAGGGTGTTTCTACTAGCCTATATCCTGCAGTGGTCCCTGCTTCCAGAGAAGCTCAATAATGTAATTAATGAAATAATAATAAAGATAATAATGATGATAATGATAATAATGATAATGGTGATGATGATGATGATGATGATGATGATGATGATGATGATAATAATAATAATAATAATAATAATAATATAACCACCACCAAGCATGCCTGCAAGGCCCTATTAATTTTATATTGCCCACCCTACTCTCTTCTGGTGACTTAAAACTCTCTGAGCTAAACTGGGGAGAGATCAGACCGAACTGGCAATCTCGTTTTTTTCTTTCCGATTCGCCCAAGCTGCTTTCACACCGAAGCCCAATGAGCACAAAAGCACACGAACCAGGGTTTCAGCGCCGTGCCGCCCTTGAACCGTTGTGGCGGGGGCGGCGGGGAGGGTAAGGCTGGGCTACCCTTCAGTCGTACGGACGCCGGCGCCCGCTTTCTCCGCAGGAAGGTCTCGGTACGAACTGAAGTATTAATTTATTTTGCGGCACCTGAAAGGAAAACGAGGCCCACCAAGGCAGAAGCGGGCGAAGCGAGAAACCACTTCTTTCGGACTTGCGGCGGAGAGCAAAGGAGAGAAACCGGCCACCGCCTGCCTTTTTACGCGTCGGAAAGTGGGTGGGAAGCAAGCAAAAGCTTTTGGCTGGACGGGCGCAGAGACCCGTCGGCTGGAGAAAGTGACCCGGGCGCAGAAGAATAAATAGAAACAAACGGGGCAGGAGAGGGGTGAAGCCCAGGAAAGAAAGGCCGGGAAAGGGTGGGGAAAGTCTTTTATTCCCTTCCCCTCTCCCGGTTGTTTCTATTTATTCCCCTTCGCCTCTGCGCGCCCTCGACCGCCCGCCCCCCCGCGCCTGTGTCACTTTCTCCAGCCGATGTGTTGCGTCTATGGAGGCGGATCGATTCTGATAATGTTGCGAAGATTAAAAGCGCATTAATGCTGGCAACAACAGAGGAACGCGCGGGTCTCCGCTCCCATTGATCGGCAGAACGGAACCCGAGAGGCTGGGCGCCTTTCCAGGAAGAGCGAGCGGGAGCGCGCAGGGGAAGGGCGGCGGCGCGTGGCTTTCCCAGCAAAACCCACCCGAGGACTGCAACCAAACCCCCGTCTGGAGGTGCGTGTGTGTGTGGGGGGGGGGAAGGTGTGTGGCTGGCCTGCTCCACTCCCACGCGCGACCGACGCTGCCAACCCTTTTCCCTGAAACTCACCCAAGCTGCTGCGGAGTCTTCACTGCGGTGGGCTTCTTCAAAAGAGCCCAGGGCCCTCCCGGCAGTTTTACAATTCAATTCAAACCTTTATTGTCATCGGAATACAACGCGTGTGCGATGAGATTGGCTGAGCCTCCCTTCGTGGGAACCCCACCACCAGCACAATACAACTCCCAGTGAAGGCAGACGGTCCCTAACCCAGTGAATCCTACTAACAAACACACAATCCCAATTGCACCATGTGAACTTATTGCGTGGCCCTGCAAGTCACTTTATATTATGTTGTTGTAAGGTTAGTTTTCATTCAGCCCGCGGATTTTTTTTTTTTTTTTTTTAAAGTATTCTTCGGCCTGTTTGTGCGGCTGCCTACTATGCTTCTCTATCTCCTTCGCCATGGCAAGAGAATAAAGAAGTGCTGGGCGAGGTGTGAGTCGTGGAGGAGGTTTTGGGAAGGTCTTTAAAACAACCCCGGTCCCCAGACATAACAAAGGGCCGTCTGGGAAGCAGGGACCCTCTTCCCTCTCCTTTCCTGACCTTGGACTTCAGTGGAAGGAAAAGTGACTCGCACCCCACGAGAAGACACGGCAAGAGGAGGCTCAAAATCAGCAGTCTACCCCGGCCCCTCTCAACGCCTTAAAAAGGCCCTGATGCCACCATTCTCCCCACCCAATGGTTCCAAAATATTTTTTAACGCGGGAGAGAAGCGATTCTTCTTCATAAGTCACTGAGTTCACCTGTCGGCTTTTAAAGCCCCGGGTTATTTAAATATAGTTTATATTTAATATTGGTTGGGCCAACGCCCCATCCCCTAGCAAGAGGTCTCCAACCTTGGCAACTTTAAGCCTGGTGGACTTCAACTCCCAGAATTCTCCAGAATTCCCCAAATTCTGGGAGTTGAAATCCACCAGGCTTAAAGTTGCCAAGGTTGGGGGCTCCTGCCCTAGTTTAGCTTCCGTACCTGGAGTTCCTCTCACGCCGCCTAGGTTTATTTCGAGTTCACCACAGTTCGTTGAATCCCGGCTTTGTGAGAGAGTGAGCTATATCCTAAAGTCATCTCTCTTTTCTCTTACCCGATAGCCAAATCGCATAATCCTAAATCTACCTTCTTAACTATGAAGCCGCTACTTAGTCCTTTTAAAGTCGTTTTACCTTCGTTAGCTTTCCTGATTCCAGTGTATATTGTCATGCGTGAATCTGATTTATTTGTTCAGTTTAGTTTAGTTTGTCAAGCATGTATGAGAAAAACAAGTATAAGTATGAACATAACATACAAACAGATCAGTATAAACAGCTATACGTATGTACATAATAAATGAGTATGAATTAAATGGAAACGGTCAGACAGGGACGATAGTCACTCTGGTGCACTTATGCACGTCCCCTTACCAGACTTCTTAGGAATGGAGTGAGGTCCACGGTAGACAGTTTCAGGTTAAAGTTTTGGGCATTTGAGGATGTGACAACAGAGTCAGGTAGTGAGTTCCAGGCGTTAACCACCCTGTTGCTGAAGTCGCATTTTCTGCAGTCGAGACCGAATTATGACCGAAAGTTGATTCCTACTACTGATATTTTTTTAAAAAAATAGGCAAAACAACAACAACCCGGAATTAGATGCCACTTATTTTCAGATTCGCATGGTAGAGACGGAGAAGTTAATTGGCTTCTGCAAGCACATCGAAACATGAACGGTTCCACTCTCAGGAGCTTCCCGCAATTTGGATTCTACCCAAGGTCTACAGACTACGGGTTTTGGAAGTTCTAGTCAGAGATCAGGTTAAGCTCAAGGTGGCTGGGGATTCTGGAATTTGAAGTCCTTGCACAGACCTGAAAGCCAGAAGAAAAGAGGGCGCCTCCTTTCTTCGAAATCGCGTGGCTAATCTCAATGGCGTGTTTAGAATTCGGGTAGTAATTCTTGCTGTGCACATGGGAATTGGCTTCTGGCTGCTCGGTTGAGTTGCAAAACAGCCGTAGGACACCAGAAGGCATCAGAGAACAGACTTTGCTGCCACCTAAGGGTCCACTGGAGCTCTGCAGCTCCGACCCGCTAGCCTTATTAATAGTAGAGCAGGGGTCCCCAAACTTGGCAACTTTAAGACGTGAACTTCCACTTTAAGACTTGTGAACATCTGGCTGGAGAATTCTGGGAGTTGAAGTCCACAAGTCTTAAAGTTACCAAGTTTGGAGGCCTCTGTATAAGAGTTTTAGCGAATGAGCTTAAGATGAGTTTCTGTTCCAATCAATGACAGCAAGGTCTACTTCAGATCTGGATGGTCTGCCCCATCAGGTCAGGGTAACCCAAACTCTTCTAAGTCCAATTCCGCCAATTCCAATTCCGACCTGGATGAATAAATTCCTGGAACCTGGAGCTCAGCAGCAGAGCTTGCCTTCAAACCAAGCTGATCCTTATTTGGTCTCTTCTAAAGCAAATTTCAGTCTCTGAAGGAACCATTGGAGGCCAGCAGGTGAGGCCAAGGAAAGCGAGCATTTTCAGAGTCCCTGAAGGCAGCGATCACCAATCTTGGCAACTTGAAGACTTGTGGACTTCAACTTCCAGAGTTCCTCAGCCCTCTGTCTTGAAGGAATTTATGGCATGTGAAGCCAGCTCAGTATGGGAACATGGAGGAAGTTCATTGCTAAATTAAGCCTGTTCCTAAGGTGGGAAGGAAGGGAGCCATAAATAGATTAAATAGTGTATTCTGGAGGTAGTAAATAGAGAGGGAAAGTGTATCTCCTTGGGGCTTTTGAGGCAAGGGTGAGGCAAGCCACCCTATGTGGCAGTGCTGGGTGTGGTAAGGTGTAGCGGGGAGGGGCAGGGCCAGGCAAGGCACCTCCCCCCCCTGATGTGAGTGAAGTCACATTGGCCAAACCCACCCAGTCACATGACCATCCAGCCACGCCTACCCAACCAGTCATTAGGGCAGAGAACCAGTTGTTAAATTATTTGAATCCCACCATTGGTCATAATCAATTGTGAAATTCACTAGGGTAAATATAGTGTGTGTGTGTGTGTGTCTATGTTTTACAAAACCTTCCCAGGGGAAAAGAACAAGCAGGCAGAAAAAAAGTTTCAGACTAGGCCTTGGTAGATGAGTCATGAAAGCTATTGGAAAAGATATTCAAATGCCAAAGATGGATCTAACCCTACCAAGATCAGAATTGTGCAACATCCTCTATGACACACTATGGAAGCAAAAGGCGGGGCTTCCAAAAAGCAAGATAGGAAGCATATCGACCCTTTCCAAGTTTGATGTTGAAGAAAACTCCTGAGAAATACCAAGGACAGCCAAGAAAACAAACCAATGGATCACCCAACCAATCAACCTAGAGAGCTCACCCAAGGCACAAAGGACCAGGCTTGGATGATCCTTCTTCAGTCATAGGATGTGAAGATCCAAATCTCTGGGAAAAGTAAAAAAGAAAGAAGAGGAGGAGGAGGAGGTGGAGGAGGAGGAGGAGGAGGAGGAGGAGGAGGAGGAGGAGGAGGAGGGGGAGGGGGAGGGGGAGGGGGAGGGGGAAGGGGAAGGGGAAGAAAAGACTAGCAGCAAGAGGAAAGGATAAGGATACAGTAATGATGAGTATTCTGTTGGAGGATCTAAAAAGCCAGGTTAAGGATAGATTGTCATAAAGAAAATCCTTCTATGCGGTTGCTAAGAGTAAAAAAAATGACTTGATGGTATGTGTTCAATCAAATATAATATACAGGTAGTACAACAGTTTGTTTAGTGACCAAAGTTACAGCAGCACTGAAAAAAGTGACTTTTGGCCATTTTTCACTCTTATACAGCATCCCTGTGGTCACACCAGAGGTGCTATTCAGCAGGTTCTGACCAGTTCTGAAGAACCGGCAGCGGAAATTTTGAGTAGTTCGGAGAACTGGCAAATACCACCTCCGACTGGCCCTACCCCCATCTATTCTCTGCCTCCTCCCAGGTCCCAGCTGATCAGCTGGGTCTTTTTGGGTTGCTCTGCACAGGAGAACAGAGCTGGAAATCAGGTTAGTGGGTGGGGAGGGAATGGAGATTTTACAGTACCCTTCCCCTGCCACGCCCACCAAGCCAAGCCACGCCCACCAAGCCACACCCACCAAACCAAGCCACGCCCACCAAGCCACACCCACAGAACCTGTCGTAAAAAAATTTGAATCCCACCACTGGGTCACGTGATCAAAATTCAGATGTTTGGCAACTGGCTCATAGTTTGGACAATTGCAGTGTCCCAGGGTCATATGATCAACTTTTGCGACCTTCTGACAAGCAAAGTCAGTGGGGAAGGTAGGTTTTCTTCACAACCGTTGTTACTAACTTAACAAGTGCAGGGATTCACTTAGCAACTCTGTCCAGAAAGGTCATAAAGTGGGGGCAAAACTCACTTAAAAACTGTGGAAAAGTTGGGCACGGTTGTGGTTGTAAATTAAAGGCTACGGTTTCACACACTACGGTGTGCCATGGTTTGATGGCACACATTCAATCAAGTATAATATATACTTCTCAGAGCTCATGTTGTTCAGCCTTCCTTGTGCCGATGCATTAGAAGCCTAGGGTTCCAGAATTCCTGCTTTGGAAGAATTGAAGTTAGTGCTGCCAGCTTTGGGCAGCAGAACTCCAAAGGACTGATAGATTGCAAGCAAGGAGCCATATTTACTGTATTGCCTTGCTGCCATCTGGAGAGTATGTGGTCCTGAGAGCTCCAGAAGGTAGCACCCAGCATCTGAAGATTGCAGGGAGCAAACTGAGTTACCTGAAATGTCCCCATAAAGAACAGGATGGGGAGTTAACAGAAAAACAGTTGGAAGGGACCTTGGAGGTCTTCTAGTCCAGGGATCACCAACCTTTTGGACCACCAAACTCATAATTTTAAATCGCAGGGACCACTAATATGAATTTTGACTGATGGTGGCTTGCTGACATTTGTGGGAGAGAGAGAAAGAAAGAGATCTGATCTAACCTCTCTCCTTCCCTCCCTCCCCCCTTCCCTCCCTCCCTCCCTCTCTCTCTCTCTTATACACACACAAACACATAGAGGCAGGAGTAAGATTCAAATTTCTTAACAACAGGTTCTTGGGCGTGGCCTAATTTGTGGGTGTGGCTTGATGGTCATGTGACTGGCTGGGCATGGCTTGTATGTAAATATTATAAATATTTATGTAAATATTGAATTTTTTATTAAAAAAAGGAGCAACTTTTACCCAAAATCAGGCAAAGTAGGCAGGCAGATTGAGTTGATCACAGAATCACAGATTCAGAGATCTATCTTTGTGCCATTGGCTACCTGTGTCTGTCACATAAACTTTGCTTGCAAGCAAACTCATAAAATTTGCTAGGAGGCAAACTCACAAAATTAACTCACAACACACCATGTATGTAAATATGGAATTTTTTTATTAAAAAAAGAGCAACTTTTATCCAAAATCTGGCAAAGCAAGCAGGTAGATTGAGGTCCTCACAGAATCACAGATTCATTTAGAGATCTGTGTTTCTGCCATCGGCTATCTGGGTCTGCAACTGAATAATAGAACCTTCAGTCCTGAGGGAGGTTCGGCTCTGCTTAACAGAGCAGAAGATCTAAAGATTAGTTAGAAAGCAAGAAATCCAACAATTTCCTTCTTTCTAGCTAATCTAAATCTGGCACAGCAGAACAGTTGATGGCTGAGGGAGACGGGGGGAGAAGGAAAAATAGCAATTTAGCAGGCAAGTTTGCTGGGTAAGGAGTGAGTGGATGGGGAGGGTTCCTGTGAGCCATGTGGGCGGTGTGGCCTTGTGTTCCCACGCAGCCTGGATTAATTGCTTTGGGGGTTGCTCTGGGGGTGAGATTTCTCTGCGGACCACCAAAATTTTCTCGTGGACCACCAGTGGGCCGTGGCCCACCGGTTGGCAACCACTGTTCTAGTCCAACCCCTTGCTCAGGCAGGAAACCCTATACTATTTAAGACAAATGGTTGTCCAATCTCTTCTTTAAAATTTTCCAGTGTTAGAGTATTCATAACCCCTGGAGGCAAGTTGTTCCACTGGTTAATTGTTCTAACTGTCAGGAAATTCCTTCTTAGTTCTAAGTTGCTTCTCTCCTTGATTAGTTTCCACCCATTGCTTCTTGTCCGGCTTTCAGGTGATTTGGAAAATAGCTTGACTCCCTCTTCTTTGTGGCAACCCCTGAGATATTGGAAAACTGCCATCATATTTCCCCTGGTCCTTCTCTACACTAGATTAGCCATTCCCAGTTCCTCAACCATTCTTCATATATTTTAGCCTCCAGTCCCCTAATCATTTTTGGTGCTCTTCTCTGCACTCTTTCTGGAGTTTCAACATCTTACATCTCATGAAGGGTTGTTCTTTCTGATAGAGTGAACCAAGCAGTTGGATTTAAGAAAAAGGTCAAGACTTTTGAACATCTTGGTCCCTCCCTTTTCGCAGCTATTGTTTCTCACCTGTTCAAAAGGAGGGCATGAAAGATTCCACAGACAATGCTCAGCTCTGTAATTTCTGTCCCTCAGTGGTAGCTGATATCTTCCATGATTCTCTGGATGCTCACTTGGGACCTGACCCTACACCTGTCTGCAGAAGTGGGTTGAAAGGGAAATTATTTGGGGACATTTTTATTCAAATATTTAATGCTTTATTGTACTCCCACCTTAAATATTGAGATGGTGTAGCTTCTAGATTTCTTCAAGGGCTGGATCAGCATTGTAGTCAGTGGTGTGATTCATCCAATGTAACAACCGGTTCAGTGAATGCACATGCACACCAAACACACGCTTTGCGCGCATGCACAGCATTTAGAAAAGACAATTTTTAGCTTCTGCAGCAGCCCCAGTGATTAAAACAGCTGATGCGCAGCAAACCGCTCTGCCGCATGAATCAGCTGTGCTCAAAAACAAGGAAATAAAGCACGGGAAAAGAGCAGCGGTGGGTGAGTGGGGCCAATGATCACCGGAACTACCAGTTCGCCCAAACCAGTCTGAACCAGTAGAATCCCACCCCTGATTGTAGCTCTCTGTGGGCCAGCAAGGGGGGGGAGATGGGGTGGACACCTCCTGCAGCACCTGCCAGCCAAAAACAGGCCCTGTGGAGCTCCTGTGATGTCCCAGCCACTTTTTAGACTCCCTGGCCTCTAGCAGCACCCTACCGGCCAAAAATAGGCCTTGTAGAGGCCCCTGTGTGGCTTGGTTTTGGCCAGCAGAGTGCTGCTGGTGGCCAGGGAAGCCAAAAATGCCCCCCCCGTGGTCCATTTTGGCCAGAAGAGGCACCATGGACCAGTCCTTTGATATTCCCAAGCTGGCCCCACAGATCAGATTTAAGCACCTCTCAGGTCGGATCCAGTCCACAGGCCCTGAGTTTGACACTCCTGATGTAGCTTCCTAAGTTAAGGTTAAGTATTTCATCAACAATTCAAGTTTGACTCTCTTCGGTGTGCATTGCATGTTTAGAATCAGGTTATCTGAAAAGCTGCAAAAAGACAAAGTCAATTAAGAGCAATTATTATTTAATAGATAATTCCCACTGCATGTCACCAATTTTTCTTTTCTTCTTTTTTATGACACTGCAATCTCTTTTAATTTGGGGTGGGTGGGATTGGGGCAACTGGGTGGAGCTGAGCATTTGCTGGCCAGATGCCCTTCCTGATGCCTATGTGGAGTTCACAGCAGCACCCTAGAGAGAGAAAAACATCTGCCTCTACCTAGGATCAAACTCTCAACCTTCCAAATGGGGGGTGAGTATCTTCACCGCTAGGCCACAGTCCTGCTCATGTCAGCAATCTTCATCATGGAGATTCATTTCACATGATAGTCATGTTTGGCAAAACAGCTCCTCCACTCACGTGCCTTGTATCTGAAGGGCTTGCAGTCAACCAACTGCTAAATAAATTCTTAGGGGGGAAAACCGTAATGTGTTGATAATTATCTTTATGCTAATTATGATTAGCCACTTGATGGCTTGGCTGCCTACATCTTTCATTTGATTAGCAAGGATATCCATCACTCAGAATAGAGGCAGCAGTACTATCACCTACCAAAAAAAGTATATAACATTATTGCCATCATTAGCTTTAACTTTGGCTAGGTTTAATAAGTTTTGTGAATCCTTTGTGTGTATCTTTGGTTAGAGTATGACCCAGAAAATGTTAATTCAAGAAGCTGGTGATCCCAACATCATTCACGCTTGTTGAATCTTCTCTTTGGCCAAAAAGATTATCCATGTCACATTTAAAAAAATTAAATGTGAAATTGAATTAAAACAGGGAATAATTAATTGCATTAATTTCAATAGGGTCTTTTTTTGGGTGGGGGGAGTGATCAACTTGCTTTTTGTTTGCAAATGACTTGGGTAGCACCAATGAGACTTGGGAGTAAATTTTATTGAATGTTTCTTTGGAATTCTCTAGACTTCAGCATTGTAGACTTGATTGTAGACTATATTGTACAAAGAAAAACATTCAGAAATGTCATATTCCTCTATAGGAGACAAATTATATATTTAGCACATTGCTTGATCTCGACCTAGCTTGTCTTTATGAGTGCACCTCTTGGCATGTCCCTTAATTTCCAAATATGTCATTTGAGCTTTGTAGGGGTTTTTAAAATTAGCTTTCCTAGGATGTGACAGCAAGCATCTGGATCAGAATAAGTGTAAGATTTTGCAAGGACCTTGGATTCTGGCAGCCATGACTGGACTTCATGTACAGAAGTCCTTGACTTATGACTACAAAATTGGGACCAGAATTTCTGTTCCTAAGCAGGGCAGTTGTTAAGTGAATCACACCCAATTTTATGATTGGGGTTTTTTTTTTGCTATGTTTTTAAGCACATCATTAAGTAAATCCAGCTTTCTGTACTGGTTTTGCTTATCAGAAGCCGGCTGGAAATGTTGCAAATGGCCATTACGTGTCCCTGGGACAGTGCAACTGTTGTTTCGTGGTTGTACTTGCTTAGCATGTTACAAATACATTGTCATTGCCACTGTAGTTGTAAATGCATGGCTGTGGGGATGCGACCATTGTAAGTGCAAGGATGGGTCATAAGTCATAACTCTGAACAGTTGCTAAACAAATGGCTATAAATCAAGGACTACCTGTAATTATTCAATCTGAAAAATTTATTTAAAAAATTTATCTTAGACAATTTATTTGAACTTTCTTCTATGGCTTTCAGTTCCTTTTTTGGGGGGTTGAGACATTTAAAAGAGACTCCACTGTGGAGACTTGTAGATATAGTGGGACTATCACTCCCTTAATCCCCAGCCAACATGGTGCAGGCCTGGAAGACGAACACATCTGAAAGGAGGAGAAATTTTGGGGGGTTCAGACATCCCTACATTAAATTAAAACTTCAGGAAAAATATCTGCAGATAAACAAAAATCTGGGGAAAAAACCCTGTGATCAAGTTTACAGTCATGTTAAATTTCAGTTTGCTAAAGCAATGCTTATTGAACAAACCAAAATTAATTCTGTTCCTACACTGTACTAAGTTATCATTAATAACAGATACAGATTAACAGAGTTAGAAGGTACCTTGTAAGTCATCTAGTCCTACCCCCTGCCCAAGTAGGAGACCCTACACCATTTCTGACAGGTGGCACTCCAATCTCTTCTTGAAAACTTCCAGTGATGAAGCTCCCACAACTTCTGAAGGCAACTTCTGTTCCATTGGTGGATTGTTCTCACTATCAGAAAATTTCTCCTTATTTTCAGGTTGAATCTCTTCTTGTTCAGTTTCCATCCATTATTCCTTGTCTAGCCTTCAGGTGCTTTGGACAATAGCTTGACCCCTTCCTCTCTGTGGCAGCCCCTCAAATATTGGAAGACTGCTATCATGTCTCCGCTGATCCTCCTCTTCACTAGAGTCGCCGTGCCCAATTCTTCTCTACACTCTTTCTAGAGTCTCAACATATTTTTTATAGTGTGGTGACCAAAACTGGATGCAATACTCTAGGTATGGTCTTACTAAGGCTTTATAGAGTGGTTTTGGTACCTAACCACTCTGGTTGAGTTCTCACAATACAACATAAGCCAATCCCAAATAAAGCACACTATGCAGTAGTAACTCTTTGTAAACCTCTTTAAAAATTGCAATCAGAAATGGCTATTGGGACTGATTGTTCATTTGAACCCTTTGTTTAAAAGCAACAACCAATAAGCACATTTACTAAAGAGTAAGTCCCAAACCAAAAATATTTCTTTAGAAATAAACTCATTTAATATTGGTCTATGCCAATTCTTTTTGAGTCTATGATTGGATGAAGATGATAAATCTTACCTTCAAAAAATGCATTAGCTCTTCTTTTCACATATAGTGAAATCCATTTATAATTTTATCTAGGAAGCATTGTGTGAGTGTACACCTACGCATCATGCATTTTAAATTGAACTCAACATTTTTCACTTTTTATGGGCATGTTAGAAGCTTCCACTTTTGTGCTAGATTTATTCCACTAAATAAATGTAAGAGATAGACTCCTGAATCTCCTCTTACTTAGAAAGTAAGACTCAAGACTCTTTCTTTTAAACTGCTTATTTGAATAGCCTAATCCATTTAAATAGATTGCTTACCAATCAATTCTGGAGAAGCCACTGGGAGCATAGCCTGCATGGCTAGTTCAGTGTGTTATGCACATCCAGAAAATTGGCTAAGCTAGTAAGTCATGGTTAGGTTAACCACAGATAAGCATGTCCTAAACATATAGATTATGCCATCAAACAAAATTTCCATAAGTGCACATTAAAAGCAAAGCAAAGCAAAGCTACGTAATAACCTGGCATGTAATTTTCATCAAAGTGTCAGTGCTACTCCTTACTTGTAGTTTTGCAAATATGGCAAATATCTTTAGTATTAATATTGGTTAAGTGAAGCTTCAATCGTACAACGAAGTGAATTTAGCTAAAGGCCATGAGGCAGGGGGTGGTAGTTCAGAGAGCTAGGGATAGTTGTTTAGTTGCTTTTAATTAATTCTAATTGTTTCTTTAAAATAAGATGCAAAATTAAAATATGAGATAATTTGTTTCTGTTATGCTCTCCTTGATGTTTATCCCTAAATGAATTCCTCCTACAATATTACAAGATAACTTTCCCCATCTTGTTTCCAGATGCTTTGATACTGCAAGTCTTGGAAATCCCAGCTAAAATAACTATTGCAAAAAAAATGCTATAAACCTCCTGACTAGAAACCTTCCACTGATACTGTGAACTTTATTCTTTAAGTAAATTACACAAATATAATGTTCAATGAAACTGAATAATAAAATTCCTATTGATTTCCTACCTCATCCTATGTTTTAGTTCTTTTGATTTTCATCCTTCCTGAAACCAAAGTCCCATTGCATTTTTAAAAACATTTAATTGGGGTTTTTTTTTTTTTGGAGAGGTTGTTCTTCATGGAAACTCTCTTCTCATCTTCCACCTGATTTACCTCTTTTGAAGGCAAGGAGTTGTAATGCCTTGATACCATTCCATTCCACTCCACTCCACTTCATCCTATCCCATTCAATTTTACTCTATTCCATTCCATATTTTATTTTATTTTATTTTATTTTATTTTATTTTATTTTATTTTATTTTATTTTATTTTATTTTATTTTATTTTATTTTATTATTTTCTACCCTACCCTACCCTACCCTACCCTACCCTACCCTACCCTACTCTACTCTACTCCACTCCACTCCACTCCACTCCACTCCACTCCACTCCACATTTTTGATTCGATTCCACTCCATTCCATTCTATTCCATATTGTCTATTCTATTCCATTACACCTCACACCACCCCACCCCATTCTATTCTATTCTATTTGTAAAGAGGCTGAAAATATGTCATTGCTACTCTCCTGCACAGTTGTAAAGTTTATTCGTCCTCTTTGAGAAAGCAAAAGGAAGGAGGAAACAGGATAAAGTCAGAACATCTTGCTTGTGTTTCCCAACTGCGGAGAAATTGATATCCTTTCAATCTCTATCCAGCCTCAGACAAGGGCAGTAATAAAAGATTGTGAAAGATTGCCTTTTAAGCAATGTAGGGGAAAGCAGAGGTTGATTTCCTGTTCAAAGTCCCCTTGGAGAAAAGGTAGTTGGGGTTAAATGCCGAACAGGTTTAACACTGGAGGTTTTTAAGAAGAGATGGGACAGCCATTTATGTGAATATGCTTGAGCAGGGGGTTGGATTAGATGACCTCTGAGGTCCCTTCCCACTCTTATTCTGTTGTTGTTTTTTGCTTGGTAGATGCAGGAATTCAGCCCATTTGGTTATTTTAATGGTGTAACGTATTGGGCATAACCAGAAAAATGGATTCTGAAATCAAGAAAAGTATCTTGTGGGAATGTAGTCCAGAGGTCTCCAAACTTGGCAACTTTGAGACTTGTGGACTTTAACTCCCAGAATTCCCCAGACAGCATGGCTGGCTGAGGAATTCTGGCAGTTGGAGTCCACAAGTCTCAAAGTTGCCAAGTTTGGAGATCCTTGATGTAGTCAATAGGTTTGCAAGGCCAGCAAAAAAATGAAAAAACCATGGAAGAATGTCTCCTTCCACATCGTCGATATAATACAGAATAAATTCTTACATAGCTCTGTCTTAAAATGTACTAGATTATCCACATAATTCAGGAAGAATGGCCAAAGGGTTATTCTTTTTGTCTTCTAGCATTTATTATCTCAGGCAGTAGGTTCTCAACTTGGAAGGGAGCACAGTGTTATGGAGGGTCCCGCAAAGGCTTGAAGAAATGTTATGATTTAAATCTTAAATCTTGCTGGTCTGCGGCCATGGTCCATGACCAGTGGTGATATTCTACCGGTTCAGCCCACTTTGACTGAACTGGTAGTAAAAAATGGTACCGGTTCAGCCCAACTGGTAGTAAAAAAAAAACTTTCCGACAATCAGCTGAGAGGAGGGAAAAAAGCCTCCCACAATAAGCTGAGAGAATAAAGAAGAGAAAAGTGCAGGATCAGCCCTCCCACTGGCCCCTGTGCTTTTGTCTTTATTATCCTCTCAGCTGATCAGTACCGCAGGCCTCAGCTGGTGTGGGATAAGCTGCTCAGGCATATAAGGTGCATGTGCACACAATCACCAAATGGGTTGTGGAACAGGTGGGATCCCACTGCTGTCCATGACCACAAAGGTTATTTAAAGGGAATCCACGGTGAAGAAAAAGGTTGAGAACCACTGATCTAAGGCACTTGTCTATTTTACCATTTGCTAAGTTGGTTGCTAACAAACCTGGCTTATTGATTTATTTTGATTTATTTTTTTTCCAGTTTCAAGCAAAAAGTCCATAAGCACTTTCCAAGTAGATAAGCAACACTAGATGAATTTCTTCCTTTAATTAAAACAGTCAGTGTTGTCATTACTGCTAACTCCGTCATCTTTACCATCCATTCCCACCATTGTGGAAATTGATGTGTCTGTCCGTCTTTGTTTGTATAAGATTCTTGCAGTTCTCAACGTACATAATAATATGGTTCTATTTTTTTTTTCTTTTGAGTTCTTTATCCATCAAACCTAAAAGGAAAGCGTCTGGTTTCAGTTTTATATTTATTTTAAGAATAAATGTATTCGTGACTAGTTCTTAAACACAGTTCAATAGCTGTTCAGTACAGTTGTGTCTGGGAAGAGATCTCAGAATGATTATTATCTTTTGGCATCTTCTCTACCATTGAAAACATCCCTTTTTCTTTTTGTTACCAATGAGTGCATTTTGTTTGGCTGTTGAAATATTCCCACTATTGTCCTTTAAATTAATCCGGTTGCATGAGTTACTAAATAGATTCGATGAGAGACAGGTGAATGAGATCATGTATACACTGAGTGAAGGTCACAGACCTTGGGTCTACTATCCCTTCCTTGGAGTGGAAAAACAATCCTTCCTACATCAGTATCTGTGGTGATAGAAAGACAGTGGCATGTTTTTTAAAAAAAATCTGGGCTAGATTTAAAAGACCTGTTACTAGCAAATTTTCTTTTTGACAAATTAAGTAAGAAGATTTTAGAGTGGCCTAGAGGTGGAGATGTTTGCCTCACATTCGAGAAGCTGAGAGTTTGATCTTATGCGACAACCGATATTTCTCTGTCAGAGCTCAAAGAAAAAATATCTGCTGTGAACTCTGTATAGGTATCAGGAAGGGCATCTGGCCAGTAAATGCGGAGCTTCATTCAGTCACCCTGGCTGCACCCCAATGAAATGGATTACAGGATTGTAATAATAATAATAATAATAATAATGATGATGATGATGATGATGATGATGATGATGATGATGATGATGATGATGA
>BLBF01000010.1:11474238-11498067 GCA_015471245.1 Laticauda colubrina
TTCTCTTCTCTTCTCTTCTCTTCTCTTCTCTTCTCTTCTCTTCTCTTATCTCTGTTTTCTTTAAGATCGTAAATGACCCTAAGTTTGAAATAGCTTCACTGCTGATTGCCCTTTGAGCCAATTTACTATATTCATGATTGAATGTACAGACATATATTGCATATGTCCAAACAAGTTACAAAATCATCTTTTCCACCCTGTAAAATGGCCAGGATGCTTTTTTCAATGCCTTAGACCTGTCAGATTTCTCATATATAAACCAAGACTGGATATGGTTAATCTAAACTTTTCAAAGCTCTGATCAATCATATTTATTACAAAGAAGATTAAGGAACAGCATAAGAATTCTAGCAAGTTCTCTACTATCAAACAAAGAGCTACATATAAGCAAACAAGGATGGCCAAATCTTTTCAGGCTTTTTCTACATAAAGGGGGAAAATATTTTCTTAACCTGTTTTGTAAATTACAACTTCCTAAACATTTGTACTCAACACTCAATTTGGCTGTTTCCACATGACAACTATTAGAGCTGAACATTGTTTAGAAGAGAGCTGAAATCATATTTATTTACCCAAATGTTTAATATTACTCTTGCCATTTTAATGGCTTTATTCTCATTTTTAATCACTAATAGATGTTTATTGTTTATTGATCAATAGTTTAATCGATTGTTGCAAGGTTGCTAAGATGTAAAAGATAGGGGCAGTGTATAAATCTTTCCAATAAATAAAACGGTGACTCTTATCATTAGCCACATAGGTGCAACATGGCTTGCATCATTGCCCACTATATCTTCAGTCATCTCCTCACATGTAAAATGGAGTACCCGGCCATTCAAAAAACTGCCCACCCCTGGCTTATGAAAAGATAGCGGACTATTGATAGCCTGTATTAGTCTCCTGATGCCTCTCAGTAGGATCTATGTGGGCCCAAGACAGTAAAGATAATTGGTGGATATGATTCATCCCTATTTTTCCCACTGGGCCAGGTAGAAATGGAAAGTGAGGAAAACAATAAATTGAAGGACATGCCAGCAATCTGGGAGTGAGGCTAGAAGAGACAGAGGTGAACTGGATTGCCCTCTATAAAAAGACTCTGAATCTGCTTTCCTTCACTGAAACACTGTTGGAGAAACAGAATATTTTACACAGTGATTGAGGTTGTGGAACACATCTTACGTTCAGCCCAGGGATGGGATTCTACCAGTTTGCACCTATTCGCTAGAACCAGTTGTTAACACTCTAAACAGTTCAGAAAACCGGTTATTAGAAGAAATTACTGGCCTAATCCTGTAAGGAAGGCAGGAAGGAAACATTCTGGTGTTGCTTACAGAAACTGCCTCTCCATTAACCTTTATTACATTCTTGGCAGGACTAGACTTCTTGTCTCAGGAACATCTCTGGAGTTTTCTCCCCCTCCTTTGCTGGTACTTTGCTTGTGTGGAGTGACCATTCAAAGTTACAATGGCACTGAAAAAAGTGACTTATAACCATTTTTCACACTTATGACTGTTGCAGCATCCCCACAGTCATGAGAGGCCAGGCGAGGAAATGCATGCCTTGATGTGAGTGATGTTGAGTTGCCCCAGCCAGCCAATAACATGACCACCAAGCTATGTCCATCCAGTCACATGACTACCAAGCCATGGCCACCCACCTAAGCCATGCCCACAGAACCAGTTGTTAAAAATTTGAATCCCCCCCTGGTTCAGCCTATGCAACTGTAAATAGATGCATATTATCAAATGCAAGTAAGTACATCTTGGACATAAATTGTTTCAGCTTCTATCCTCAAAACAACATTATTGGGCACTGCACATCAGAATAACTAATTCCCACAATACTGTCAAACTTTTTACTAAGACTGTATTACTATAATTCTTCTCATCCTTCCTATTACCTATCTCTTCCCACTTATGGCTATAACCATGTTGCTTGTATCTTTACAATTTACATTGTTTTATTTGTTTCCTAGTATGATTTGATTGCATATTAGTAGCCTATGACTATCACTAAATGTTGCATCTCATGATTCTTGATGAATGTATTTTATTTTTTCTTCACGTACACTGAAAGCATATGCACCAAAGACAAATTTCTCATGCGTTCAATCATACTTGGCCAATAAAGAATTCTATTCTGTTCTGTTCTGTTCTGTTCTGTTCTGTTCTGTTCTGTTCTGTTCTGTTCTGTTCTATTCTATCTGCAGTTAGCAATATCACTTAGCAGTGGTGGGATTCAAATACCAGTTCTGTAGGCATGGCATGGCTTGGGAGCATGGCTTAGTGGGTGTGGCAGAGGAAGGATACTGTAAAATCTCCATTCCCTCCCCACCCCACTAACCTGCTTTCCAGCTCCATTCTCCTGTGCAGAGAAACAAAAGAAGACACAGCTAATCAGCTGGGACTCGGGAGGCAGAGAATAGATGGGGGCGGGGCCAGTCAGAGGTGACATTTGCCAGTTCTCTGAACTACTCAAAATTTCCACTACTGGTTTTCCAGAACTGGTCAGAACCTGCTGAATACTACCTCTGCTACTTAGACTTATATACCATTTCACAATGCTTTACAGCCCTCTCTAAGTGGTTTACAAATCAGCATATTGCCCCTCAACAATCTGTGTCCCCTTTTTACCGACCTCGGAAGGATGGAAGGGTGAGACAACCCAGAGATGGAGAGATTTGAAGTTATCTGGAGGAACCCAAATCTGTGAGAATATAGATTCACATTTACTGTTTTAACTGCTTAGATGTTGTGGGAATAGGATTGCTTTGTTTGCTGAGAAGCTCGTATCCTGCTCTTCTGAGAAGAAAATCAATATACAGTCTACACTCTTAGAATTGTCTTGCTGAAGCACATATTTCTGAATTACTTAGTAAGCTTCCAGAATGGCCTATCTTTATCTTCAGCCAACCTTGAGCCAGCACACATATTTTTAAATCAAGTACAATTGTTCATTTCTTTTTCTGGTTGGATCACTGGGAATGTTGTTGGATCAAACAGAGTTGGATAAATCGGTTTAATAATTAAGAACTGATTGGCATGTTGTCATGGTCCAATCATCGTGCTGACCTCAATTTTCCATCATCCTTTGATATTAGCTTCCATTAATGTAGGTTCTCTAAACCGAATCCTGTATTTAAAAGTAGAATAATCAGATTAAAACTGAAAAAAATAGCTTTTACTCATAGGGAACATGACATCTTTGCTCCCAGGATTCAACTGAAAAATAGTGCTTTTAGTACATGTGACTTCAATCTTTAATGTACCATAGAGTTTGAAAGTTTTTACCATGTCCAGGAGTGTCAAACCCTATTTCATTGAGGGCTGCATCAGGGTTGTGTTTGACCACCGGAGAACTGGGGGGCGTGGCCAGGGGCATGGCCAGCTCGACATCACTCATGTTGGGGCACTGTGGGGGTGACCAAGTGCTAAGGTCCCCCTCCCTCTTACTACAATCTTCCTTTCTTTTCCTTTCTTCCTTCTTTTTCTTCTTTTTCCTTCCCTCTTTATTCTCCTTTCTTCTTCCTTCCCTTTCTTTCCTTGCTCTCTTCCCATCTTCCCTTCTTTTTCTTTTTCTTTCCTCTTTCTCTTTCTCCTTTCCTGTCCCTTCTTGGATGCTCAAATGCAAAAGGGGAAACATTTATCCTTTTGTTTCATTTTTAGTTTGTTTTGCTAGCCCTCTGCCAGTGAAAATGGGGTGCGCGTGGTTCTCCCAGGCCTAGTTTTTGGCCACGACAGCCTCCTGCAGCCCTCTGCCAGTGAAAATGGAGCAGACCTTCTGAGCTCCATTTTCACTGGCAGAGGCACCGCGGGCCAATTCTTCGCTGTTTCTAGGGTGGCCCCAAGAGCCAGATCTAAGCACCCCCTGGGCCAAATCCAGCCCGTGGGGCTTCACCCCGGTTTAGTTAATTAGCCAATTTTGTAGGAAGATTACTGAGATCCAGAATGAGGCTATATTCAAGGGATAGAACTAAGACTATATGTTTAAGGGATAATCTGGCTTGTGAACCAGGTGGAAAATTAGGAACAAAATCAAGATGATTCTTTCATTTGAATCACGGTTCAGATTGGATTTCAAGTTCAGATGTTGGGAAACATCTTTCCAAAAACCATGAGCCAAACTAAACAGTTATAACTTCGCTACTAGCTCATTCTAATCAATATGGGTATTCGCCCATTCATAAAATACTTTCCTTTTTAGTACAAATTTAAACATTTGGCATCTATTTTGAAGGACCCAACATTTTAGAGTCAGCAGAAGTTTATTCTTGAACCAGAGAACAGAGAATGAGGGAAACACCCCAAACTTCAGAGTTAAGAAAATCTGTTTCAAATCTCTTTTTATTCAGGGCCACTTTTCATGTGTGATCTTAAGATATCTCCCAGGGTTGTCCTAAAAAGAAAAATAATGGAAAAAACCTGACTGGTCTCCATGAAGGCAGGGAGTTACATCAATGTAATACAAACAACATACCGAATTTTCATTAAAATTACTCCTCCTCCAAAAATATTAAGACAAACCAGTTCACTCAATGTCAGTATCTACAAAGAAGGATGATCTCTACACTGGGGATCCATTCTTAGCATGATTTAATATTATTTTAATACTGTTGAAGGAAGTAACAGCTTGTTTCTTGCTCTGCTCAGTTCTTTCTCATATATAATCATTTTATTTCTATCCCTTCTTTCTTTAAGAAGCTCAAGAATTACTTAGGGTCAATTATCATTTTATCCTTATAACAACATTCCTTCAGATAGGTTGAGATAGGTTCAAGGTTAACTTCGGTTCAACATTCATTGAGGTAGGTTGAGGTATGTTCAAGGTTGACTCAGCCTTCCATCCTTCCAAGGTGGGTAAAATGAGGACCCAAATTATTGGGCACAATATGCTGACTGAGTAAACCCAATTTAAGAGGGCTGTAAAGAACTGTGAAGTGATATATAAGTCTAAGTGCTACTGCTATTGGGCTGACTTCAAGTAACTTACCCAAAGTCAATGGATGGCTGAGTGTTGTTTTGAACTCGGGGCTCTCTTGTCCAACCACTCTAACTCCTAAATCATACTTGCTGTCTTGATCCATTTCATGTTTGGTTCATCAGGTTAGTTACCCACTGAAATAAAATTTCATAGAAAAAAATTTCTTCGTGTTCTTAATGACTCCAACAAAGTTGAAGAATTCTGAAACTTTGACCATCCAGTAAAATCCACAACATTTTCCAGTCTGCAGATAAAGTAGATAACTGGGAGATGCTATTTTCAACCCAAGTCAGTTCAGAAAAATAAAATACTTGATTGGTTTACCACTCAAGAGATGCTCCATTTTAGAAGCTTTATGGCTTTTGGCTGGGAATTGAAGTCGGGTTTGAACTGAAGCTTGAGATACCAAGTTGAGATAGGTTGATATAATAATTATTTCAGCAGGTAGAGTTTATTCCATTACATTTGTTAAAGTTGATTTCATCACAGAAACATAAATTTATGTCCAGGTTTCCTGGGTACTCCTTATAAGTGCTGTGTGCTTAAAGTTCAAAGCATTGTTAGAGACTCCACACACCCAATTTATGGTCTGTTTCCATTGCTCCCCTCTGGGTGGAGGTTTCGAAGTATTTCTAGCAGGACTACCAGATTCTGTAACAGCTTTGTGATTATGCCATCTGTCTAGTAAACTCGTGAGATTCGTTTCTTTCGCCATGTTAATTTATACATCTGAACTAGACTGTGTTGTTTCTCTATGTCATGTAATATATGTGAGTATATACATAATTTTGTATGTATTTTATTTATTATTTATTTATCTTCTCATATTTATGTAGTGTAATATTGGAGGTGGTGACCCTTTAAGACCTGTGTGCAATTAAATTTCATTTTTAATGTATGCCAATTAGTGTACGTTCAAAATGACAGTAAAGTTTTTTTTATTCTATTCTGTTCTGTTCTGTTCTGTTCTGTTCTGTTCTGTTCTATTCTTTCTATTCTATTCTATTCTATTCTATTCTATTCTATTCTAACCCAGTTTTACAATCAGGAGCACTTTTTATTTTTTTCTTCCCTTCTAAATATTTCTTTACAACCTTCAAGACGTTAAACCATATTCTCTAAATATGCTTTAAAGTCTTGACAGTTTGAAATAATACTGCGGCAGCTCAGGGTTTTACAATATAATCCAACCTGCATGCTATTCTGTGACTACACAATAGCTCATGAGCACAAAGCTGTGCTGATTTGCTTCTGTAAAAACATGCTGTGAATTGTTTCCTGTGACGAAGAGCTAACAATAAATAATATCCATAATAATTTTTGAATCCCAGTCCATCTGGTTGGTCTGCTCTCCAGTCAGGTGCATTTTGCCTGTAAAGATCTGTTGTTTTTTTGTTTTTCTTAATGGCATGAGTGCCAATTGTTTTATGACTGCATCTGTTCCAGAAAATACAGATTGACCCATCGCCCACTGAATGCTTTGGAGTTGGGTCAGAGAGGCTTTTCCTTGTCTCTCCCTGGGTTCCACACTTTCCATTTTATGTAAATTGGCTGTGTCCCAAGGGCTTCTGGCAATTGTCCAGCCCAGTTGTTTTTTCCTGGCTTCCCTCCTTCCCCCCTTCTCCGTTCGTTTCTTCTCCCAGCCTTTGGCTTAAGTGATGGCATTCTCCTGTTTGGGTCTCTTAGAAGGATCTGTTGTAAACACACATTCATTGATTTGCATTTGTTGGAGAGAAAAGTTAAAATGAGCGAGAAGGTCTCCTTTCTCCCACCCCCCCCTTCCATGCAGACCCAGGGAAACCTTTCCTATTGATCCTATCGATCCAATCTTTCCCTTTAAGGAAACAGCGTGGTTAAAAGGCACCCCCTCCCTTACGTTCAATAACTTTAGCCTTTATGCCTGCAATAGTCTTTTAAGTGGATTCATCCTGGTAACAATGAATGGTATTTAAACAAGCAACCCATGCTGAAAGGGAAATATCTGGATAATATTTCGGCATAGCTAGCTCCCCTGAGAAAGAAGGAAGATATTTTAAGAAGAGATTGGGCAGCTATTTGTCTGGAATGGTATAGGGCAGGGGTGTCAAACTCGATTTCATTGAGGGCCACATCAAGGTTGTATTTGACCTCAGGGGGCCTGGGGGAGGAGACATGGCCAGGGGGCATGGCTAGATCGACATCACTCATTGAGGCTCTGTTTTCGACCGTGATAGCCTCCTGCAGCCCTCTGCCAATAAAAAAGGAGCTCAAGGAGCCCTCCCAAGCTCTGTTTTTGCTGGCAGAGGCAATGTGGACTGGTCCTTCACTGTTTCCAGGGTGGGCCCATGGGCCAGATCTAAGCACCCCTTGGGCCGGATCCGGCCTCCGACCTTAAGTTTGACACCCCTGGTATAGGGACTCCTGCTTCAAGGTCCTTTCCAACAATTGTATTATTCTGTCACATATCAAAGTCAACTAACCTATGGAAGCTAGTTTGCCTATGGCAGTGGTGGCGAACCTATGGCACATGCAGAGCTCTCTCTATGGGCACATGCACCATTGCCCCAGCTCAGCTCTGCTACACATGCGTGCATGCCTCCTGCTGACCAGCTGGTCTTTGGGTCTCTGTTGTGCATACATGGGCACCCATTTGCACTTTGGGTATGCACGCATGAGCATGTATGCACACGCTTTGGGCAATCGGTGTCTAAAAGGTTCTCCATCATTTGCCTATGGACATTACCCAGAACATTTTTTTTTCAATTCTCTCTCGTATCTGGTTTTTTTAAAAAATGCAGGTGATCCTTGACTTGCAACCATTCACTTAATGAACATTTGAAGTTACCGAGGCACTGAACAAAGTGATTTACAACCAGTCCCTGCATTTACAACCACTGCAGTATTCCACCATTTTTGACTGGCTTCTGACAAGCAGGTAGAGTGGGAATATTTGAGTGACTCATTTCCCGTGATGTAAGATGCATGCAGGTAGGAGATGTTCAGTATCTGTCACATCTTTGATGGTTCCACAGAACCCATGAAATTAAATCAATTTTTAACTATCAAAATTTTGCAATTTACCTACTCTTTTGAATATTTTCACCTGAAATTCTATGAGATTTTGAAGGAAATCACCACATATCCATGCAATTGAATGTGAGAAAGTAAATTTATTGAGAGTTTTTAAGCCAGTTTTTAAGGCAATTCTCCATAATTTGGAGAATTTGGTCCACAACCCCAAACGTTCATGAGATTTCAACTATTTGTTAAAGCGAGTGCATTTTTATAAGATTGAAGATTAATTATTTTCTTTTATTTTTCCATCCTCTTTGAAACAATAATGGGATGCTTTAGGTTTTTGTTTTGAATTTTTGTTTTGTTTTGTTTGGTGAAGGGGAAGAGATTTCTGAAAAAAGAACTTGCAAAGGATGGTAGACCAAAATGACAAATCCATGCTACTTTCCATGTAGTGAAACATTCTTAGATGTCTTCCATTTCTCTGGGGAAACTATTGTTTATCTCCACCTTTCTTTGATGTGGGTTTGTTTGCTCCATTTTGGTTTCCTTTTCTTTGTTCTTCAAAAAATGAACAAAATACAGTGGCTCTCTTCATTGGTCAAAGTGCGTGGATGGTGTTTGCCCAAAGAGTTCAGAGGCCAGGGTTCATTTGTGATTCAGGTTAATTACACAGAAAGCCATTTCCTAAGGTCAGGCTGCTGTTGCCACCAAAGCATCAAGAAATACTCAAGCCAAAGGGAGTTGTATCCAATCAGGATTGAACAAATATTTTCTTATTGGGCAATGCCACATGGAATTCTGTTTACAATGAATTGCATTGTGAAACTAGCAAGCCGTCTTGCTTACTTTTTTGTGTTATGCTTGACTTTGAGTAGCTGGTACTTAAGGATGACTTTTTTTGAAAGGCTGAAGCAGATATTGGAATGGTGAGAAGAAAATGAGATAAATAAAAGTTGTTTCTGAAATAGGCCAAGTGCTTTGTTTGTACAGTTAGTGGTTCCAGGTAGTGTAGGTCACTCAGTTAACAATGAAACACCGAGTGACCATCTATACAAACAACTGATAGTTGATCAGGACAGCCAAAGACAGCAAGTTCCTGTTCTGCAATCTACAAACATCATCCTCTGAATTTATTTTGCTCGGGTTAATGAGCAAAATGCTTGCATAACTTATTTACATCATTTGATGGCAGAATCATGTTTTTGATCTGAAGAAAATCTGCAGAGGTTTCTATCAGCCTTGAAGAATTCATGCATCATGCTGATTAAATGTGTGAACTATTGACACCATTCTACATTTTAAGAATAAATTATGAGATTTATTTATTTATTTATTTCCTCCCTCCCTTCCTTCTTTCCTCTTTCTCTTTCCTTTCTATTTTTCTCTCTTCCTCCCTCCCTCCTCCCTCCCTCCCTCTGTTCCTCTTCTCCTCCCTTTCTTCCTTCTTTACTTCCTTTCTTCCTCCTTTTGTCCCTCCTCTTCCTTTATTCAGTCCTTTCTTTCTTTCTTTCTTTCTTTCTTTCTTTCTTTCTTTCTTTCTTTCTTTCTTTCTTTCTTTCTTTCTTTCTTTCTTTCTTTCTTTCTAATTTAGTTGGAATTTAAATAGAGCCAGATCCCGGAGGTATTCAAGGTTAAACTGGAGGAAAATGAGTTATTTTGAGAATATACTTGGGTTTCTGTAGGCATTTGTGCATATCTCAATAACCACAACAGTGTTATTGGCTCAAAAGGTAAAAGATATAAATTGCATGTGAATGTGAACTTCTCTAGTTTTGTATTTTTGAACGAACACATGAGCCAACATATAATTTTCATTTAAAATTAGCACCTTTCCAAATTCACCATTTAAAAAAATGTTTATTAAGATAAAATTTACATAAAATTGCATTGATTCATGAAAATATCAGACACAAATTCAGACAATTGCTTTAAGGATAACTGTTTGTAAAAACTGTTCATATGAAGCAAAATATTGGTTGGTTGAAGATAAGGACTGGGGACTGGAGGCTAAAACATAAAATGAACAGTTGCAGGAACTGGACATGGCTAGTCTAGTAAAGAGAAGGACCAGGGGAGACATGATAGCAGTCTTCCAATATTTGAAGGGCTGCCACAGAGAGGAGGGGGTCAATCTATTTTCTAAAGCGCCTGTAGGCCAGACAAGGAATAATGGATGGAAACTGAACAAGGAGAGATTCAACCTGGAAACAAGGAGAATAGTGAGAATAACTCAACCAATGAGTTATAACTCAACCAATGACAGTGAGAATAATCAACCAATGGAACAGAAGTTGCCCTCAGAAGTTATGGGAACACCATCACTTGAGACTTTCAAGGAGAGATTGGACTGCCATTTGTCAAAAATGGTGTAGAGTCTCCCGCTTGGGTGGGGGATTGGACTAGGTGACCTAGAAGATCCCCTTCCAACTCTGATTATCTGTAATCTGTAAGAATATGTTTATCTATTTTTGCTTTTCATATCAATAGCAATACCATTTAGACTTATATACCACTCCATAGTGCTTTGGAGCACTATGTCAGCATATTGCCCCTAATGATGTGGGTCCTCATTTTACTGACCTCAGAAGGATAGAAGGTTGAGTCAATCTTGAGCTAGTCAGAATCGAACTGCTGGCAGTGAACAGAGAGTTAGTCTGCAATACTGAATTCTCTGAATTACTGAAATACTGAAATAATTACTGTAATTACTGTAATTCAGTAATTACTGAATTACTGAAATACTGAATTACTGAATTCATGTCATATGTTCATTTATACATCTGAACTAGACTGTGTTGCTTTTCTGTGTCATGTTTCTCTTTGCATGTTAGTTTGTTGTATTTTAATGTTTGTTTTGGCTAGTTGTCTTGCTTTGGTGTGTTTTTATAAACACAGCCAGGTATTTTCAGTGAGACATGTTGTTGAGTGTTATTGCAGGATATTTAAGATTTAACATTTGAGGATCAAAGAATTAGAGTTTACATTTCACTTCTGTGAAATGGCTACTGGAGTCGAAAGTGATAGCAGGTTGTGATGGTACAGGGTCAGGGGTGGGATTCTACAGGTTTGCACCTATTCACTAGAAATGGTTGTTAACACTCTAAACAGTTTGGAAAAGCGGTTATTAGAAGAAATTACTGGCCTAATCCTGTAAGGAAGGCAGGAAGGAAACATTCTGGTGTTGCTTACAGAAACTGCTTCTCCATTAACCCTTATTACATTCTTGGCAGGAGTGGACTTCCTATCTCAGGAACTTCTCTGGAGTTTTTTTTTTCCTCCTTTGCTGGTACTTTACTTGTGTGGAGTGACCATTCAAAGTTACAATGGCACTGAAAAAAGTGACTTATAACCATTTTTCACATTTACGACTGTTGCAGCATCCCCATAATCATGAGAGGCCCGGTGAGGAGATGTGTGCCTTGATGTGAGTGATGTTGAGTTGGCCACACCCAGCCAGTCACATAACCACCAAGCCATGCCCACCAACTAAGCCACACCCACCAACTTAGCCATGCCCACAGAACTGGTTGCTAAAAAATTTGAATCCCACCCCTATACGGGGTGCTGTTTTAAAAAAATACCAGTCTGCAGTTCTTATTAGGAATAGTTGTAATAGCTTTATGCAACCTTGTTCTAAATTCCTAGGCAGTTCATAAATCTCAACCCAACTGGTCAAAGGTCACATTTCCCAAGCTTCTCAGGTGTGATTTCAACTCAGGAGAACTCATATAAGAGACTGAGAAATATTTAAGAGTGGGAGACAAACCTTATTGGGTTATCTTCACATTCCAAAGTTAGCTCCAGTGAGTGAAAATCTGAGAAAATATAGCCCAACTTAATTTGGTGGAAACGTTGGTAGCAATAGCAGTTGTTTATATTTTGAACCAGTTGAATTCTCAGGTTTCTTTGGAGAAGAGAACTGCTTCATAGAAATGGTATATGACCTCCTGCTTGATCAGGGGATTGGACCAGAAGATCTCAAGATCCCTCCTGTTATTTTGTTATAGTATTAATCCAGTGTAGTATCTGTGTCTGTACCTACATCAGCCTTCCCCAACCTGTTGTTTTCCAGACAGGTTCAACTAACTCCCAGAATTCCCAAACACCATCCTGCTTCCTAGACATCTCGGCATTATAGCTCACATATCTGTAGAGCACCAGATTGCGGAAGGCTGATATGTAGACCATCCTGTTAAGGAAATCCTGCTGAGCTCAGTATTATAAATGCCCTAGGAGTCTGCAGGTTCAGGCCATATTTCACCTTTGCTAGGAAGCAATGCAGTGGTGGCATTCAAATATTTTTACTACCGGTTCTGTGGGTATGGCTTGGTGGAAATGGCAGGGGAAGGATACTGTAAAATCTCCATTCCCACCCCACTCCTGGGGGAAGGTTACTGCAAAATCCCATTCCCTCCTCACCCCCCTAACCTGCTTTCCAGCTCCATTCTTCTGTGCAGGGCAACAAAAGAAGACCCAGCTGATCATCTGGGACTTGGGAGGCAGAGAATAGATGGGAGCAGGGCCAGTCAGAGGTGGTATTTGCCCGTTCTCCAAACTACTCAAAATTTCCACTACTGGTTCTCCAGAACTGGCTGAATACCACTCCTGAAGCAATGGAGTGATGTAACAGACAGAACTCAGCAAGTCATCAGGGTAGAACAGGCCTGTACACTATAGAAAAGTTTGTTTTCTTTCTGCTTCTTTTCTTTCTCTTTTTTTTTCCTCTTATTGATTTCTGGCTGAGATTTGCATGTGAAGTAGGTCTGGGACAGCACTCTTATCTCAAATAGCTCTAGTAATAAGGAAAAATGTTGAAAAGTCAACCAGCGGTCCATTGATTTCAACTGTGAAAAATGATTGCTGGTTATTTGGGAAGGAGTAGGAAATACAGACTTAAGCTGCGAAAATGGGGGATAATCAACCCATCAGATGGATTGCGATGTACACATTTTGTAGAGAGGGAGCAAAGAGTAGGAATCTTACTGGATTAAACATTGGTGTAGGTCCTAAGTGAATCCATTTTCTAGTTGAACCATTAAAAAGCTGAATAAAAATCACAGTGAGAGTCAATTTGGTGTCATGGTTTAGGCACCAGGCTAGAATCCAGGAGATTGTGATGCTTGGGCACAATAGCTGGTTGCGTGACCTTGAGCCATTTCTCAGCTCCAAGAAAGAAACAATGGCAAACCACTTCTGCAATCTTGCCAACAAAACTGAAGGGACTTTTCCAGGCAGTCACCAGAAGTCAAGACTTACCTGAGGACCCCAAAATAAGAAGTTCACGCTATGGGCTCTGTTGTTCGCCTTTGATTTACAACCAAAATGGAGCCCAGAATTTCAGTCATAAATCATTGTGGTTGTACATTGAAGCACCACATGAGCAGACTTGATTTCGCTATCATGTTATATTGGCCATAGAGCAACTCACCCTGATTGTAAAGTGAACTATTTGGTCAATACGTGAGTCACATTGTTAACTGAATCCATTCTTCCTTTTTTGTATTATCAGTTTTTTTATTAGTTTATGTTATAGAAAAAATACAAAAGCAAATAGAAGGAAAATAGGAAGGGGAAAAGGGAAGAGGAAAATGTGGAAAAGAAGGGTGGAAAAGAAAGAAAAGGCACTGGCAACATATATAGGAAGTTCTCGACTTACAACAGTTCATTTAGTAACCGTTCAAATTTACAACAGTGACTTATGTGATGACCCAGGGTGGGATACAAAACGAACACAGTCACAGAAAACAGGTAAAGCCCCTTTTATTCCTTCACTTTGTTTCCAAGCTCCAAATATTCTTGATGGAAGACAAAAAACTCCCACAGAAACAGTTACAAGAAGAAGGAAAAAAGCAACACAAACCAGGGAAGATAAGGGCTGGAGAACGTCCACAGATAACACACACTGGGAATGACGCCAAACTCAGAGAGGAACCATAAACTAGAGATATTTCCATGCTTTGTTTCCAGCGTTCACCCGGACGCATGTTTGTCCTCTTATTCAGTTGTCACAGCTGCAGCCCATGAAGAGGATCCCCGAGTAGACCATGTCCCTTCCTTATCCTCTTCCCCCTGCATGCCCTAGGATGGATAGGGGATGGGCCTGGGTCCTCCTATGACTGCCCAGCCAGCCTCTGCCCTTCCCCAGCCTCCTCCATAACCTCCAGAGCCACTCTTCCACTCTCTGTCGGCTGTTCCTCCTCTCCCTCAGAGTCAGTCTCCACTAGGGGCATGACAACTTATGACTGTTTTTCAGAGTTACGACTTTTGCATCATCCCCAAGATCATGTGATCAAAATTCCGATGCTTGGCAATTGGTTCATATTTATGACGGTCGCAGTGTCCCGGGGTCATTTGTTCCCCTTTTGCAACTTTCTGACAAGCAAAGTCGATACGGAAGCCAGATTCACTTAACAATTGTGTTAGTAACTTAACAATTACAGTGATTTACTTAACAACTGAGGCAAGAAAGGTCTTAAAATGGGGCAAAACTCATTTAACCAATGTCTCATTCAACAATAGAAATTTTGGGCTCCATGATGGTCCTAAGCCAAGGACTAACTGTAGAGTTAAGTGAATCTGTTCTTCTGAATGGACTTTTTCTTTTTTTTGGCCAGAAAGCCAGCAAACACTTACAAATTGAAGTCGAATGCGAACTGATTGCCAAGTACACAATGTGTGATCATGTGACTGTGGCACAGAACTAGCAATCATAACTTTGAGGATGGGTCGCAAGTAGCTTTTCAAAAATCTGTCATAACTTTAAACAGTCATTAAACAATCATCAGTTAAGAACTACTTCTAATGAATATGTTTTGTGGATGAACACAGCTATTCAATAGGTGTTCGCAGAGGCACACGAACCAAAGAATAAGAAATGTCCTTGGGGCTGAATTAAACTTTTCATAATTACCTAAAAGGTATAACTTTGTGGAGTGAATTATGATCATCCAATCTGAATATCATTAAGGTATTTTTCACTGTAGCCAGCTCATATCTTCCAAAGTTAGGATTATCTCCAAACTGCAAACCTTACTTTATTTTTTTTTTCCTAAAAGAAATAATGGTTTCAACCACATCTGGTTTCAGAAATGACTCTTACTTGGATGTCGTTTATCATCATTTTTTGGAGATTTCGTTAAATTGGTGACATAGAAAAATGTGGATGCAATCTGTGTATAGTATATATGTCTTTTAAAAGCTGTGCAGTGGGTAGAATTTGCACAGTGAAGTGGCTGTTAGACTGAGCTGTGAATCAGGAATTGCCTGGAGCTGATTTCAACATGAAGAATAATGAATATTGACTGGTCTTGATGAATTTTTGCCAGGATTGTGCATTTTTATCACTTCACTTATGTTAACACTAATGGTAATGTGTATTATTATATAAAGCACAGCCTTCTGATTTACATATTTATTTTGTTGAAAGCATTTTGATGTACGTACTCTTACTTTTCTGCCCAAAAAAGTTATTCAAGTGTTTTCAACTTTATTAACATTCAGAACCAGAATTGCATATCAGACATAATGTTAGTTAGGCACTTCTAATGAGTGCCTTTGTCTTGGAACAGAAGATCCTGGAACAGAAAACATGCTAGATTGGTCTATCCAGGACCAAGCTTCCGCCATCCTCTGCAACCAGGAGTCTTTGTGTAGTGTTGGACTACAATCTTCCTTTTCAGGAGCTTGTGAGGGCCAAAGCCCAGAAGCATTATTTTTCCATGGTGGGCTGGCTCTCTGGAATGACCTCCCACTGGAGAGTCTTCTACATCCACCACTTTCCGCCTTTCTGAAAAAGTGAAAGACATCATATGCCCCATGTGTGTATTGGGGCATTATGTTTTATTCTTTATTGTACATTTTTATGTGCCTCTAAGAATCCAGTGATTGTGCCAGGATACAAGGCTTATCTGTGTCTGTCCATCCATCTATCCATCCATCCATCTATCCATCCATCCATCCACCCATCCGTAGAGATAGGGCCCTATCCATCCATCCATCCATCCATCCATCCATCCATCCATCCATCCATCCATCCAATATACATCCATCTGTATGATATATGGCTTCTTATCTGTCTGTCTGTCCATCCACCCATCTCTTCCTCCATCTATCCATTCCTCCATCTATCCTTACTCCTATCCATCTATCCACTTCCTCCCTCCCTCCCTCCATCTCAGCCAAGGGGGCTTGTAGAAAGGACATTTTACAGCTATATGTAAAGTGCCTTTGGAGAGTATTTATTAAGTTAAAAATAACACATGTGCTTAATGTGCACCTAGCTGATGGCAATAAGCAGATATGTTTACCATCCTTGCCTCCCCCTGATGCTATGTTTATTTGTGTCTCCCTTCCCATTGTTTCTTGTTACATAATGGTTTTGTACACAGCGGAGTACTTAACCTAATTTATATCGATCTCAATTGCTCTCATTTGTGCATACTTAATTCAGAGAGGTAATCAAATTGATTTCTGGGGCCCACATTTTAAGAGATTGTACTAACACAGATATACAAGAGCTTGCTGTAACTAAATTACAGGGAAAGGGAAAACATTTTAAACCTTTAGAAGCCTTTTTTTTGACAGTCGTTTCATTGCACTCAGCATTACTGACGTAATTGAATTTCCCTTCACATGGAGGTCTGTTTGAAATCAAATTGAGAAATGGGGGGTTGGGGTTTTTTTATGTTTGAGTTCCATCAGACAGATAACTCATTTGAGCTATATTCATTCAGCACACATATAAAACAACACAATGATAAATCAATATGCAAGCTTTTCTTGTGCAAAAATGTAGAGTGCAGGAGTTAGGGATGAATGGCCTATTGAAATGATCGATTTGCTACAGTTCAATGAGACGTTTAAGCCCTGAATAAGCCGTACTTCTTAAGCACACTTCCAAGGGAGTAACTAAGCAGTCCCATACATTTCTACTGAATTTAGTCTCTCTAATGTCCTCTTGGATTCAGTGAATTGCTATGTGTAGGACTGTGCCACGTTGGTAGTGATATGGCCTCTCTTAACCCTTGATGCTAATCTGAATGACTTAAAATGAAGTGAATGGTTCTCCTAAGTGGAAATGAGATGATTTCTGATCTCCTTCCATTTCTGTTCATAACTGTTATGCAAGCTTCATCTTGTATTGAATAACTTTTTTCCCTGTTGGATTTTTTTGTTAATCTGTTTTCCATTTTCCATATATTGTATATAACTCATCGTGTTCTTTGTGCTACTTTCACATTTCATATGCCAATATGCAAACACATGATGTTTCCCAAAAATATGACGTACCCTGAAAGTAAGTCCTAGCTTAATTTTCACACGTGTGCCCAATATAAACCATATCCTCAAAATAAGCCCTAATTAAGATCCTTCCCACTCCAGAATGTGTAGGCAAAAATTAAACTAGGGTGGGGATGTGGTGAGTGTAGAGCTGCCCTACTACTTACCTTTGGACAGTTGTAGCCAGGCTTCGCATACCCAACTCCTGCCTGCCGGCCCATTTCTTCTGCAGCCAGAAAGGCTGGCAAGGCTTTGCTGAAGGGCTCTGTAGCTGATAACAGAGTCCCAGATCTATCTGGAGCTCTGTTATCGGCTGCAGAGATCTTCAGGAAAACCTTGCCTGCTGCAGAAGAAAAAGTCCTGAAGGCCTCTGACAGCAAAAAGGAGGCCAGGGGCGACACGTGCAAGTGGATGACATCCCCCCCAAAATAAGACCTGGTGCCTTTTTTGTGGCAAAAAAATAGAAGACAGGGTCTTATTTTGGGGGAAACACAATAGAAGTTCTACAAAGTAGGACACCTACTCAATTATATGTCACAGCTGATATTGGCGGTTTTTATTCTGCATGATCTGAGCCTTACCTGAGAGCTTAGATATAATTAATCGATGTGTGAGGTGTCCAACAGTTCTGTTGTTTGCAATTGGGTTATCATAAGAAATGGTTGGGTTGTTGTTAGTGGTATCATCATCATCATCATCATCATCATCATCATCATCATCAGACTATCAGGTAATTCTGATGGGATACAGGACTTTTGACTATCTGGAATAGTTAGAATAGTTCTAGGATTAGGATGGCTACATGGATATCATTTTAATTTATGTGCTTTTTCCAAGTAATGCAACTTTATTGACCAATGAGTCCAAATTCTGTCATTCTTGTTTTAGCCAAGCATTTTTGTATAGGATCAACCATAATAGCCATTATTAGCACCAGTATGACATCTCCCCTTCACAATCTCTGGATCTTTATTTGAAGGTCTATATATTTTTTCCTATTTTTTCTTAGTTAATTCTCATTGAATCTTGTTTCTTCAGTTTCTCCGCTTCCTAATCAATATCCTATCTTTCATCAGGGAGAATGGTCTACCCAATACTCCCTTCCCCAATTCTTTCTCCACAGCAACCAAAAAACCCCATGTGTTTGGGTGGGCTAAGAGACAGAGACTAGCCCAAAGTCATCCAGAGAGCTTGATACCTGGGCTTGAAGTCAGTTTCCCTAGTTCCAGTCCAGATATAAACTGTTATACTAAAACATCTCATGAGATAATTTCAGCAGCACAGGACAGCAGATCCATTGGTTATTGGAGCAAGGAAATTATTATTATTATTCTGGCCAAATACAATGGCTGTGGAACCAGATCTCAAAGAGGGTTATTTCTTTGCTTCACAGAGGTGCATCTGTCACTATTACAGGAATTCGTGAGGCATCATGATAAATAGTAACCATTTTCTAACTGAAGATGGAAAAGTCCAGATCAACTAACTTCAAATAAAACTCCCTTTTACCATCCTGTAACTTTTAATTCAGGGTAGAATCTCGGCAACTGGGTGGAACTGAGCATTTACTGTCCAGATGCCCTCCACAGAATTTGCAGCCAATATTTTTCTTTGTGCCATAGGACAGAAACATATGCCACTATCTAGGATCAAACTCTCAACTAATTTCAAATAAAAACAAAAATAACCAAGATACATAAATATGATCATGGAAACAGAAAGATCAGTGATTAAAAAAAAAAAAACCTAGAAATAACTGAAACCTGAACAACCACCCAAGATTAACATAATGCCTGAAGTGAGCAACTAATCCTCTCCTCTTACAGAAATGGATTCTGCGTACTAGGTGCCACTAGAGAAAAGCCCCTAACAGGTATACATGGAAAAGAGTCTTTCAGAAGGATCACAAGGAAGGTATGCGATATTCTTGATGTCAGCGTTCCAACCAAACTCTCCATCTCAGTTCAGCACTCAGAGACGAAGTCCTTCCAAGTAAGAATTTATTAGAGAAGTCATATTGGCACATCTGGGAAAACCCGAATCTGAATTCTCACATTTTCCCCTGCTGTGTTAAACTCACAGCCAGCCCACTTTTCTGATGACACTCAAGTCACACTCTCCAATTCACCTCCCTTCTGAACTCCCGCCGAGTCCGGTCACTCCCCTCCATACTCCAGCAACCAGGCCTTGAATTCTGGTGAAAGAATGTTGTTGTAGCTATCCTCCATTCTCACTTTACTTTCATTCCCACCGTTACCCGTCCTCCCTTGTGGCAGCCCCAAATCCGATTCAAGATGGATGGAGGCTGGCAGTTGATTTCATTTAGTTACAAGTTGGCTAAGAATTACGTGTGAGTTTTCTGGTATTGTCAACTTTCCATGATAGTGTGTGTGTTTTCTCACTCTCCAATTAAATTCCCATTAAATTCCAAAACCTATCATGAGCAACATCATCCGTTAGACTTTTTATTCCCCAAAAAGGAAGATAGGAATGGCTTCAGATCTGTGGAGAGACACGTAACAGAAAACAATAACAGGGATAATATTGCCCTGTCTCTAGAAATAAAGTAACGCCCAAAGCACAATCAAGGAAAATTGAAAAAAAAAAAATACTTCTCAAGCTTTCTGAGAATAAGATAGGAAAGGAGAAGAGAATAAAATGGATAGCTTTTGAAGCTGAAAAAAAACAAAAACAACATTTGAGAAATTTCAGGATACATTTCAGTATAGCACTTTAGCTTAAGAAAATAATGATAATGGATGCAGTAGGTCTTATTAAAGGTGAAGAAAACTGATCAGAGTCTGGATGATTATAATCCTTTTTATTAAATTAAAAAAATAAAAAATATTAAATATTTAAACAAGAAAGAAATTAACAAAAATGTGGAATTAAAATGATAAAAAGAGAAATAGTGAAGAGTGAACTAGAGAATAAAGCTGAAAGTACAGAAAGAAAAGGAAGAAAATGATATAAAGAAATGAGTTCCATTTTTTTCAACATATAAGTTAAATTGAGCTCTTCCTCTAAGGTTACAATATAAATTTCATTTTTTTCTATCATCTACTATTCTTTCTAATCATCAAAACCATATAGCACAATTTCATTTTGTTCTGTTTCATGCAAAAAGTCCAACAAGGTTTCCAGTCAGTATTAAAATTAAACAGTGTCTTTTTTCTAATCAAACCTGTCAGTTTTGCCATCTCAGCAAACTCCAGTAAATTCATCCTCTCTTCCCTTGTGGGTAATGTCAAATATTTCAAGGAAAGGTGGCTACATCTGAGCATATAAAAAGACACGGAAATGAGGTGGGGCAGTGACAGGTTTAAGCTTGTGTATAGGATACAAAAGCTTAATGGACATCAAGCAATGTGAAATGACAGAAAAAGCAGGACAGATAAAAAGAAGTAGTTCTAGGGGTGTCCATGGAATATGTGGAAAAAAATCAGTTGGCAGCTGTATCAATGTGATCCAGACACCACACTATAGAATAGGCAGACCTAGTGGTTAAAATGCAGTATTGCAAGCTAATTCTGCCAACTACCAGCAGTTCGATTCCAATCAGCTTAAGACTGACTCAGCCTGCCATCCTTCCAAGGTCAGTAAAATGAGGACAGAGATTGTTGGGGGGGCATATGCTGACTCTGTAAATCACTTAGAAAAGTCTGTAAAGCACTATGAAGTGGTATATAAGTCTACGTGCTATTGCTGGCAGCCCTATTCTTCACATATTACATAATTCAACTAGACAATTTGTAAGAGAGGGAGGGAGGGAGGGAATGAGTATCATTAGCCCCATGGGCTCATTTAATTATTTACAGCCATATAAGAATTATAGTATCTGAAGACTAATATCAAGGAATTAGAAACAAAGGGAAGGAAAGACAGAAACTCTATGCCCTGGATATTTGCAAGTGGATCAAGGGGGCTAAATGATGTCATTGACATTGTCATGCAAGAGATGCAGATTATTACATGCTATATAACAGAGGTGGCATTCAGCAGGTTCTGACCAGTTCTGGAGAACCAGTAGCAGAAATTTTGAGTAGTTCAGAGAACCAGCAAAAACCACCCCTGACTGGCTCTGTCCCCATCTATTCTCTGCCTCCTGAGTACCAGCTGATTGTCTGGGTCTTCTTTGGTTGCCCTACACAAGAGAATGGAGCTGGAAAGCGGGTTAGTGGGATGGGGAGGGAATGGGATTTTACAGTAAGTTTCCCCCAGGAGGTAACGGACATTTTACAGTGTCCTTCCCCTGCCACATCCACCAAGCCACGTCCATCAAACTATACCCAGCAAGCCACACCCATAGAATCGGTAGTAATAAAATTTGAATCCCACCACTGCTATATAAGTAATCCTCCTGTCAGCTTTGGAAGCCATATTAGCACCAGAAGCTTCCATGCTGCTACATTCTTGAGCCTGGGAAGATGGGAAGGGGGAATCTCATGGAGCGTATGTGGTTAGATATAATAGCATTCTTTTTTAAAGTCAAGGTCATGTTATTTCTGCACCTGGCTGAGGAGTGGTTGAGGGGATGTCTCAAGCTGGGACAGATGTTGATTGGGGCATGTGATCCAGTGAGGGGTGCAGGGGGTGGATTTGTAATTTTTACTTATTGAAGGGAAACTCAGAATTTTCAGATTTGGGATTTCCCAACTGTGTAAATTTACTACTCTAATAAAAGGAGACTTTGAGAACATGTATGTCTTGGAGTTATTAATTGGAGTTGAGGTTTTCTGGAATGCTGATACCTCATTTAGTGACCGAATAACAAGAGCCCTGTGAGTGAGGTTGGACTAAGAGAGTATAACTGGTCCTAAATCACCCAGTCAGCTTTCATGCCTAAGGCAGAACTAAAACTCATCTCCTGGTTTCTCACCTGAGGTCTTAACTGCTAGACTCCTAGTTTTCGTTTGTTTTATGGCTCTGCAATTACTTTTTTCATCATCCTTTTAACTGTGAACAGTCACTAAATGAGGCAGTTGCTAAACAAGGACTCCCTGTATAGAAGTATTATATGAAGATGTCATGACATGAATGATATTGCTATGGTTTTGACTTTCCTTCCATGTCTTTGTTGTCCTTCAATATTGCTCCCATTTCACGTAGAGACTTTTGGTTTTTTACTGGGGAGGAATAAAATAATGTGCAACCACAGAGGCTTCAAATATCTCAGAAAGATCTGAGCTTCCATTAATCCATTAATGTCCATTAATCTCACAAATTAATCTCACAAAATCAACTAATCTGCCAACAGTTTTAGCACATTAAATGTTAATTTTTCTAGCATTCTGTTACAGTGAGCTTCTTTCGTTAAAAACTTCATGGTAATAGAACTCAGCTTCCAGTTCATACTTTAAAAGTTATTCATTAATCACTCATGTCAACCCAGGAATGGGTTATGCAATTAGTTAATCACAGTCGAAGGAGAATTTGCAAAGACACATCCTTTCTATTCCTATTTCCTATTATCCAGAAAAATAGCTATTTTGGCCCTCAGTCAGGACACCTATTTTATCCTTGTCCCTGCACACATGAACACATGTATGTTAAGCCCATGTCACACTGGCCAACGGATGCAAAAAGGACACAGCGGATGAGCAAAATGTTCCATCCGTTGTTATCCGCTCTCAAAAGGGGCAAAAATTTGCATAACCGGAGCGGATAACACGGATGCGGGGAGGACGCAGGGCGGATGCAAAGCGGATGCGGAATGGAAGCCTAATGGATGCCTGGCGTTCACTGCGCATGCGGGGAGGATGCATTGCGTCAGCCCCGCGGATATAACGAAAGCAGCTCAGAAGCAGGTCGCCATTCAGAGGAAAGACCTGCTGCCGGACGGATTGGCTGCCTTGCCTGCCCTGCCTGCATGTCTGCCTGCCAGCCTTGCTGCCAGCCTTGCTGCCAGCCGGTCTGCCAGCCGGTCTGCCTGCCAGCCTTGCTGCCTGCCTTCCTGCCAGCCTTGGTTCATGTCTGCCTGCCAGCCTTCCTGCCAGCATTGGTGCCAGCCTCCCTGACAGCCTTCCTGCCTCCCTTGGTTCATGTCTGCCTGCCAGCCTTTCTGCCAGCCTTGGTTCCTGCCAGCCTCCCTGCCAGCCAGCAACCCCACAACCATGCGGAAGCACAGCAAGCCTCAGCCATCTGCTGCCAGCCCTGGCAAGAGGGACAGGGCTACCATCCCGCCCCCTGGCCCTCACTCTGGTTCTGCTGGGGCTTCTGCAGCACGGGCTCGCTCTTCTGGGGCTGGGGCTTCTGCTGCTTCTGCTTCTGGAGGAGCTGATGACAAGCACTCCAGCACCAGCCACCTTCACAGCACCTGGACCCTTCACCCATGAGATTGAGCGACCAAGAGGAGTGCCAGAGACTCATTTTTGTTTTATAGCTTCTTGTTAATAAAGTATATTTTTGATTCATACACTTGCTTCATTTCTTTTTTTTAATAAAGTCTTGCTGGAAACTGTGAGAAATGGTTTAAGCCTTTGCATGCTTGTGGGATGGGTAAGGATAGCTTTGGAATGGGTTAGGATACCTGTGGGATGGGTAATAGCTGTGGGATGGGTTAGGATAGCAGTG
>BLBF01000010.1:11498077-11511134 GCA_015471245.1 Laticauda colubrina
CATCCTGTCTTGCCACTCCACTGCTCCAGCTGGGGAGTTGCACCAGTGTTTCAGGAGGTTGCGCTGCTTCTTCGCTTCATTTGAGGCTCTGTTGGGGCCTTGCACATCCTCAGTGTCGATCAGGTTTCGCCCTTGCCTCCATTCCCCAGGCTCCATGACCCATTGGCTTGTTGGAGGTCCACGAGCCTGTTCTGCAAGATTGGGTAGCGGGTGCACATGAGATTGTGCAGGATGCAGCAAGCTTCCATGATCCTCCTCACGGTCTCTGGGCAATGCTGCATGGTGGTGAGAAGTACCTGGAACCTGTTGGCCAGGATGCCAAAGGCGTTCTCCACCACCCGCCTTGCCCTGGACAGCCTGTAGTTGAAGATCCTCTCTTCACGGGTGAGGAGTCTGGAGGTTTAGGGCTTCATGAGGTAGGTTGTGAGGGAGAAGTCGTCATCCCCCACGATGAAGTAGGGCACATCTTGTGTGTCGTTGGGCAGGGGTTCTGGATCTGGGAAGCCCACCATGAGGTTGCGTTCCAGCCCCTCCTTGAGGTGACTGGCGTTGTATACCTGGGCATCTGAAGATGAGCCGTTGCCTGAAGCATCGATGTACATGAACTTGTAGTCAGCATCAACCATGGCGAAGAGGATGATGCTGAAGAAGCCCTTGGAGTTGAAATAAGTGGACCCTGACTTGGCTGGAGATTTGCAGGCCACGTGCTTGCCATCTATGGCTCCAACAGTGTGGGGGAAGTTCCACTTCTGATACCACTGCTCTGCAACTTTCTTCCATCCTTCTTCAGTGGAAGGGTACTGGAGGAGCTTCTTGTATTCTTCGATGATGGCCTGCACCACTTCTCTGACCACAATGCTGATGGTGTGGATGGCACCCTCCAGCCGTTCTGCATGCTCCTGTAGGAGGTCCCTGAGGCCAGGTGGCGCAGAGTGAGTGCCACCTTGAGCCCAGGTTCCAGGCTGGGCTGGAAGCTGGTGTTTGCCTTGGTCAACCTGGGTGTCAGGCGCTGCACAACTTCGTCAAACATGGCTGGAGGCATCCTCATGAAGTTCTGGAACGCCCGAGTGTCTTCGTTCCTGAGCTCCACCATCAGCTTGTTGTACAGTCCGTCCTCTGCTCTTCTGGCAAACCATCTTTGGACCCAGACTTTTTTTGGGTGGCTCCTTTTCTTCTCGCAGTAGTGTTCACAGAGCCTGCAGATGGCTTCGCACTGTTGCAGAACGATGGTGGCTGCCGAAAGTACTTTGTTACAATCCACGGAGGACATGACTGGATGCTGTGGAAGAGGAAGAGACAGACGAAGGCTGCAGAAGTCTGCACCGCTGGGCTGCTGTTCTGAAAGTGCGATGCAGGCGAGTTGCTCCCTCTTTTTATAGGCAGTATAGGTTTTCCACTAGGCATCCTCTAGGCATCCTCTAGGCATCCTGTAGACATCCTTAATATCCGAGATAGGTCCCCTCTGCAAACGTTTTTTCCGTTTTAAATGCTTTGTTTCCGTGCTGCATCCGCTAGGCATCCGTTCTGCATCCGTTCTGTGTCCATTCTGCTTCCTCCCTGCGTCCGGGCGGATGCGCGTTGCGCGGATGCGTCGCAGATGCCTAGCGGATATAGCGGATATAGTGGATGCGTAACGGATGCGTAACGGATGCATAGCGGATGCAGAACGGACGAACTGGATACATTTTCCACGCAAAAGTTTTAGGCAGCCCAAAACTTTTGGAGCAGATGAAACGTCCATAAACGGATGCTGGACGGATAGAGAGGATGAAAAATGGAGGCAGTGAATACAGAACGGATACATCGCGTTAACCAACGGATGGCAAGCTTTTTTGTCCATTTTACATCCTCTTTGCATCCGTTGGTTCAGTGTGACATGGGCTTAACTCAGCAGAGTAGTAGTTAGCATGCTTGAATAGGCCACCACCAGGGATAAAGGTAATATTAAGCTCACTCCAGCTTAAAAAGAAACACCTTTCACACCTGTTATTCCAGGTCAAAATTATCCAATAATCTGAAGACAAGCATCTTTCGGCTTGCTGGCTAGCAAGAAGTAGCGTCAGGGTACAAAAACATTAAAATGGTTTGCAGTAGTGGTGAGATTCAATTTTTTTTACTATCGGATCTGTGGCCATGGCTTGGTGTGCATGTCAGAGTAAGAATACTGTAAAATCTCCAGTCAAAGGTAGTATTTGCTGGTTCTCCAAGCTACTCAAATTTTCCGAATCTGCTGAATAGCACTAACTTTGGGCCAGTCACTCACCTTTAATCCTATCCACCTCACAGGGTTGTTGTTTATGGGGAAAATAGGAGGAAGAAGGAATATTAGCTATGTTCTCCACCTTGAATTATTTATAAGAATAATAAAGGTGAGATATAAACAAACAAGCAAACAAACAAATAAAATACATTTGGATTTGTGAAATCCAGATCTGGAGAGCAAAAAAATTTAAATCCATTTTTCAACTGAAATAAGTTGAAGAATGCAGGTCTACTATGTCGGTGACTTTACTCTGAGAACTTGCACGTCAGCTGAGAAATCAACTATTTTATGTACTTGTTTTTAATTATTGGTGTCATTAATTATTATCTGTGACTATCTTGCAACATTGGCAGTCAAAATCGGGCATTTTCAGGATAGGATGGTGTAGTGGCTATACTCCACGCACAGAAATGGAAGGTCACCTCAACCCCCACAATGGATGAATGGCTGCAGAAACTGATGGAGTTAGTAGAGATGGCTAAATTGACTTGCTCAGATTAAAGAGAAAAACACAAACACCTTTACTTTGACTTAGAAGCCACCTCTGGACTTTGTGCTTGAGGTGGAAAAAATGAAACTTTGATTTTGGGTTTTAGATTTGTTATAGAAATGGCGAGTTTCTATTATTATGAAAAAAATAAAAAGTTGAAGGTAGATCTTAATGCCTTATTTTACTGCACCAAAGGAGTCGGAAGTTAATGCCTTTCCCCCACACACACACTTCCTTTCCTCCACTAATCACTTCCCTTTTTCCTTTCCTAATTTCCCTAATATTTGCTTTTGTATTCTCTATAGACTAATAAAAACTGTAAAATTTAGAAACATCGACAATGTCGATGAGACATTGAGAAATGAGAGATGTGTGTGATGATTAGCCAGTTGGAAAGTGTCCAGAGGAAGGGGGGCTGGTTACTTCTGGGTAAGGTGATATCTATCCAACTTCCTTATAGCTTCCTAATTGTTCAAGAGAGTCTTCCCAGCCCTATAGATGGCAGTTTTGATGGATGCAGGCATGATTGTTCCCAAGATGGTGTGACAAACCTGGAGATAGTACAACTTACCTTTCAAAGTGTCTTAGCTCTTCAATGTTAAAGTTGGAAAATCTGCACATTTAGCACATGTCCCAAACTCAGAAATATGAGGATATTTGGCTCAGAGGATGAGTTCCCTTGTTCGCTAAATATTCCATATTTGGGTAGTTAGCTCTTATGGCATCTTTGAGATGTACAAGGTTTCTTTATTGTTGATTTCTATCATTATGAATATTTAATGAAATTTTAGGACTTTTTTGTATCATGTCCAACATCCATTAAGATTGGGTAGGCTATGAATATTGAAGTAAATAAATAAATATGAACCAAAGAGAGTCAGCCTAGTGCTGAGTTTTCCAGCCCACATCCACTGCAGTGTTATTCAGAGCCTCTTGTTCCCAGCTTCCTTTAGATCTGAAGAAAATGATAGGCACAGATTATATTCTACCATTTAACAGTTTTGTAAGGATGTTTACCAGGCAGTGGGGTAAACTGGAATTTTATGATAAAGATGTCAAGGAGCATAGCTATGAAAATCTTCATTATCATCTTTGGAAAGTGTCATCCAACCAACAAGGAATAGGTAACTTTTAAACCTGAGCTGTTTTTTGTTAGGCATAATATCAGAAACACTTGATAAACAAAGTCTATATTTAATATTACATGTCCTAACAGCAGTGAGGATTATATTTGCACAATATTGGAAAAATGAAGAACACCGTGAGATGAAGAGATAATTAGGAAGATACTAGATTGTGCAGAAATGGATAGACTTACATTGAAAATTAAACAAAAAGAAGACACAGAATATTCTCAAACAGGGAACATTTTTACCAGTGGTTGGAAAAAAGTGGGGGAGGGTAAGAATGAGCTCTGTGTTGTCAGATAAATTAAATATCCAGACAACATGGTGTTTAATAGGCACTAACAAATGTAAACAATAGAACATTAATTATTATTTTTTTAAAGGAATAGGCAATTGATGTCCTCCAACTGTTTGGGATCTCAACTCCTTTTAGTCCCACTGACTGAGGTCAGTATGCAAACATCACACCTCTGTGTGAAACTTATGGTCATGTGTTCATGATTCCTTTTGCTTGCCTATAGCCATGAGATCTCATCCCAAATTTAATATTTCTAAAATCAAAGGAATTTTGGAGCCATCAAGTCAGAGGTGGGATTCAGCAGGTTCTGATCAGTTTTGGAGAACCAGTAGCAGAAATTTTGAGCAGTTCCGAGAAACCAGCAAATGCCACCTCTGACTGGCCCCGCCCCCATCTATTCTCTGTCCCCCTGAGTCCCAGCTGATTGGTTGGGTCTTCTTTTGTTGCCCTGCACAGGAGAATGGAGCTGGAAAGCAGGTTAATAGAGTGGGGAGGGATTGGGATTGTTCAGTAGCCTTCCCCCAGGAGTGGGGAGGGAATGGAGATTTTACAGTACCCCTCCCCTGCCATGCCCACCAAGCCAGGCCCACCAAGCCACATTTGACCCACCAAGCCATGCCCACATAACCAGTAGTAGAAAAATTTGAATACCACCACCGCCACAAGTCCTTGCGAATCCTTCCTTCACAATTGCACTACCAGGATTTAGGCAAATTGCAGATTTATAGCACTGTACAGGCAGTCCTTGACTTCCAATGTTTGTTTAGTGTTTGTTACAACAGCACTAGAAAACAAAAGATTTATGTTCAGTTTTCATGCTTATGACTCTTGCAGCATCTCCATGGTCACATGATCAAAATTTAGGTGCTTGGCCACTGGCTTATATTTATGATGGGTGCAATGTCCTAGGGTCATATGATTGTGACCTTCTGATGAGCAAAATCATGAGGGATCCAGATTCGCTTAACAATCATATGATTCCCTTATTAACTCCATCATTGGATTCACTTAACCACTGAGGCCAAAAAGGCTGTAAAATGGAGAACTACTTATTTAACAACTGCCTTGCTTAGCAACAGAAGTTTTGGGCCTAATTGTGGTTGCCTGCCAGGATCCCAGCAATCACTCTAATGAAATCATGATTCTCGAGCCAAACTTCAAAAAACTTCAAAGGATTCATTAGAGGCGACATACTGGCACTGCCCCGAATGAAGCCAACTCTGGCATACGTAATTCACAGTCAGCTGCGACCCTGTTTCCCCCCTCCCCCCTAGGTGTCTCATAAACCAGATTCTCCAATTGAGCACGTTCGCGGGCTGGATGTCATCAAGGGGCCTCTGTGGTGCAGTGGTTAGAGTGCAGTATTGCAAGCTACTTCTGCAGCCATCTGGCCTGCAATTTGGTGGTTTGAATCCCACCAGGTGCAAGGTTGACTCAGCCTTCCATTCCTTCCGAGGTGGGTAAAATGAGGATTGTTGGGGGCAATAGGCTGACTCTGTAAACCACTTAGAGAGGGCTGTAAAAGCACTGTGAAGGGGTATATAAGTCTTAAGTGCTATTGCTATTCATGTTCTCCAATTAAATATATTCAAGGGGAAGAACTCTGGTATTTTAGTGACAATCTTTTAAAGACAAGAATTGGAATGTACTTTCGCTTTCAGCTGCTCTTCCAGATTTCCTTCCCCCCCCCCCTTTTTTTTTTTAATGGCAACTACTAAAACAGGCATAGGAATGATTTATTAGTTGACACTGCCTATTTTACAGGTAGTCCTCAACTTACAACAGCTTTTTAGTTCAAAGTGACAACGGCAGTGAAAAAAGTAACTTATGACCAATTTTCACAGTTACAACCTTTGCAGCATTCTTATGGTCAAGTGACCAAAATTCAGGTGTTTGGCAACTGGTTCATATTTATGACCTTTGCTGTGTCTCAGGATTATTTGTTTCCCTTTTGCGATCCTCTGATAAGCAAAGTCAATGGAGAAGCCAGTTTCACTTAACAACCAGGATACTAATTAAATAAGTTCAGTGATCCACTTAACAATTGTGGCTTGAAAGGTTGTAAAATGGGGCAAAATTCACTGAACAAATATTTCACTTAGCAACATAAGTTTGGGCCCAATTGTGGCTATAAGTTGAGAACTGTCTATATGTGTTTTACTGCTTTATAAAACCCCAGTAAGGCCACACCTGGAATATGGCAACCAATTTTGGTCACCATACTACGAGAAAAAGATGTTGAGACTTTGGAAAAAGTGCAGAGAAAAGCAACTAAGATGATCAAAGGCCTGGAGATCAAAACATATGAAGAACGGCTGCAGGATCTGGTTTTGCCTAGTCTAAAGAAAAGCAGAATTCAGGGTGACATGATAGAAGCCTTCCAGTATTTGAGAGGCTGCCACAAAGAAGAGGGGCTCAAATTATTCTCCAAAGCAGTAAAGGGCAGGACAAGAATCAATGGTTGGAAACTGATCAAGGAGAGAAGCAACCTGGAATTAAGGAGAAACTTCCTAACAGTGAGAACAATTAACCAGTGAAACAGCTGGCCTCCAGAAATCGTGGGTGCTCCATCACTGGAGGTTTTTAAGAAGACTCTCTAGACAGTCACTTATCTGAAATGGGTATAGATTCTCCTCAGTGGTGAGATTCAATTTTTTTTACTACCAGTTCTGTGGGTATGGCTTGGTGGGCACAGCTTGGCTTGGTGGGTGTGACTTGGTGGGCATGACAGGGGAAGGATGCTGTAAAATCTCCATTTCCATCCCACTCCAGGGGAAGGATACTGTAAAATCTCCATTCTTTCTTCACTCCACTAACCTACTTTCCAGCTCCATTCTCCTGTGCAGGGCAACCAAAGAAGACGCAGCCAATCAGCTGGGACTCGGGAGGTGGAGAATAGATGGGGTTGGCGGGGCCAGTCAGAGGTGGGATTGGCCGGTTCTCTGAACTACTCAAAATTTCCGCTACCGGTTCTCCAGAACTGGTCAGAACCTGCTGAATACCAGCTCTCATTCTCCTGCTTGAACAGGAGACTGAACTAGATACCTCCAAGATCCTTTTCAGCTTATTCTGTTCTATTCTGTTCTATTCTATTCTATTCTATTCTATTCCATTCCATTCCATTCCATTCCATTCCATTCCATTCCATTCCATTCCATTCCATCCTCTCTTTTTTAAAAAAAAGTGCACTTCCCTGCACCCCAGTTCCTCAGAAATAATGATGATAATAATGATGACGATATTCCTTTTGGGCATCAAGATTTTTTTTTTAAACACACACACCCCCGCCAAAAATAATAATAATAATGGAATGCCGGTTGAGTCTTAATTCACGGCTAAGAGCCAGCTAGTGACAGAAAGTGACTCAGAATATTATATGCGTGCCCTCAGCACAAATTCTTCTGCACTTCCTCCATCATAAAACATCTCACCGTAGACAAATGCTTTCTCTTTTTCCCTTTTAGAGTCTCACATATCTGTGGCACCCAGGGGGAGGGAAGGAGGGAGGGAGGGAGGGCAGTGGAACCAGAGCTCAGTGATCTCTTTTCCAGGATAAACTTAACAGCTAAAGGAAAGTATTTACCGAATTGCACTGAAAAGCATGTGGCTGTTGCATTATTTATTATTAGCAACTGATAAGTATAAAATGCAGGATGCCTCAGGCCATGAATTAGTTATGTGATAAAATAAGCTCCCCAAAACCCTTTTAGGAACTCCTGTGAATAGGTAAGAGCTCCTGATCATATTCCATAACTTCTCTTGGCTTCTGAAGGAACTGTATTGGAGATGAGTATCATAAATAAATAACCTAACTGAAAGCAAGATGAATGAGGCCAGTGGGGAGGGGGAAATGGGGAATTTCATATAACTTGATTAAACCTGTAATAATCCCTCAGACCTCCTGGATAAAAGGCTGAGGCATTTCCTGGAACAAACAACAGGGAGTCTTTCCCAGCACCTGGCCTATCGAAATGCTAACTCTCAACCTGAAGCTGAAAAGTGAGAATAAATAAAAGCAAATGGTCATTTCTCAGAATTTCAACCACCTTGATAAAGAAAAGAAAATTCCACACTGCCCCCACTGTCTGATGTAACCTAACCAGGCAGATGCTTTAATTGGCTGGGGGGGGGGGTTAGAGGTGTTAGAAACTCAAAACATTACTCAAGGTCACACAAATATCTCTCTGCAGCCTGTTTTTTTTTTGCATACATCATATGCAGAGAAGTTATGGGATTTGATTTTTTTTTACTACCAGTTCTGTGGGCATAGCTTGGCTTGGCGGGCATGGCAGGGGAAGGTTACTGCAAAATCCCCATCCCCTCCCCACCCTACTAACCTGCTTTCCAGCTCCGTTCTCCTATGCAGGGCAACAAAAGAAGACCCAGTCAATCAGCTGGGACTCAATGGGAGGCAGAGAAGAGATGAGGGCAGGACCAGTCAGAGGTGGGATTTGCCGGTTTTCCGAACTACTCAAAACTTCCATTACCGGTTCTCCAGAACTGGTCAGAACCTGCTGAATACCACCTCTGATCATATGAGCAACATACACAAACAAAAAACAGACTGTCAGCTGGATGGCTATGACTTCCATCTTGACTTTTTTTGACACTCTAATCCTCACTTTAGGCCAGGCAGGCCCAACCTGCAGCAATGAGTAGTAATGAGGTCCGACAAGATAATACATATTTATTATGTGGTTTTATATTGTAAAAGGATATAATATATTTTATATGTGGCCCAAGACAATTTCCTCTTTACTCAGTGTGGTCCAGGCAAGCCAAAAGGTTGGGCACCCATGCTTTCAATGACAAATTGACAAGTTGTGGACTTCAACTTCCAGAATTCCTCAGTAAACATCCTGACTGGGGAATTCTGGGAAATGAAATCCATAAGTCTTAAAGTTGCCATGTTTGGTGATCCCCCTAACAAGCCCTGCAGATGTGTTGGTTTTCCAACTTCCTAGGAATTAATATTCATCACATTTAGAAAGCACCAGGAACTAATGGCTCAATGATTGAAAGAAAATGCCTCATTACTTTTGTGTCCTGTGAAAAATTTGTTTCTGCATAAAAAATTCAATTCTAATTTAAAGCATTGGTCCCAACATATTTAGATGCTTTTAGATACTTTGAAGACCAGACAACACAACCACAACAACTAATGTTGAGGGCAGTTGGATGTTTAAGGAGAAAGTGCTTTCCTTCCAGTTGACCTTGGTATTGCAAGCCTTATAGCAACATTCCTGGGTTAAGAATGCCCCAATTTAAAGACTCATAATTAAGAATGTACCTATTGTACAAAATTCAGGTTAAATGCAGTTAATCCTCAACTTACAGCCATTTGCTTAGCGACTGTTCTAAGTTGAAACATGGTCACAAGGTTAAAAATTTAGGGGCTTGACAACTTGCATGTATTTTTGGCAGTTGCAACCTCCCAAGATTACATGATCACTATCTGCAACCTTCCCAGCCAGCTTCCAACTCAACAACCACCTTACTTATTAACAGAAATTCTGGTGCCAATTGTGGTCAGAAATTGAAGACTACCTGTATGCAATGATTTAAGCTAAAATACACTATGGTTCAAGTTCATTCCACACTAAAACTTGTACAATATTATACAATAATTTTCTTCAAATTCAACTTGAGGGCAGATCTTTAATCTTGGGGTTATAATAATACCTTGGTACTCATCGTTAATTGGTTCTGGAAGGTGCGATGAGTACCAAAAACTATGTGTACCAAACAACTCTTTTCCATAAGGAATAATATAGTGAGTCACAATATTATTTGTATAATAATATAGCAGCCAACACTGACAAGTTCTAGTTTGTGCATTGAGTACTAAACAAACAATGAATACCAAGACAAAAGGCTGAACTGCCTCTTAAACTGTCCTCATTGCAAAATGTAGCTGCAGGAATTTTGATCGCAACCAGCTGCAGAATTAACTACAGGTATTCCTTGACTAATGACTACAATTTTTTTATTAATGTTTTAAATTAAACATAACATTTAAAAACATTGAATGTCGTGGAGTCATTTTGACATAGCTTTGGGGCATCATTCCAGTGAAATACATATAAATCTTATATACATTTGTACATATATATATATATATGTGTGTGTGTGTGTGTGTGTGTGTGTGTGTGTGCGCGTGTGTGTGTGCGTGCGCTGTTCAGCTTCCTTCGGGTATTATCCCACGTCATTGTAGTGTTTTTAAAGTTGTAGCAACGTTTCAGCAGAATCTCATCTGCCATCATCAGGCTTCTGTATGGAGTTTGTATGTGGGTCAGGGTCTCACAGCCGTTAGTTTTAAATTTGAGGCTAGCCTATCCTGATTGGTTGGGAGTCTTGGTCTGTGTTTATTGGACTTGGAGTTTGTTTGATTGGTGTTTCTGGTTTCTTCTGTCTGTTTTGTGGCTTTGATTGGCTGGCAACACTCTGCTCCTGCACTGGAGGCTTTCAGTGCAGCTTGGCTTCGTGTGAAAGGACGGCTGTTATCTATTAGGAAGCTAGGTTTCATCTGGGTGCCTGGTGGGGGGGTGTTTGAGCTGGAGGCATCAGAGGGAGTCTGTTTGTGCCCAGGTGTTTGCCTGGCTTGTGGTGTGGAGATCTTTCTATTTGAGAGTGCAGGCTTCCAAATGATTGACAGTCTGCTGGAATCATCTCTTCTATTCATGCTTTCTACCAGACTGAATCATTCACTGAATCACTGCAGTTCTTAAGTTAGCAACATGGTTATTAAGTGAATCTAGCTTTCCCATTGATTTTGCTTGGCAGAAAGTCGCAGAAGGGAACCATATGAACTTGGGACACAGCAACAGTCATAAGTATGCACCAGTTGCCAAGCATCTGAATTTTGATCACATGAACATTGGGATGCTGCAATAGTTTTAAGTACAACCCCCCCCCCCCCCGATCATAAGCAGTGGTGGCTGCTGCTGGTTCGGACTGGTTCTAGCGAACCGGCAGTTCCAATGATCAGCTGGCCCTGTCCACCTGTCCCTGCCCTATCCATCTTTTTCAGCTCAGCTGAATCGCGCAGCACAGTGGATTTCACGCACCTCAGCTGGTCTACTTACTGGGGCTGCCCTGTAGAGGTTCAAATTGGTGGGTTTTTTTCATACTGCATGCAGAACCAGTTGTTAAACTGGTTGCACTGGTTGCACCACTGGTCATAAGTTACTTTTTTTCAGGACTGTTGCAACTTCAAACGATCACTAAATGAATGGTTGTAAGACAAGGACCACCTCTAACATCTTCATTGAGTTGGGGCTTGAAGAAACTGTTCCTTCAGAGAACCTCCACCTCCATTAAACTCAAAGTGACATTCCATTTTGCAGGACAAATGCTTTCAGAGAGGCCATCTTTGGATGCTATTCCACCTGTGGAGCTCTCATCTGAAGGCCACCTTAATTTGTATGCCATCAACAATTGAGGATTTCTGTCTTTGAACAGATTAGGGTTTTTGCTTAATTTTATTGTTTGGGCCTTAAGCTGCTGGGTAAGTTTTTTGTGCTTTTTATATTTTGTAAGCAGTTTTGAGCAACTCTGCTTTCAGAAGAGGAAAAGCAGGGGATTTGTTAAATAATAAATAAATGTTAAATAATAAATGAATAAGGCCAGAAGATTCCTTCCCCTTCTGACACCACTCATTGATGACAGATAAACACCACATTCAGCAGTCCATGCATTGCTGGCTGGAATTGAATGAAGATATATAAATTTCAAAATAGATGTTCCTTAGATCTTAAAACTACATGTCTGAATCTTAGTATAATAAATATTTCTTTTAAAACGATTGTATTGAATTAGAATTCCTAATTCTAATAGAATTTAAGCCTACAAAACTATAAATACCATGTCCTGAAGATTGTTCCTACTCATAATAGCAGACTGTCTACTGACTCAGAGCAAGAGATGGAAGTCTGTGGAGCTTCTCAGTCATCTAGGTCAAAGTTGTCCCAAAGATGCTTTTTCAGGAGGCAACTGGATTTTTTCTTTTGAAGATGTTTTACTTCTCATCCAAGAAGCTTCTTCAGCTCTGACTGGATGGTGGGGAATGGAAGGATTTATACAGCTTGATGAGAGCTGGTCATTTGCATTCTTTATACAGAGTTGTTGAGGCCACTTGGAGGTTTAGAGGTTTATTTGTGACATCAGGGTCATCTGAGAGGTACAAATGGGTGTGAAGCCTTCTTAGAACTGTTGAAAGGATTGTGTTGTAAACTAGAGATAGATGATGTTGTATCCCTCCCCCTCCTCCATTGAGAGAGAGAGAGACTGTTCAGTTTTGACATAGATGGCCTTTTTGACCTTATTTGAATTTCTTAGTGTGCAATAATTATACTACAAAATGTTTCAACTTATTCTCCAAAACACCAGAAGGCAGAAAAAGAAGCAATGAATAGAAGTTAATCAAAGAGAGAAGCAACCTAAAAATAAGGAGAAATTTCCTGAGAACTAAAACAATTAACAGCTGGCTTTCAGAAATTGTGGGTGCTCCATCACTGGAGGTTTTTAAGAAGAGAGATCAGATAACCATTTGTCTGAAAGGGTATAAGGGTCTCCTTGAGTAGAGGGTTGGACTAGAAGAATAGAATAGAGTAGAGCAGAACAGAACAGAACAGAACAGAATAGAACAGAACAGAATATAGAACAGAACAGAATATAGAACAGAACAGAATATAGAACAGAATAGAATAGAATTAGAATTAGAATAGAATAGAGAATAGAATAGAAAATAGAATAGAATAGAATAGAATAGAATAGAACTGAAGTAGAAGTAGAAGTAGAAGTAGAATAGAATATAGAATAGAATAGAATAGAATAGAATAGAATAGAATAGAATAGAATAGAATAGAATAGAATAGAAT
>BLBF01000010.1:11511144-11524365 GCA_015471245.1 Laticauda colubrina
ATAGAATAGAATAGAATAGAATAGAATAGAATAGAATAGAATAGAATTCTTTATTGGGCAAGTTTGTCTTGGACACACAGGGAATTTCCCTCCCCTACATAAGCTCTCAGTGTACATGAAAGCTATAAGTGATAAATCATGATTATTATGTGATATATATACATTAACTATTTTATATGTGGTCGAAGACCATTTTTCCTTATGCAAGCCAAAAGGTTAGACACCCATGATCTAATGAGGGGCAAACCTGGCATCTCTGCTTATCTTTCCCTGCATCATTAAGAGCATTTCAATTATGGTTTGTATCCACTTTCCTCATGCTTCATGTAGAAAGTACTGTAATTGAGGAAAGTGCTTTATATAGTTGGTAACCACAGATACTTCTTGTCTTACAATTGTAGTTGGGCCCAAAATTTCTGTCATTCAGCAAGACATTTGTTAAGTGAGTTTTGTCCCATTTTACGACCTCTCTTACCACATTTGATAAGTGAATTCCAGCAGTTGTTAAGTAGAAACATGGTTGTTCAGCAAATCTGGCTTCCTCATTGACTTTGTTTGTTGGAAGGCCATAAAAGTTGATCACATGAGCCTTGGACACTGAAACCGTAGTAACTATGGGCCAGTTACCAATTTTTATCATGTGACCACAGTCATAAGAGTGAAAAATAGTCATAAGTTGCTGTTTTCAGTGCCATTATAACTTTGAACAGTCACGAAATAAACTGTTGTATGTCAAGAACTAACTGCAGTATATTAGAATAGAGGTCACCGACCTTTTGGATCTCAGGGACCACCAAACTCATGATTTTAAATCCCGCGGACACTAATATGAATTTTGACTGATGGTGGCTTGCTGATGTTTTCCCAGGGTCTCTGCAGAAAGCAGAAGAGACCCTGGGAAAATCCCCAAGAAAGTCTGCAGGAAAATTCCCCACCCCGTTTTCCTACCGTTTTCCTACCAGTTGACCATTCTTTATTTGGGATCGCAAGATACCATCTCCAGCTCTGTCCTCAGGGGAGAGAGAGAGAGACTTTTGGCTTCATGCAAGGAAAGCAGCAGAAGCAGCAGAAGTCTTTCTTTCTCTTCTCCAAACTCTGCCAGAAATGAGTCTTTGTGAGACTTGTTGCACTGGCGTAGCCTCTTGGAGCAGGATGCCTTGCAAGGTCCCAAAGACTCATTTCTGGCGGAGTTTGGGGGGAGAAAGAAAAACTTTTGCTGCTTTCCTTGCATGTAGGCAAAAACAGAAGAAGAAAGAAGCGGAAAGAAGCAGCCTGGTGGCCAGGCAAGGCATGTGGGGCAAGCTCCCTCCCTTCACCCTTTCCCCCCTCCCCTCACTACCACATGTTGTTCACAATGCAAGCAACGCAAGCCTTGTGTTCCCGCAGGCGATTTGGGCAGCACAGCTTTGTGTTCCCACGCAGCTTGAATTAATTGCTTTGGGGGTGACATTTCTCTGTGGACCACCAAAATTTTCTCACGGACCACCAGTGGTCCCTGGCCCACTGGTTGATGACCATTGTACTAGAATACTTGAGTTTGCTCTTGTATTCTATCGCTTCCTTGGCAGATGGATTCCGGGATTTCAAGCAGCAGCCTCTTCCATCCCGACCTGTAGGTTTTGTTAATTGAATCTGGGACTTTCTATTTGCAAAGCTTGAGCTTCATCATTAACCCACAGCCAATTTAATTATTCAGTTATGTACAGGTAGAACTTGACTTATGATCACCACTGAGCCCAAAATTTCTGTTGCTAAGCAAGGCAGTTGTTAAGTGTATTTCCTCCCTTTTTACGACCTTTTTTTGCCACAGTTGTTCAGTGGATCATTGCGGTTGTTAAGTTAGTAGCATGGTTGTTAAGTGAATTTGGCTTCCCTATTGACTTGGCTGGTTGGAAGGTCGCAAAGGTTGATCATGTGACCCCGGGGCACTGCAATAATCATAAATATGAGTCAATTGCCAAGCATCTGAATTCTGATCACATGACCATGGGGATGCTACAACAGAAGTGGGATTCAGCCAGTACGGACAGGTTCGGGAGAACCAGTAGTTCCAGCAATGGTTTGGCCCTGCCCACCCACTCCTGCTCTATTCTGTCCTATATTTTCTTTGTTTGAAGCCCAGCTGATTGGTGCAGCAGTGCAGATTGCCCTGCCTCAGCTGTTTTTACCCACCAAGTCTGCAGTAAAAGGTAAGTTTTCTTGCTATTTTAAAACAAAGTGCATGCTCAGCGAACCGGTTGTTACACCGGTTGAATCCCACCACTGTGCTACAATGATTGTAAGTGTGAAAAGTCAGTCATAAGTCAGGTTTTTTAGTGCCATTGTAACTTTGAATAGTCACTAAATGAACAAGGATAACTTGCATCTTGTTCATTTCTACTGGAAATTCTTTGGAATTATACACTGATGCAATGCTTTTTTTAAAAAAAAGGCTTTATGAAAATTTGTTTCCATTCTTAATTGCATTGTTTCTCCTCCTTTCATGCAGTAGAAAACATTTTTCAAGCAGTCGATAACATTTTGCAAGAATAGAATATTTATGTAAACTATTGTCTTTATTTGAATCCATCACAAAATTTTGAAGTAATGTGAATTTCAAAAAAATGACACTTATGTTTTTGTTATGTGATTCCCTACTGGCCTTATTAGAATGGTAACATTGCCCTTCGTTCTCCAGTCTTCTGGTTAATTTTCACATTACTAAATTTATTCATGCAATGTTCTAGCAATTGGATACAAATAGTCATGATGGAAGCCGTTATGTCTGAGGATGCTCATATAGTTGTCAGTATAAGGCAATGTCTGGAAGTTGAAGTCCACACATCTTAAAGCTGGCAAGGCTACTAAGAAACACTGCTATAAGGAGAATTGCAAAAGCAATGAATTGGAATGACTTCATTATTAAGGTTCATTGCATAATCAGCCATATGTTTAGACTGGATTTGGCATTTTTGTCCACCTATCCTTTCCAAGGACCTGGGATAGGCAGGTGTGGATGTTTGATGGTGTTAAAGTATTGTTGCAGGATGTAAGCTGTTCTGAGTAAAGCTGCCTTTTGCAATTGACTGATGGTGATTATGTCAGTGTCGATGTTATTGCTGCTCCAGTCGTTTTGGGATTGTATCCAAGGTGCCTATTATTATTATCAATTTATTTGCCACCCATCTCGCAGTTTGAAAAGACCCCAAGCAACTTACAATAAAATAAAATATACGAGTATCCAACCAATATAATATATTCTCCTTATAATTCTGTAGCCAACCATGGAAGTTCATAAGTCTTGTAGCTTTTTAGACTGTAGACAATTATATAATTCTTATGCTGCACAGATTTTTGGAACTTTTCTGGAATTGTTCAAATGCTGCTTAAGGATTGTATCCAACCTATGAGTTTAATTTTGGTTTCAAGGAAGAACTGAGGTCATCAAGCAAAGATTTTCAAGATCCATCTTACAGCTAAGTTCAAGGAATTCTGTACCTGTTGTTAGAATCACATTCTGATGAGTAACTTGGTTCAGTCCAAACCACGTCTCAAATCGAACCATTTCCTGAATTTACAGGGCTAAAATTTGTATTGTTTTTTTTAATTGGGTGCAGACTATCAGGTTGTAAAAGACCAATGTTCCACACTAGCCTTCTTGATTACAATCCAGGGAATCTCAGGTTTGTAAAAATGCATTTGGTCCAGGCTTTGGATGCTAAGAACAAAGGGGAAAGGAATGAGAATTTTATAACTATATTTCAGTTTTGTTTCCAACTTTATACATTAATTGAGTATGTGAATGAGACTTTTATTCAGCATCCTACAGTGGAAAGAACAAGAGACAAAGCATGGTTGAGTTCACAGAAGTAGATTTAAAATATTAGTGGAATATAAAATATTCCACTAATATTAGAAAATATTAGTTTTCAATGCATTTCAGAGCCCTTTGAATTTTTGAGAAGGCATTTTATATAATTTGTTTAACTTCCACTTTGGCAAATGGATTTCTCTAGATTTGTGATGATGTCAGCGACAAATATAGGTTGGATGGGGAACATGGTCCATCTTTTCATATGGTCTATCCTTACAAATTTTGTATTATTGACTGATACATTTTGCTTGTTGCTGCTTGATCTGTGTATCTTACTGGTTGAGTGAAGCATCATAACTAGCTTAAGATACAGAACAAGTTTAGTTGATGTTATGAGACACCAAATGATTGTTCTTTTTGGAAGAAGGTCTCATTTTTGCCATCTGTAGCATTTCCCAGATAGAAAGAGAAGTGAAAAGTAAGTCTAACTCACATCTTTGTGCGTCTAATTGCACTTAATCAAAAAAAAGTTTCCAACTCAATGCAATGCATCAACTCATATTCAGCTCATTGTTGGACAATTCAAATCAATCTATATCAATGTCACTACAGGGTTGCTGAATTCAATGGGAAAGATAATGTTGGCAGATAAAGGATAAATTGACAAAAATAATTTCTTCACCCACATTCACTAAAGCAGAACATTCATGCTAATGGAATAATTAAAAAAATCTGGATGACTAAAGAATAGTTGAAGTGATGGTACTTCTGATAGTTATTTCTATCTAAATTTGTAGAGATCTATTTTAAGTTTCTTTTCCTTGTGTCCTTATTTCTTCTTGTAATGTAATAGGCATGTGGCTGAAAATTTATCTTCACAAGGACCATTTTAGTACTTATACAGTGAATGTATTGCTTCAGTTCCAAAAAGTTATTGCATCCAGTATATTAGGACAATCCTGCTGCCCTTTCTCAATTATATGGATATGCACAGAAGATGTGTGAACACCTTTCCTCAACTTTTGATTAACAGAGTTGGAAGGGATCTTGTAGGTCATCTAGTCCAACCCCCTGCCCAAGCAGGAGATCCTACACCATTTCTGACAAATGGCAGTCCAATTTCTTCCTGAAAGCCTCCAGTGATGAAGATCCCACAATTTCCAAAGGCAAGCCATTCCATTGGTTGACTGTTCTCACTGTCAGAAAATTTCTCCTTATTTTATATAATTTATATATTCCTGATCAATGTAGACACACTAGGAGAAGGAAGGAAGATTTCCCCATGATAGCAATCGACTTATATAAACGACTTCACAGTGTTTTACAGACCTATGTCAGTGATTTACAGAGTCAACAACTGCTCCCAACAATCTGGGTCCTCATTTTCACGACCTTGGAAGGTTGGAAGGCTGAGTCAACTTTGAGCTATTCATAATCAAATGCCTGTGTCAGCTTCGGACACAGCTTTTTGACACCCTGGAGTAAGCAGTGAATTAGCCTGCAATACTGCATTCTAAACACTGTGACACCAAGGCTCATTATTGTAGTAAGTACATCATTTATGTACAGTAAGTAAGTACTTATTGTAGTAAGTACATCACAGGAAGCGCGGTGGCTCAGTGGCTGAAAGGATGATGGAGAAGGTCTATACTCCAGCAGTTTGAGTCCTAGCACTGCGTGACAGGGTGAATTCACATCACTTGCCTCAGCTCCTGCCAACCTAGCAATTCAAATGCATGTAAATGCAAGCAGATAAATAGGTTCCATTTCATTAGGAAGGTAATAGCTTTCCATATTTCACTGTAGGCTTTGCACTGTGGCATGATGTCATGTTGGCCACATGACCATGGAAAGGTCTTCACACAGCACTAGTTCAATGGTTTAAAGGAGGGGTGTCAAACTTGCAGCATCATGTTGTCATCACATAATGTACCATAACTTTTCTTCCCTTCACTAAACTGGGGGTGGGCATGGCCAGTGCATGATGCATCTGGCCCGTAAGCTGTGAGTTTGACACCCCTGGTTTAAAGAAAGAGAGATGAGTACAACCCCTTAAAATCAGCTATGATTAGCCAAGTAAAATCCACAAAGATTCCTTTAGCTTTACCTTTTACATCATTTATCATATGAATCAGATCTATTTCATCACACTGGCCAGTTTCACTTTTAAGAGAATGAACTTAACCTTTGCCTGCTTACTTAGAAGCGAATCCCTACTAAACTCAACTCAATGCAAATTGTTTTGTTTCAATGTGCACAGGATTGCATTATAAATTAATTCAGGGCAACAGGCCAAAGTGTGCATGACTGGCAAAAAGAGGAAAATGAATCCTCTCCAGTTGTGTCTCAGTTATTCTTTCCCCCAACCCTCCCTGTTTCTTCTTGTACCATCAAACAAGATTATATGTATATGAACTCCAGGGGTGGGACTCAAATTTTTAACAACCGGATCTGTGGGCATGGCTTAGTAGTCATGTGACTGGGTAGACATGGCTTGATCATGTTATTGGCTGGGTGTGGCCAACTCAATATCACTCACATCAAGGCACGCATCTCCTTGCCTGGCCTTTAATGACTGTGGGGATGCTGCAACAGTCGTAAGAGTGAAAAATGGTCATAAGTCACTTTTTTCAGTGCCATTGTAACTTTGAATGGTCACTCCATACAAGCAAAGTATCAGCAAAAGAAGGGAAAAAAATTCCAGAGACGTTCCTGAGACAGGAAGTCTAGTCCTGCCAAGAATGTAATCAGGGTTAACAGAGAGGCAGTTTCTATAAGCAACACCAGAATGTTTTCTTCCTGCCTTCCTTACAGGATTAGCCCAGTAATTTATTCTAACATCTGGTTCTCCGAACTACTTAGAATGTTAACAACCAGTTCTAGCGAATAGGTGCGAACTGGTAGAATCCCACCCCTGATGAACTCCCTGTTATTTATGTACTGTAGGGCACTACCAACTCTATAAAAGGTGAACATATACTGGGCTGGTATTCCATATATCACCCAGGGCAGCAGTCCCTAAACTTTCCAGTTTGGTGAACTGGTGGTAGAGGAAAGGAGATGGTTCCATGTGAGCAGCAGGAAGTGGAGCTTTGTATAAGAGTGCAAGCACCCACTGCTCATGGAAATGGAGTGCACACTCATACACTGCTTGTGCAGTCCAGTTCCAAACAGGCCATGGCCCAGTAGTGGGCTGCAACTTGGGGGTTGGGGATTCTTGACCGAGAAAATGCCTATAGGAATTCAAAGTATCTGCCACCTCCTTCAGGACAACAAAAGCTGGAGAAGACTTTCCCGGGGAGAAGGAAATATGGCATCCCTAAATGTAATGAGTATGGGGTGGCTATGGGAAAGAGACACAGCTGTTCATCCTGAGCCTACATGTACAGATTGTACAATCCCATATTACTATTTAGTTTACATTATATTGACTGTTTCCTAATATAATTTGGTTGCTTATTGTACCTTATGACTATAATTAAGTGTTGTACTTGATTATTCTTGACTCTTGACGAATGTATCTTTTCTTTTATGTACACTGAGAGCATTTGCACCAAGACAAATTCCTTGTGTGTTCAATCGTACTTGGCCAATAAAGAATTCTGTTATGGTACCTCTTGCATGTTACAGGCAGTTCTCAATTTACCATGCAACCACAACTGGGATCAGAATTTTCATTGCTAAGGAAGGCAAATCAGTCACATACAATATTTTGCTATGGTTGTTAAGTTGATAGCTGCAGTTGTTGAGTGAATCAGGTGGTTGTTCATTAAATCTGGCATCCCCCCATTGCTTATGCTTGTCAGAAGTTGGCTGGGAAGGTTGCAAACAATAATCTCATGAACCTAGGACTCTGCAACCATCATAAATACATGCCAGTTGCCAAGCCTAAATTTTGATCATGTGGGGATGCTACAGTGCTACAATGTTCGTAAGTGCGAGGACCGGCTGCAAGCCACATTTTTCAAAGTCATTGTAATTTCAAATAATTGCTAAATAATTTATTGTAAGTTGAGGACTTGTCAGGCACAAGTAATCAGAAGTAGGAGTCAGATTCAAAGCATTAAAATTTATTCCTTACTACGTCTACACAAGAATCTGATCTGCTAGCAGTCAAGCCAAATTGATGTTAGATAAGGTCAACAGGCATGGGGAGCAGACTTGGGTCTCCTGTGGGAATGCAATGACTCTAAACATATTATGCATTTAACCCTACCCTCTGCCTCAGCTTGCTCATCTCCTATAGCAGGGGTTCTCAGTCTGGTCACGGACCACTGGGTAGCCCACGATATCACAGGGGGTTTACAAAGTCTTGAAGAAATGTTATGATTTAAATCTTGAGTTATGTCTTTGGGAGTCCATGGTCACAAAAGATATTTAAAGGGAGTCCGTGGTGAAGAAGAGGTTGAGAACCACTGTCCTATTGGACTATCTGGTTGGTTTAAGAGCCGTGGTGGCACAGTGGTTAGAACGCAGTACTGCAGGCTGTTTCTGCTGACTGCCGGCTGCCTGCAATTTGGCAATTCGAATGTCACCAAGCTCAAGGTTGACTCAGCCTTCCATTCTTCTGAGGTGGGTAAAATGAAGACCCAGATTGTTGGGGACAATAGGCTGACTCTGTAAACCGCTTAGAGAAGGCTTTGAAGCACTATGAAGTGGTATAAGCGCTATTGCTATCTTTAATCACATACTTGGTATTAATTTGGTATTAACAGAAACATATTTATATATTGCAAACAGTGTTCACAGTCTGTTTTATTATTCATTTCAATCAGAAGAGACTAACAATTCTGCAATTTGCAAAAGCCTAGTTACCATAACTCGGTGTTTTGTTTTTTTTAACCTAGTCTCTAGTTTCCTTGGTATTTTCCCGTGTATCATTTGCTCTGTGGCTTGGTTCCTATACACGCACTGATTCTTGTCTTCTTCTTTTGTCTCCCTCTTTCTTTCCCCAAGCATGCAAACGCAAAGAGCAAGAACCAAACAAAGATAGGAACAACTCCCAGAAGAAATCTCGTCTGGTTTTCACTGATCTCCAACGCAGAACACTTTTTGCCATTTTCAAAGAGAACAAACGTCCATCGAAAGAAATGCAGATCACCATCTCACAACAGCTGGGCTTGGAACTTACTACGGTCAGTAACTTCTTCATGAATGCTAGGAGGCGGAGTCTTGAGAAATGGCAGGATGATCTGAGCACCGGGGGATCCTCGGCAACCTCCAGCACTTGTACCAAAGCATGATCAAAGAACCAAATCTGAATTGGGCACAACTCAACTAATATCTATTTAAAAGGAACAGATTCTTAACGGGGCCCTTCACTGGTGATTTGAAAGCACAATTCTCTTAAACCGTAATACTACTTTGCAACATAGGGCATTCAGTTTAATTTAATTCAGATGAGAATTAGACTTGGGGGGGGTTCTCTCCGCCTGTCTGTCTGTCTTTCTTTCTCATGCAGGTCAAAAGTCTATTCAAGGCAAACTAAGCATGTCAAAAACAGGAGGTGCTCTCTCATGCCTTAGCTCAGGGGTGTCCAACCTTGGCAACTTTAAGAGTTGTGGACTTCAAATCCCAGAATTCCCCAGCCAACATGGCTGGCTGGAGAATTCTTGGAGTTGAAGTCCACAACACTTAAAGTTGCCAAGATTGGACACCCCTGCCTTAGATTAACTCACAGACGGTGTGATAGAGCCAAGCAAAGTTCATTATCTTTGGGGCCACAAGGAGCAGCCAACAAAATGGCACCTAATTGAACAGATTGCTCACTACCAAAGGTTCAAACCCAGCTGACCCCATCCATCTTCTAAATGCTTAGATTCTCCACACTCATATACCAAAGCAAACAAACACGGAAATAAGCAAATACTGAGCACAAATGTTAACTAGATCTAAGAACACTGGGTTGTACTTTAGAGACTCAGGCAATGTTAAGCTGAATATTTTTCAGTATCATCCAACTTAGCCTATTTGGGCTTTTTTCTTAAAAAAAAAAAAAAAAAAAGAATTGTGTCTAAGGACAAAGATCAAAGATTTGGTTCCCAGAAGCCAAATTATCAAGCACAAAAGCAATAGATGTAAACAGCTGTGGGTTTTTTTGCCTGTTCTTCTAGGACGTGCTCAGAGTCGGGAGGGGGTTGTTAGTGAACATGTTGGTTTCAAGCACACTTTTGCAGGTTTTTCACAATTTCTATGTGTACATAGTGCAGACTCACACTCAGGAAGCCCGTTTAGATGCTACCACACAAAGAGCAAATGCAACAAAGATCTATGTTGTTGTTGTTGTTGTTGTTGTTTTTAAAAAAACAACCACCAAACCATTAATTTCACCACGTCATTATTATTCAAGTAGATTAAGGATACCTTTTTTTGCCACATAATTTTTCTATTTCAATTAGTTGGTGTTTCAGCAGGAAAAAGAAGCAAATGCCTTCAACTGTCTCTCTCACCATTGGCGCACTTCCTTTAAAAAGTTTGGTCCAAGCCTGTTCCATGGACAAAAAACCATCTCCATTTATCACTTCATGTCAGAGAAATGCAACACTACCAAAGATGCAGGATACTGCAAACCAAAGACCATCATAATGTCTATATCCTTTTCTCATTGTCATTTTGTTGTCTTTGTCGACTTTGTCAGATCTTGCATACATTAAGCCAACAATGTTGGTCAAACTACGGCTCTTTCAGCTCACCTGCTCAGGGAGATGAAAGAGAGAGTAGTATCTCAAGTGAAGTAGCAATGCTAACTTTTAATCGCACTAAGGTACCATGCTCACCTAAACCGATGCATAAACACTATTGTCTTCATCAGAATTCCTCTGGTCAACGTAATGTGCACATTTACCAGTGAATAGCCCCTTTCCTTCGAACACCACTTGAGTGTTCACTAGCAAGCCAAATGCTGTAATGATCCTTTAAAGACACTTGAGACTCTTTTATGTACTACTTAATTGAAACCAAAGAAACTTTTTCTGCACCTATTTCTTCTGCAACAAACTGTTCCGCTTAAAGGGGGGGGGGGGAATAAAAGAAAGAAATGAATAATAATTTAAAAAAAAAAAACCAAACAAGGAAACACGTCAGGAAAAATAAATAAAACAAACCAATGAAAACACACTGTGTTTGACAGACATCTTGGGACATTTTTAGGAAGCAGAGTTCAAAGAAAGGGTTGACAAGAAAGGAAACGAATGGAAAAGCCAACAGGATTGCTGCTTCATTTGACAACTCAGTAATCTTAAAGTTGAAGATTGTCTTTAATTTGTGCCTATGCAGTTTTTTCAAAAGAACAAGGAACAGAGCAACCGAAACCTCAACAGCTACAATACCAAAGAATGAGGATTTCTCACAACTTTTAGTTCAGTTCATTCTCTCCCCTTTGCACAGCTAATAATGCTTTCAGCACCATTGATCTGTGTGAAGGTAAAGGGTTTCTGTTTCTTTTGAGCAACAACAAACCAACACACAAAAGGGATGACTTTTAAAATTCTTTTCTTATTTTTTTTTTCTAGTTTCTGCTCCCACGTGGAATCTTCTCAGGATTCCATGAACTCCAAGTATAAGATGTTGGGATACTAAACTAAACCTGGTGTAGGAAGGAAATTTTCATCATGTCAAATGCTAATTTTGAATCAAGAGGGCTATGTGATTTGTATGCTTTTTAAACTGTTCGTCTGAGGGTTGGGGGTTGGAGGAAAAAGTATTATCGATGTAGAAGAAATTATATTTGTATTTGTTGATACAGGAATATGTTGGAAAGGAGCTTCACATCATGCAATCTGGCCAGTGAACAATTATAGGTAGCCCTCAACTTAACAACCACAATTGAGTTCAAAATTTCCATTGCCAACCAAGACAACCAAGTTGTGCTTCATTTTTTTGCCACCATGGTTAAATGAAACACTGTACTTGTTAAGTTAATCATGTGCTTGCTAAGTGACTACCCATTGATTTTGCTTGTCGGAAACCAGCTGGGGAACATTACAAATGATGATCTTATGACCCTGGGATGGTGCAACTGTCATAAGTACATGCCAGTGATCAAGTGCCCAGATTCTGATCACGTGACAATGGGGATGCTGCAATGGTTGTAAGGTGAAAACCCATCATAAGTCCCTTTTTTTTGGTGCTGCTGTAATTTTAAACCATAACTAAATGAATAGTTGTTGATTGAAGGCTACCTGTAGTTGTTCAGACAGTTTGAGTTAGTAATTCAATGTGGTTCATGTATTTTTGAGACATGAAGACAATCTAAGGTCTTTCTGCTAAACCAATGCTTCCCAACTAGAAAACCATGCTTCCCTTCTTAAGCTACTTCAGTTTATACCCTATTTCCCCATTCTATTCCCTTCTTGCCTAGTACACCCGTATCATAAATGCTCAGCATTGTTTCATTTAGTTCCCATCTCACTGACCTCCAGAACTCAAACCTATAAGAGCCAAGGATGTTAGCTTTTGCTATACTAATAAGCCTATAAACCTTGTTCTGAAAAATCCAGAATCCCGGCTGCTATTTCTAACTCATAATATGTACTGTTATTGACGCTATGCTTGAACCAGAATCACCAGATAAAAGGACACCAGAATGAATCTGTTTGGACCTGTGAGGGGAAGAGAGAGGGCATTTCAGATCTAAGCTTTTCATGGGAAAAGGTAGAAAAGCTATCCACTTCCTTCAGTTCTCTACTGATTTTTAGGTAGCTACAATAAACAGAATTCTTGCTGCAAAAATAATTATTTGAGAAGCCAACATATTACAGAGACAAAGGATGGGTAGATTTGGTTTCATCTAAATTCTCATATGTGTTAGGTGCATTAAAAAGACCTAATTTAAAAAATCTTACCAATAAGCAGAAACTAAAGCTTTTGCTCAGCTAACCACTAATTTTGTTCTCATTCATTTACTCTTCATCCAATCTTTAGAGAAACAGTAGGGACAAACCCCATCCCAAAATTGATCAGATCAATTAATACTCTTAGTTCAGCCATGTTTTTAAGCACCTTTTTCAAAGGACAATATAGAATATAGTCTTTGTTGTGTATAGTATGTTTTATATTTTTTTCAATGTTTTTTTTTTAAATGTTACTTTAATATTATTCAAAATAGTAGAGAGTAAGCCAATCTAACTGAGATTTCCTAAAGTGTTTGAGGTAGGAACAGGACATTCATAATTTATCCAAAGGCAAGACCTTTTAAGGATTTTAAAATTACTACACATTTTGGTTCCTTCATTACGGTTCCTTCATTACTTTAGCATTATGTTAAAGCTAGGATTAGTGGTAAGGAAGATAGTATGTATGTAGGGACGTACATTTTTATGTAGAATGCATTTATATTTATTGTGCATGAAGACAGATAGCTAGATGATAGATTAGATAGATTAGATAGATAGATAGATAGATAGATAGATAGATAGATAGATAGATAG
>BLBF01000010.1:11524375-11555924 GCA_015471245.1 Laticauda colubrina
TAGATAGATAGATAGATAGATAGATAGATAGATAGATAGATAGATAGATAGATAGATAGACAGACAGATAGATATTCATACATACAAACTGTAGATCTACCAGTAATCCTTATTACAGAGCAGTGTTTCTCAACCTCAGCAGTTTAAAATATATGGACTTCAGTTCCCATAATTCCCCAGCCAGCTTGCTGGCAGAGCCCTGGTGCCACAGTGAGTAAAAAGCAGTATTACAGGCTAACTTTGCCCACAGTCTGGAATTCAATCCTGGCAGGAATCGAGATAAACTCAACCCATCCTTCCAAGGTCAGTAAAATGAAGACCCAGAGTGTTGGGGGCAATATGCTGACTTTGTAAACCACTCGGAGAGTGCTGTAAAGCATTATCAAGCGGTATGTAAGTCTAAGTGCTATTGCTATTGATTAAAATTGCCAAAGTTGAGAGACACTGCTGTAGAGAAATGGTGATGTTATATCTGAGCTATCAGTACTAATGTTGAAGGAAATATATAATGAACCATTGCAGGTCTCAGTTAGAATCTGAGAGCTGGGCTCTGTTTATTCAGTCCAGAGGCTTATTCTGGTTTTAATAATACATGAAAAGTATTAAAATTTGAAATCTTGCTGTAATCCCAATTTAGACAGCTCTTTTTAACCCACATGGAGTCTTCCCAGTTATTCATCCTCTCTATCCATTACATCACAATCTAAAGAGCTTCATCTGGTCCCTACTCTGGAATTATTTTGTGTTGCCTTAGGCCCTGGTCAGATATTGTCTGGTGTGGCTGCTCTCTTTGTCAGTTTTATCTGACCACTATATGGTTTTCCCAGGCAGGAACTCAAACAATAGCCAAGTACAAATGGGATTTTAAGAGATGGCAACGGTATTTTAAGCATGCTATGTGTCTGTATTGATTTAAGCGTCTGTCTGCTTGCCTTGAGTACTGCCTATTTTATATGCTCTCTTTCTCAAAGGAATGATGGTGTAATTGTATCCCAGCATCTCTTTTTACCTTTATACTTGGAGTTATTTTTCATGGGCACATCCAAGATGAATTCAACTTTCAAGAAACCTTGGATATTGTTTAATCATCTGTGGAAGAACAAAGAATGTGCTTGATTACTTCGGTTGAATAGCTTTATTCTCGATCTCTCTTAACTAAAGCTAAATCCAAAGACCTATGAAGGACAAAACCAGCAAAATGTAAAGCTCAGACCGACCTATGGGAATACAACCTCCTTTTCTTTTCTTTTTTCTTTTTTAAACCCAAAACCAAACCAAGAAACAAGCAAAAAGACAAGATGTAGAAATGACATAGCAACGGGGGAACAAAAATTCTGCAGCTTCTTTCTTGCTTGTCAGCATACTTAAATATTTTGTTATCTTTCTAGATGACACTTAGCCTATTCTGTATTTATTATGGGGATTTTTTTTTTTTTTGTTATCCTTTAAATGTTTTGCCGGTTAACAACAAAGCCTTTACTTCTGCCCTGATATGTTTGGGCTATATAGCCCATTGTATTGTTGATCAGTTCTGAGATTTATTCTAATTATGTGGGGATTCAATCTGAAGTCTTAGCTCTAGTTAAGCGTTCATTCCATAGATTTTCATGAGAGGCAAACTCAGTCTATATGTACCATCGTATACTATAAATAGGAGTTTAGCTGGAGCTAAAACTGCAGGGATTGGGTCTAATTGATTGATTTTGGTGATTATTTTAATGACATTTTTGTTTATTGTCATTGCAATTCACCTGGATTTGCTCCTGAGCATGTCCCATTGAAATGAATGGATGTTGTACCTAAATATGTCTGAAATTTCAAAGGGGCCTGCTCACTGGCATCTTTCAGGATTCTGCCTTTTATTTGCTAGAATTAATGTTTGCTTATTTAATGAACCTAGAATTGTAGTGCATCCTAGATGCAAATTGAAAGTTAGCTCAAATATTTTATTTGGGGACAAAAGGGAATATAGGTAAAGTTTCCAGATTCTGTTACAGTTTCAGGTTACCAAAATAATAATAGCAACAACAACAATAAAGTTACTAAGGAAAAATATCTCTCACATCCCTTTCCCCAAACTGAGGTATGTTTTATATATTTTAATCAGTCTCAATGCTTTATAAAATGATCAACCCTTAAGTTATTTAAATTAATTCCTCCTTTTCATCTCACTTAAAAGATAAAAGAAAAAAATAGTGAGGTATACCTTTTAATTATTATTATGGCACATAAATGCCTTCATAATATAACTTATTTATTTAACTTATTCAGCATCTACTAAAGGTGCCCTTGTATAGTTTATATTTTATTTTTTTTAATAAATCAATTTAAAGCACTACAATTTATTTGCTGTCAGAACAATTGAAGAATTATTATTTCTTCTTCTTCTTCTTTTCTTTTTTGGATGAGCAAGGATTATTTTGTCTAAAACTCTACATTCAGGAACAACAGGGGATTTTTTTTAAAAAAAAAAAAGAAAACCCCCAAAACACTACAACACTTTGCCTGAACTTTGTGGCTTTTTAAAAACCTAAGCTGGGGGAAAAGATATAAAATAACAACAAGCAAAAAAAAAATGTAGGTAATTTTAAAAAGAGAGAAACCCTAAAAGTAGCTGCTTCCAAGAATGAACTTTGTGTGTGTGTGTGTATGTAAAGCAAACAAACAAAAAAAAGGTTTAAAAAAAAAACAGGAAAAACGAAAAAAAAAACTTTCTAGTGAGAACCAAAGAGGCTACCTCACTTGACTTTTCCATTTGTAATTTTAATCGTGTTGATGATACCAAAGATACCAAAGAATTCTTTTCTCTGTGCGGTCTGCATCTTGCTTGTGCTCTTTATAGTTTTAATGTTTTCTCTTTTACATCCAGTATGTACAGCTGCAACTCAGTTACCCACCCACCCAACCCCCCAAAAAGGAACGTTAGAGGGATCCTGCTAATTCTGAAAGAGCTGATTATTATTATTATTATTTTGTATTTATCTTGGTCACTGCCCTTCCCGCCCTCTGTCCCTTCCCTTCTGCTATCAGCTTGATCTTAAGCACAGTCTTCAAGAAGAGAAATTCACTGTGATGCTCACCTATTCACCTGGAGCCCTTGTGCATTATTGCACCCTGATGGCTCGGTGGTTAAAGTGCAGTATTTCAGGCTAACTCACTATTCACTCCCAGGAGTTCAATTCTAACCTGCTCAGCCTTCTATCCTTCCGAAATCAGTAAAATGATGGTCCAGATTGTTGGGGGCAATATGCAAATAATGCTTACATTTGTAAAATCACCCAGACAGTGCTGTAAAGCATGATGGGGCAGTATATAAGCCTAAATGCTATTGCTACCCACTCGGCATTGGTAGACAGGGATGGACGTGCCATCCAGAAGCCATTAAAACAGTACAGATGAAGATAGGAATCCTTTGTGCAATTCCTAGTCGAGTTAGCTCCTGTATTTTTGGTTGGGGCTTTGGGATTCCAAAAACTATAGAGAAAATTTTGGAGCTGCTTAGAATTGAAAAACGTGCTTGGTGGATTCATAATTTCGGGGTGTCCACTCAAAAGATGTTGGGGAGAAAGGTCATCTCACCCCAGAGAGCTGTAATCAGACTCATAGCAATCAGCTTGAGCTGTAGGACTTAGGTAGATATGCTTCAAAGGGAGCTGGTTTAAGAAGGGACATGAAGTTTACACAGTCAGCTCCTTGATCCATCTAGCAAGCAACTCACTGGTTCTCTCAACCTGTAATTCGTGGGCTTCTGGGGGAGGAGAAGGGGCTGGCGTGCCATCACAAGGAGTCTGTGGAAGTCTTGAAGAAATGTTATGATTTAAATCTTGAGTTATGTCTCGGGGATCATGGCCAGAGTCTGTGGCCACAAAAGGTATTTAAAGGATCTAGTGAGCTGCCTGCTTGATGGATCAAGGAACTGGCTTTGTAAACTTCATGGCTCCTTCTTAAACCAGCTCCCTTTGAAGCAGACCTATTCAGGTCCTATAGCTCAAACCCCCTTTTGAAACTCAGCTGCAAAAAGCAGTTTGTGGTGAGTCCTACAGTAAGATCTGCTTTTCACAGAGGAAAGAGTTTGAAATCCTATTTGGTGAGCTATAAGTAGATTTTTGGATCCCTGTCATCCAACCCATCCACCAGACAGGGACTATCTTCTTTATTCTGTGGAATTAAGCAAACCTATTTTAATGGATTTAAATGCATAAAAAATGCATAAAAAGCTATTTGATGGCTTGAGGGAAGCCATCCAGAAAAATCTGTTAGTTCCTAACACTGTGGCCCAAAGTTTCTACATCTAAATCTAAGATTTGTTGAAATCAGTGCAGTTTTAAGGAAGATATATTTAGCATTAGGATTACTTTAAAAAAAAAAAAAAGTCAGACAGGTTTAATCTTGCCATGAAGCAGATGTAACCTTCAGATAGGTTCAGCTTCCACTCCAATAAGCCAAAATAGTATAATCAAGAATGGAGGCTATGTATTTAAGACTGCATCCACACTTAGAAGTAAATAGAATTAACTTCCATCAGTCATGATTCAGAACATCCATGACTGGATAATTGGACTAGATTTTGTTTCAGTTTGTTCAAAGTGCTTTTATGTTGCACTGTACTCAACCCATTTGAAAGTGAGGTTTAAGAACATTAAATTCCAGCACAAGCCCATTTCTTCTTGCAAAGGGGAATGCATGGAGTGATTCACAATACTACAATGAATAGGGAAGATCCAGCTGGCCATATATTTGCTCCCAGAATGCATTCTACAATTTTTGGCTGAATTCTTTCTTTCTGCCAGTTGTTAAATTGCTAAACAAATCCCATTGGAGGGTTCTGGGAGATTTCAAAAGGTTCGTGAACCCACATAGATGCACACACATGCAGACATACATACATACACATGCATGCACGCACACACATATATTCAGACACATATACACGCATGCACTTAAAAATATAGTATGGCTGCTGCCACCTTAGATGCAAAGCATATTAATCTCCTGGGACAGTATACCAAAATGAGATGGATATTCCATTCATCTTCTTTATATAGGATTTTGAGAGCATCTCAGGCTACTTCTGCTGACTGCCCACTGCTTGCAATTTGGCCGTTGGAATCTCACCAGGCTCAAGGTTGACTCAGCCTTCCATCCTTCCGAGGTCGGTAAAATGAGGACCCAGATTGTTGGGGGCAACAGGCTGGCTCTGTAAAACCGCTTAGAGAGGGCTGTAAAAGCACTGTGAAGCAGTATATAAGTCTAAATGCTATTGCTAAAAGTGCTATTAATGTAATGAGAAACAAGATACTGTAAAACAGCGGTTTCACACCTAATACAAGTCTTCTAAATTTATTCCAACATGGGATAAAATGAAATTTAATATGACCATGTGAATTATGCTGAATCACTGATGAAGTTAAACATGAACGGCAGCAAAAAAGTTTGTAAAGTTAGAATATTGTGTTTAAGATTATAATAATAGTAATAAATGCAGCAGTGAAACAAATAGGAGTAAAACTATTGAAGCAATGAAATAGATTGAACATGCAATTATTATTTTTTTCATAAAATACACTAAAACAGTCTCTTTGGTCAATCCGTGGCCGGCTGATTGACCAAAAGGCCTTGTGAAACAAAAGTAACCAATGTGCAAATCACATCCATATATCTCACACTGGATCACCATAAAGGATGAAAGTCTATTGACCACCTATTTGGACTACCAACAAAAACATTTAAAATGGGAACTTTAATGGAATCTTCCCAACCAGGACTGATAACAAAGAGGATACATTAATTAGGACATTATTTTAGTCAGCTTCAGGATAAAAAGTGGAGCCATGTCGTCGAAGAAGTCAGAGGCAGAAATAGCAGCCTATTCTAGTGAATTTTTATAGAATAATTTTATAGAAGAGATATGCTAGGTATATTGAAAAGAAACACAGTTATTTGATGTGACTTATTTTTTCTTTTAAACCAAAGTCCACAATGCTGTCATTTAGTAGTTTGCAATTGAATCTGAACAGCATAATCATGGGGAGGCTGTTATAATAACCTGTAGCTGAAGTGCCACAAGATATCATTACTACATTTTTTTGAACAGCATTAGGAAACAACACATTTAACACGATGGCTACTTTGGCTTTTATAAAGCCCATGAAACATGTTCAGCTTTTCCTAGCTCTACCCTACCTTGTTTCATCCAACAGGAAAAATAAAATCAACCCCAAAAGATTAAATAACATTATTCAGTCTCTAGTTTTTGAATGATTTCCTCAAGGATCCTATAATTTTAATAACAAAAGTGATTCTAGGGTGAGATTCAGGAAAGCAAAATATAAAATATCTATGGACAAACAGAAAAGTGATAATTCTCTCCCCGCAGGATTACTTTTTTTTCCCCAACAAGGTATTTACAGTTAGAGTATGACCTTTTGATTCCCACATAAAGTGTGCTCTTCATCAGCACCAAACAGCCCATCCTTCAACCATTCATTTTTGCCTTGATGCATCCTTCCCTCTAAGGTAGCATTTTCCTCCTCTCTTGGGTCCTACTGTGCATATTTTATGGCAATACGCCTTCAATCTAGAGCTATAACGATTCTCAGGATGCCTTCCAGGGGTGGAAGGCAATGTTAGATCTTTGTATTAACTCTCCCAGTCTCCTCTCCCGTCTTTCCCACACACTTCCTGTTCTTTAAGGGAATGTCCACAAAGGGCCAGATACCCAAATACAAGAAAAGCATCAAAATTAGCAGGACTTTTTGACGGCAGTTGCTTTTTTCTATCAGACCCATACTTCATGTGCAAAGTGTGAATTTACCACAGGACGAGTGCCTTGCTTTAACCAAAGCAACGATTTTGCCAGTCTAGACCTCTCTGTGCTTTTGTTTTGTTTTTTAATTCTTCCTGTGAATACCTCAGCGTCAACTGGGCCGCCATCTTGAAAGGGGTGGTCTTATTGTACTGTGGTGCTTTGCGATGCAACCCTGCAAAGAACATGGTTTGTAATAATAATACCAAAGGTCCTTTTTCTCCTTTTCTCTCTCCTTTCTCTCTTCATGGTTCCAAAGCTTTAAAATATAAACTTGGGCATGTTGGCAAGGCAGACCGCTCAATTCCTTACCGAATTTTCTCAGATATACCTCATAGATAATAGTGTTTAGAGTAATGTTATTATAGCATATGTAATAAATTATTCACTTGTTTCATTTTGGTAACTGTGATTTAAAAGAAATTTTAAAAAAGCTTTATACATTTTAGGTTGTGCTTTTTGTAATAGACAGGAAAAAAATGGTGCGCTTAAAGTTGTATGTAAGTCTTCTTCCTTTTGGGTGTTTTATTTATTCCAGATTGGGAAAAGTTGCAGAATGAGCCCAAAGTTTACAGTTTTCATATTTTGCTGAATAAACAATCTGTGTTAATTTGCTCTGTTGGAAAAAAAAAAGTATGATTATTTTCTACATTTGTGCTACTTGGTCTGAACAATTAATTGTTCTGTGTTTTGCGACAGTGTAGTATTATAATTAGCAACTCCTATTATTTCAGTGCTATCATTTTGATGCATGAAGCAAAAGAAAAAAAACTTAGCAGTGTAATGCATTGTGGTTCTTAATAGCAACTATTTTATTTTTATTTGGAAATAAATGTTTCCTTTTCATTTAATGAAATTTCATTTATGCATGAAGCCTGTTATCCGTTAGCGGTTGTGGAGCAGTTTTGTGTATACATGCATTTAGGCTGTGAAAACATGCACAGTTCTGTCTCATAAAGTTGAAATAGCGATTTGCAAACATGAGGCATTTCCATTTTGAATAAGCATTTGGATCAGGGCACATTTCAGAAATAAGCATTGGTCTGGTACATATTGAATTTGAAATAAAATAGAATAAAATATAAATAAAATTAGCCGATAGTCCCCTGTTTCTAAGACGAACATTGTTTAGGCATGGCAATTTTGAAAAGTCACCTTTTACTGGAAGTGAGTGAGCTGTGCATTTTTTCTAACACAAAAGGAGTTCCTTTGGCTTTATGGTCGATCGTAACAATAACTAGCAATATAGCTCCTATGGTTGCAAATTTATACAGTGAGTGAGGCCTGGCAGTATTTTCCACCATTTGCAGGGAATGACCGACCATGTTCAATTGTTAGAACGATGCTCCTTTTGAGCAGGGACTGTAATAAAACAGTCAACATTTGGCACAAACCAAACCCCACTGGAATTAGCAGGGTCTGTTACAGTTGTGTTGTCTGCTGTGATTGGCAACAGACTGTTTGGATAATTCAGCCTAAACACATCACACACACACACCCAACCCAGCACAGTTTTAATGGTTGTTCATCTACCTTGCCTATGCAAGTGGATCTCTAGCTTGTTTGAAGAGTGTTTATTAAATGTTCTATTGTACTTTCCTCCTCCTCCTCCATAAGGAGTCATTTTTAGACCTTTGCCAACAATATCCAGGTCTATAACAGTATCCAGGTCTATAATCTAAAATTTAGATATATATTGAGGGGCAGTGAAGAATCATGAAGAGTATTTTATTTATCTGGGTGAGACTTTGCTGATTTCAATTTTCTTAATGCAGAAAACAGAGAGTCCCATCGTGGTTTTGGTGAACCTGTCCACTGTCTGGGGAGTGAAGCACCAAGTTGGCCTAGACATGTAGATGTGATACGAACAACCCATGTTAGGAAGATTATTTTGGATACTCTTCTGCAAACTAAGAGTGCATGTCAAAATGTTTGTGACTTAAGAAAGCCTTGAGTGTATAACTGCACCACACTGTCTATCATACTAAGGCACATTTGAACCAGCCTGGATGATCGCAAGCCTATTTTAAAAAGAAATTTGAAAAACATATGGATAATCCTTTATAGCTGGGCTCTCACCAATTCAAATTGTAAATGTAGGCTCTCACTGATACAAATTGCAAACTTTTTTCCTAAAACCTACCTATTCAACTGCACCATAAAGCCAAAAAAACTGCTAAGTACACTTTACTTTGTCTAGGAGGGTGCAACTTAGGAATTAGGGCTGTGTGGAAAACAGCAATCTGCTATACAAAACAGTGTCCAGCCTGAACATCCGTAGCGTGTTTATATGTCTTTTGTCATTAAGAATATACTGGACGTGTGCTTACATTAGTGCAAAGGATCATATTTTTTATTTGGCCTTATAATAGTAGATTGTGATAAACAAAACTTTGTACTATGGTCTGTTTATTTTTGTTTTCCTATTTATCTGCCAAAGATGGTGATGGATACAAGGATTTTAAATAGGTTTTTTGTAAGACAGTTAATGATTGTAATAGTGTTAAAAACTTCCCAAAAGCTTTATATGTTCTTCCGCAATAAATAAACCAAATATTTCTTTCAAGTAAGTTCCAGTTATGCTAAAAACAGATTCAAAAACCATAATTCTTAATCAAAATGCAGTTGTTGCAATGTTTGCATATTCTACAAATGCATTTTTATTCTTTCAATCCAAAGGAAATAAGGGGTATGAGAAAACGGCCAAACCTGCGGCTTGGAAGCAAAGAGTAGGTGGCCCAGCTTATTATGTTTTTGCCAAGAATACTTGTAATTTAAGGTATATTTTATAATGCCATTATATGTCTTGGGGTTTCTGTTTTTGTTTTGTTATTTCTGTTTTTTTAATTTTTTAATTTTGTGAAGGTGATATGTTAAATCGCGTGTTCCAAACAAATAAAGTAGCTACAGAATGAATGTTATTTTATTATTAAATGGTTTTTACTCAATTATTTGTGCCAACAGACATCCTTTACCTTAATAACAAATTACTGTATATGTGTCAAAGTCTTAATTTATAGTTCTTGATGTGAAAATAAAGAGAAAAACACGTATGGTTTGTCAAAGTTGAATGAATGAAGACAAGTCTGGTTTTTTTTTTTTGGGGTTTTGTTTTTTGCATCCTTGTGCAGTGAAAAAAGATACTCTCAAATGTGGGCTTTGAAGTTAGAAGAAAAGATATATATGCCACTGAGAGTATAATATGAGATTAGGAATAAATCATCTCCTCTGAACAAATTCTATTTCCATAAGGGTTCAAATACACCAATAGAAGCCCCTGGACTCGAAGTTTGTTCTATTTTAGATAAAAGGTGTGCCAATCATTTAAAATGTGGTCTCTTTTTTACTTGTCTCTCTTTCACTTTGGTAACTCTTTTCAAAGAAAAAAATGTGAATATCTCCTGAGCAGGCAAATAGGTTCCTCACATTCACTTCAGTTGAAGGCAGGGGTACCCAAACTTGGCAACTTGTGGACTTCAACTCCCAGAATTCCTCAGCCAGCAGCTGGCTGAGGAATTCTGGGAGTTGAAGTCCACAAGTCTTAAAATTGCCAAGTTTGGAGACTTCTGGTTAAAGGAGAAATTTAACTATTCTGTCTTCACTTTCTCAAGCTTTGGACAGGACACCGTTCTTTCATGTGGAACTTACTCAAGCAGGAATGTTCACAGTGCTCAGAACACAGAATCATAGGGCTGGAATAGAACCTCAGAGGTCTTCTAATCCAACCTCTGCTCAAGGCACAAGCCTTGTACCATCCCAGTGAGATGGTCATCCAGTCTATTTTTGGAAACCTCCAGGGATGGAGCACCCAACCTCCCAGAAGGCAAGCTATTCCATTGATTATTTGTTCTCACTGTTGGAAAATGTCTCTTTGCTTCTAGGTTGGGTCTCTCTTTAACAAACTTCCACAAGGGGGGATGGCAGCCACAATGATATGATTGATGCTTTGCTCACCTTTTAATTGCATGGCAGAGCTTCTGTTACACTACAGGTAGTCCTCTTGTCAGGTTTCCAAGTGACGGAAACCCATTCAAAAAAAAAAAAAAGCAAAATCCGTCTTCCAAACAAATTTCTTTTATTTAGGTAAGCATCAAATTGCCAAAGTCTGTTGTAATTCTGGATCTGACACAAACTGGAATTACACCACATATAATTGTAAATTAGAATAGTAAACCCACAAGAGTCAAATTCCCCATTAGAATTAAAGAAACGTTGCCCAGAGGTAGTATTCAACAGGTTCTGATCAATTCTGGAGAACCAGCAGTGGAAATTTTGAATAGTTTGGAGAACCAGCAAATACCATCTCTGACTGTCCCTGTCCCCATCTATTCTCTGCCTCCCGAGTCCCATCTGATCAGCTGGGTCTTCTTTTGTTGCCCTGCAAAGGAGAACGGGGCTGGAAAGCAGGTTAGTGGGGTAGGGAGGGAATGGGATTTTGCAGTAACCTTCCCCTGCTACACCCACCAAGCCACGCTTACCAAGCCACACCCACCAAGCCACACCTATAGAACCGGTAGTAAAAAAAATTGAATCACACCACTGATGTTGCCTGGTATCTTCAATCTCCACCTCCAGGTCTTGGCAGGGACAGTTTCTCTTCCCACGGGAAGGAAAGCCACTAAGCCAAAACAATCCTGACTATCGAACCACTCCTCCCACCTTAAGAATATGGCAAGCCCGAAACCCTCCCCTCTTATACCAGCAAAGAGAAAGAAAGAAAAGGAATATATGATTAGAATATAGAGCTAAATAACATGGCTACATGTATGTCAATTTCGGGCTTGAAACCTCTACTTACAACCACAATGGAACCAACATTTCTGTTGCTCAGTGAAAATTTATTAAATGAATTTTGCTCCATTTTACGACCTTTCTTACCACAACAGTTAAGTGAACCACTGCAATTGTTGAATTAGTAATACAATTGTTAAGTGAATCTGGTTTTCCCATTGATTTTGCTTGACAGAAGGTTGCAGAAGCTGATCACATGACCTTGGGACACTGCAAACATAAGTATGAGTCAGTTGCCAAGCGTCCGGATTCTGATCGCATGGCCATGGGGATGCTGCAATGGTTGTATGTGTGAAAAACAGTCATAAGTCACTTTTTTTCAGTGCTGTTACAACTTTGAACGGTCACTGTTGTAAATTGAGGGCTACCTGCATTATGGCCACCATATTGTCTTTTTAATCACATCCTGCAGACATCCCTCTACTCCAGTCAAGAAACTAAAGATAACAGATAATCAGAGTTGGAAGGGACCTTGTAGGTCATCTAGTCCAACCTCCCGGCCCAAGCAGAAGACCCTACACCATTTCTGACAGATGGGAGTCCAGTGTCTTCTTGAAAGTCTCAAGTGATAGCACTCCCACAATTTCCGAGGGCAACTTCTGTTCCATTGGTTGATTGTTTTCACTGTTAGAAAATTTCTCCTTATTTCCAAGTTGAATCTCTCCTTGTTTAATTTCCATCCATTATTCTTTGTCTGGCCTTCAGGTGCTTTGGAAAATATCTTGACCCCCCCCTCCTCTCTGTGGCAGGCCCTCAAATATTGGAAGACTGTTGTCATGTCTCCCCGGTTCTTTTCTTCACCAAACTAGCCATGCCCAGTCCCTTTAACTGTTCTTCGTATATTTTAGCCTCCATTCCCCTAATCATCCTGGTTGCTTTTCTCTGCACTTTTTCTAGAGTCTCAACATCTTTTTTATAATGTGGTGACCAAAACTGGATGCAATATTCTAGGTGTGGTCTTACTAAGCTTCTCCTCATTTCCAGGTTAAATCTCTCCTTGTTCAATTTTCCATCCATTATTCCTTGTCTGGCCTACAGGTGCTTTAGAAAATAGCTTGATCCCCTTCTTCTTTGTGGCAGCCCCTCAAATATTGGAACATTCAGGAATAAATAATAATAAAGCATTCAGGAAAGCTTCAGAAAAATATAATAAAAAGAAAAAATGCAGATTTGTTTGTTGGCCACCTCATAATCATAAGGGAGAGTCCAAAGCACTATCCAAGGAGGTCTAAACTGCTGCAAAAGTCTCTTTATTTACCATTTTTGTAGGATACAAATGCATCACTTTTTCAAGGAAGCTCTCTATAGCAAGTACTGCAACCAATGGACTTTTTCAATACTGGGAAAGTGAGATGAAGCCAGTCAAGTTTGGACTCTGTTTTGTGAGTGATATTTTGCAGTCCATATATCTGTCAAGGTTCTGACTGATCAGCAATAGAGACAATCCAATTTCTTTATGAAAGCTTTATTGGGGTATATCAGGGGTGTCAAACTCAAGGCCCGGCGATCGGATCTGGCCCATGGGGTGTTTAGATCTGGCTCGTGAGGCCATCCTGGAAACAGCAAAGGACTGGCCCACAGTGCCTCCCAAACTCCGTTTTTGCTGGAAGAGGATTGCAGGAGGCCGTCGGAGCAGAAAACGGCGCTCAGGAGCCCGTTTTCATTGGTAGAGTGTTTGGGCTGACAGGCACCCCCAACACAAGTGACGTTGAGGTGGCCACATGCACCCAAGCCACGCCAACCCCGGCCCCCCAAGGTCAAACAACCCTGATGCAGCCCTCAATGAAACGTGTTTGACACCCCTGGAGTATTTCAGCACTGATGAAGGCAAAACCAGATCTAGCTATTTCCCACGCAAACCCATATAATTGAAGTATAGGCTCTCCCCCGCCCCCCATTATACCAGGTCATATTGTCCAATTGAGTCTCATGATATTGTTGTGAGAAAGTCTTTTGGCTCTGGCAAACACCGGCGTGGCACAAAGGTAACACAGTCAAATAAGCAAGAAGAGTCCCTTCATTATTTCCAACTTTGCCCCCCAATGTCCAGATTACCTTCAGCTGGAGAAAAACTCTCCCAGGAACAGTCTTTTTTATTTATTTATTTATTTTCTAATCCAGAGTTTATTGAATATACTGTGCATTAAATTAAAAAAAAACATAATAGGCCTGAAGCAACAAATGAATTTGTTTCGTTTCTACAGAGGAATCATTGAGCTTGACAGACAGACAGACAGAACTTTTTGAGTAACAACCAGCCAGAAGTGAAGCAAAATAAGATCTCTCATCTGACAATTGTTGGATTCCAAAGGGAGCTTGGAGTTTTTCCCAAGGAACCATCAGATACATTGGCCAAGGTTTTGGCTAAGCCAGGAATAGGCATGTGATACAGAGTCTGGACTGTCTTTAAGTGGAAGAAATTTAGTCCCAAAAAAAAATACATACAAACTGTAACTAAAAATCCAAACAAACCATGCTGCAGTAATTAACTTGACAGGGCAGGAGAAGGAATTGCAGACTTGAAAGCACGGCAACACTCTTACAATTGAAAAAGTGCCAGGAATACAGATAAGCTTCAATGATACCAGGTAATTCACGATTTGCTCCCAACAATTTTGCTGTGCGCAGCTTCCCTTTTTAAACACTGTATTCCCAGCTGCAGCTAATGAAGGGAATCAGGGCCCTTTCCTCCCCTATAAGCTATGCAAGTTATGTTGCTCCCTTCTCCATTCTTCCCTGCGTGCCCTAGAATGAAAAGAGGGTGGGCCTGGGTCTTCTTCTGAATTCCCTCTCCTTTGTTCTACCTCTTCCCTGCTCTGCCCAGGCAGATTTTCCCCTTTCCCAGTTTCTTCCACAGCCAACAGACTCCCTGTCAACTGTACAGCCTCCTCCTCCAAATCAGATTCCGACAGGGGCATGACACACCTGTTGAAGTGTCCTTGGTCCTTGTTTTCTTATCATCTGGAACCTACATTCTATTCTCCCCTTCCCTCCCTCCTGGTTCATTGGCAAGTTGAGAAATGAAAATGCAACAGCAAAAGCACATTTTGAAGCTTGACAATATCTTTTTTTGAGAAATACATTCTTATATTCCCAGCTCAGTTTAATAACTATATCTTTTTCAAAAGAAAAAGTGGTATTTCCTGCAAAACATCATTCGCAATATAATATATAAATATGTTTGATTCTCTTAATCAAGAAGAGAAACAACTTCCTAACATTTACCCAGTGTCCTTCAGAATTGTCTTCAGAATTATAGGTGCTTCATCACAGGAGGTTTTTAAGAAGAGACTGGACAGTCACTTGGCTGAAATGGTATAGGATCTCCTGATTGATTAGGGGGTTGAACTAGAAGACCTCCAAGGTCCCTTCCAGCTCAATTCTTTTTGATTGATTGATTGATTAATATAGCCCAGAGGTGGTATTCAGCAGGTTCTGACCAGTTCTGGAGAACCAGTAGCGGAAATTTTGAGTAGTTCAGAGAACCGGCAAATCCCACCTCTGACTGACCCCGCCCCCATCTATTCTCTGCCTCCCGAGTCCCAGCTGATCGTCTAGGTCTTCTTTTGTTGCCCTGCAAAGGAGAACGGAGCTGGAAAGCAGGTTAATGGGGTAGGGAGGGAATGGGGATTTTGCAGTATCCTTCCCCTGCCATCCCTGCCAAGCCATGCCTGCCAAGCCACACCCACCAAGTTCAGCCATGCCCACAGAACCAGTATTAAAAAAAATTGAATCCCGCCACTGATATAGTCTACTCACAGCAAACTCTAGGAGGCTTACTGATAATAAAAACACAATATAGAAAAAAATAAACATGATAAGTTTTTAAAAATAATACCCCCCCCCCAACAATAGCACACATTCAAATCAACCTTGGGCTTCATTCCATTCTGGGTTCCCCAGATCCCACTGGCAAAACCACGTCTTCCGTGTCTTATGAAAGAGTGTCAGAACAAGGCCAGTCTAATTCCTGGAGAGATAATGTTCCAGAGGGAAGGAGCCATTATGGAGAAGGCCCTTCTTCTGGATCTCACCTTAGATATACCTCCTTCGGGGACAGGACCAGCAGCATGCCTCGCCTCCCCCGTTCTAATGAATCAGGTGGGTGTGACCGGTTGCTCAGCGAATCATGTGGTCATTAATCTGGCTTCCCCCATTGACTATGCTTGTTGGAAACCAGCTGGGAAGGTTGAAAATGACAGTCATGTCATCCCAGAACCCTGCACCAATTGTACATACATTCTTGTTGCCAGGTGTCTGGATTTTGATCACATGACCAAGGGGATGTTGTGATATAGTGTGAAGACCAATAAGAAGTTATTTTGTTTTTAATTCTTGGAGTGGTCATGAAGTAAATCCATGGTCATTAAACAAACCAATGGTCTACTATGGGCCCGGATCTGCCCAAAAAAACAGTAGTAAGTGCCAGCTTTTGGCAAAACCATCATAAAACATGGTCACATGACCTCATAACATTGCATAAATGGTCATAAATGCTGCCTGAATGAACACCCCAAATGTGGCCATAAATGTGCCTAAATGAACACCCAAAATTTGGTCACATGACTGCAAGGTGCTGGTGGTCTCTCAGAACTTCAAATCTGGGTTGTAACTACACTCCAGGTAGGTACGTTCAAGTGGTTACTATCATAAACAGAGGGCTACTTGCATTGTTATTTTAACAATTGAATGCTAGATACAGATATCCAGCCTCTTCTTTATAGAAATTCTGCTTCCCACAGCCCAGCAGCTCATGCTCAACCAGAAGATACCTCATCATGGACCACAGCACATGATCAAGGATGACGAGAGGAAGCCACAATCTTTAAAAACCTTCCAGCCACCACAAAGGAGACACAATGTTTATCATTTTTTTTTGTCCCACTTCCCTGCTGATTTTTCTAACAGGAAAAAAAAAGAAAGAGAATAGGATGGCATGTTTGAGGAATTTAACACTATGGATGCTTTAGTTGCTCCCACCTCTCACTTATTTCTACTCATTTCTCCCCTCAGGTTATCTTTTTTTTTCTCCTCACGTGAGCGATGAACACTGAAAGAGCCATAGAAATGAGTGCCTAGAAAGACTTTATTTTACAGGGGTTTCTCTAGGACTTGTATTTTAAAGTTTGAAGAATTTATCTAAACTCAGCACAGGGGGGATTTATTTAACTTTATTCATGAGTGGGTCTATTGGGGATTAAATCTAATCTGTTTGGATTAATGGACTGAATTGGTGGTGTTCAGTATTATGAGGACACATTGATACCACTAGCACCCACACCTTAACATCCAGACAGTAAAGCATACCATAGGCACAGAGCCAGTAACTTTGCCTTATCTAAATAACACAACAGCTTTTGAAGAAGCTGTAAGGAAAGAACTATCTTTTAACACCTGAGTGAAGCCAAGAAGGAGAAGAAGCCAAGTGGTTACTTAAAGTTGATTTATAGATCTATAAACTCTGAACTGAGAAAAACTGGATGACCGCTAGGGGGCAAGAAAAGTAATTCTTTGCTGCCATCTATCAGTCATCTGCATTTTTACAGCCCAGATCTGGGAGCCCCAGAGAACCTTCGTTTTACTTTGCATAGAAAAGCTTCAAATTTGTCTCAAGTGGCATCACACAATAAGGAAGAGAAAGTGTTGAGTAATATGTTTCCTTTTTCTTTCGGGACTTCTTTTTCAACCACCAGTATTTAAACAAAAAAGGATTATGAGCCATGGTGGTACAGTGGTAAGAGTGCAGTATTGCAGGCTACTTTTGCTGACTGCCGGCCGCCTGCAAATTGGTAGTTTGAATCTCACTAGGCTCAAGGTTGACTCAGCCTTCCATCCTTCCAAGCTGGGTAAAACCAGGACCCAGATTGTTGGGGGCAATATGCTGACTCTGTAAACTGCTTAGAGAGGGCTGTAAAGCACGATAAAGCAGCATACAAGTCTAAGTGCTTTCGCTATTTTTAAGAACATTAAAAAAAAATAGCACACACAGATAGGGAGTCATACACATTTCCTTCACTTCTTTTCTCTCGAAACAATTATCCTTGAATAAGGCGTTGGCACACCCCCTTGTATAGAAGCCATTCTTATACCCAATAGCATTGGATAACTCTGCATTTGGCCTAATCTCACAGGCAGGAGAGGAAATCAAAAGGTGAAGGACTGTCCATCTTACAGGGTAGATTGGACAGGAAATGCTGCCAGATAAGCTAATTCTTCCTTATTGTAAAGTAACATTGACACAGACTTGCAAATCTCCTACCATCACCTTGACAGCTCAAGAATAGCTCAAGAACTAAGAATGCAACAAGCAAACCTCTAGGAGAGGGAAAAAAGGATGTTGTCATGCAATGAAAATTTTTTCTTCAACATAGTGACTAAATTAGTAGACCAGTGAAATACTGTGGACATAATATGTTTAGATTTTTGCAAGGCATTCAACAAAGTAGACCACAACATACTTCTTGGTAAGCCAGAAAAAAGTTGAATAGATAGCACCACCCACTAGATGAACTCGCAACTGGCTGGCAAACCATACTCAATGAGTAGTCCTTAATGGGTCTAAATCTACATGGAGGGAAGTAAGCAGTGGGGTGCCACAAGGTTCTGTCTTAGGCCCAGTACTCTTCAATATCTTCATTAGCGACTTAGATGAGGGAATAGAAGGGGAACTTATTAAATTTGCAGATGATACTAAGCTGGTAGGAATAGCTAACACCCAAGTAGATAGGCTCAAGATCCAGATGGATCTTGACAGACTAGAACACTGGGCCATATCTAATAAAATGAAATTCCATGTAGAGAAAAGTAAAGTCCTACACTTAGGCAAGAAAAATCAAAAGTACACATATAGACTGGGTGAAACCAGGCTTAATAGCTGTAGCTGTGAGAGGGATTTTGGAGTCTTAGTGGACAACCAGCTAAACAAGAGCCAGCAGTGTGCAGCAGCAGCCAAAAAAGCTAATGCAATCCTAAATTACATTAACAGAGGGATACAATCGAGATCAAGTGAGGTACTAATGCCACTCTATAAAGCCTTAGTAAGACCATACCTAGAGTGCTGCATCCAGTTTTGGTCATCACATTATAAAAAGGAAGTTGAGACTCTAGAAAAAGTACAAAGAGCAACTAGGATGATAAGGGGACTGGAAACTAAAACATATAAAGAATGGTTACAGGAACTGGCCATGGCTAGTCTAGTGAAGAGAAGGACCAGGGGGAGACATGATAGCAGTCTTCCAACATTTGAGGGGCTGCCTTAGAGAGGAAGGGCTCAAGGCACCCGAAGATCACATCAAGAATAATGGATGGAAACTGAACAAGGAGACATTCAACCTGGAAGTAAGGAAAAACTTTCTGACAGTGAGAGCAATCAACCAATGGAACAAAAGTTGCCCTTGGAAGTTGTGGGAGTGCCACCACTTGAGACTTTCAAGAAGAGATTGGAGTGCCATTTGTCAGAAATAGTGTAGAGTCCACCACTTGGGCCAGGAGGTTGGACTAGATGACCTACAAGTTCCCTTCCAACTCTGATTATCTGTTATCTGAAAGAAGGAAAGTAACCAGGAAAAGTTTAAAAGAAAGTTCTCTCTGCTCAGTAAAGAAAGAAGAAGAAAAAGAACCCAGTGAGTGTTGGATTTGCTGTATTTGTCTTGGATTTGATCTTGAAAAGACATTTCCTATCAACCCCTGTAATAAACCCAAATACTGTTCTTCTGATTAATAAAACATTTTCCCAGCTCAAGAACTTGTTGATGGGCTCTCCTAGTCTCTTGTTCCATCCATTCTGTTGCTGGGCTGGACTCCAATCTTATCCAACTGCTCCCTAGACAGCATCTGTTACCCTGGTGTCCCAAGGTTATTCTCACGTACTGTTCGATTACAAGGACAGAGGACAGGCAGAGTGGCTGGAGAAGACAAACCTACAAATATTGAGGGCTCAATCCAAGGTCAATACAAGCAACCCTCATTGGGACCAGCAATTTGGTTGTTGAACAAAGTGGTTTCTAAGTGAAACTGTAACCAAGCTTGTTCTTATTTCAGCTTTCCTTTGTTTTACAGACCTTTGAAGGTCATAAACATGAAGACTGCTCATAAAGGTAACTTTTCATTACCATCATAACCATCATGGTTATGTTGCTAAATGAGGCTGTCACTAAATGAGGAGGACCTGTATCCTTTGAATTGTATCTGGAAACATACAAGTTACTCATGCAGCCCCCGCAATATATATCAGCTCCTTCAGATAGGCCAGATCAGGAAAGAGATTTCACAAGTATTCCTATTGTTGTAGAGTGTCAAAACAGACTTTTGAAAACTTGACAAAGATTCCCTCAATTCCTTCTTGTATAATAAAATCACAATGGGGAAAGGTTGAGATTTTTTCCCTCCCATTCATGGCTAAGTTGGTGTTATAAGCACTGTTTAATTCTATCTTCAAGACCATCTCTTTATTCCTCTGTCATAAAACTCCCCTTTTTAGGACACTGTAATCCAGGGGTGGGATTCAAAAATCCCAATAACCGATTCTTTGCCCGGATGCTGGGTGGGTGTGGCCATGGTGCGTATGGCCTACCGGAGCTTCCAGGAGGGCTGTTTTTCACCATTCCCTGAGTCCAGAGGCTTCCCCTGGGCCTCTGGAAAAGTGAAAACGGCTTTCCCCAGAGGCCCTCCAGAACTGGAAACTGGCCCATTTCCAGATTTCTGGAACTTCCAGGAGGGCCATTTTTTGCCTTCACCAGAGTCCAGAGGCTTCCCTTGGGTCTCTGGGAGGTTGAAAATGGCCTCGCCTGGGCTCCGGAGGGCCTCCGGAAACAGGTCCATTTCTAGACTTCCAGAACTTCCAGGAGGTCCATTTTTCCCCCTCCCAGAGCCTGCACTGACCTGCATCCAAAATGGGCTGCATAGAGATTCCTGCGAGGGGCAAGATGGGTGGGTGAGGCCAGCCAGTCAGTTCAGCGAACCAGAAGTAAATTTAACATCCAGTTCTCATGAACCAGCCCAAACCAGCTGAATCCCACCCCTTCTGTAATCCCTTAATTCGTGGTAGAGTCAGAGAAACTGGATGGGGCTGAGCATTTACTGGCTGGATGCCCTTCCTGATGCCTATGCAGAGTTTGCAGCAGATTTTTTTTTCTTTGCAACCTAGGAGAGAAACATCTGCCACTAACTAGGATTGAACTCTCACCATTAGACTACCATGCCGCTCATGTTTACTCCTTTATAATATAGGTGCTATTCTATCAAAAGCAGTTTGGCTGCATTTTACATCAGCCAAAGTTTCTGAGTCATTGTCAAAATCAGCCCTACAAAACATGCAATATATTAACCCAATAGCAAGGTGGTGGGGACACAACTCCTTACTCAAAAGTGGTTATATCTTGTCACATCCCACCTCCTTCTGAGAAAGAGTAAACCCATCAAGAACCAAATAGGAATTAAGCTAAGGGACTGGTATAAAATGGATGTGTATTTGTTTGTTTGTTCATACTGTAACTATGATTTATGATCTATGACCTATCACTTTGTTATTGTAGTGTGTATACACTGAGAGTATATGCACCAGACAGAAATTCCTTGTGTGTCCAATCACACTTGGTCAATAAAGAATTCTATTCTATTCTATTCTATTCTATTCTATTCTATTCTGTTCTGTTCTGTTCTGTTCCGTTCCGTTCCGTTCTGTTCTGTTCTATTCTCTATTCTATTCTATTCTATTTTGTTCTGTTCTATTCAATTTAATTCAATTCTATTCTCTATTCTATTCTATTCTCTATTCTGTTCTGTTCTATTCTATTCTATTCTATTCTATTCTCTATTCTATTCTCTATTCTATTCTCTATTCTATTCTCTATTCTGTACTATTCTATTCTATTCTATTCTCTATTCTATTCTATTCTCTATTCTGTTCTGTTCTGTTCTGTTCTGTTCTATTCTATTCTCTATTCTATTCTCTATTCTATTCTATTCTATTCTATTCTATTCTCTATTCTATTCTCTATTCTGTTCTATTCTATTCTATTCCATTCCATTCCATTCTATTTATAAACACACACACACATGCACACAATATGTGTTTAGAATTCTGGATTGGCTTTCTAATGAGACTCCATTGTTAATGCGGGGGGGGGGGGAGCAAGTTTCATTCATTTACTAGATTTGGGGAATGTTTTTGAAAATCTGAGTAGTACTCACATTGAAAAAATATGTAATTACCTTCTCTTTCTCCTGTTATTTCCTCCAGTATTAAAGATCTCAGATGTTGAATTTTCAAGACCTCTTGTATAGAGAGCCTTCCAAAGCTCAGGACTGGAAAACATGAAGGCATGTCTGTTTCTCTAGTATACTTTTTGTGACACCCAAGCTTTTCCAGGCTGAGAAGGACTGAAGGAAATACAAGCTGTAGAAAACAGCAATATATTGGCTATAGCTACAGCCACACATTTCAGGAAAATCCATATTTCATAAGATCACGCTAGCCTTGTATTCAATCACTCATTTTGTAGCCATGAGTGACAAGGAGCTGCATGCAACCAAATCCTTTTTCGATCTAAACAATTGATAGAAGAGTAAATAAAGCAAACTGTTTTTATTTACTTCACTGGAAAAGATACATTTACAATTAGTCAAGAAAAGATAAGAAAACTTCCTATCTAGGACTGCCATACAGATGGGCTGAAACCTCACTTCAGCAAAAACTGTCCTCAGCTAAAGGAAGTTTAGGTTTTACAGACAAGGTGGATTAACCTGATTGGATTTGAATTTATTATACCACCCAAAGAATGAGGCTTTCTGATAATTTTCAAGTCAGTCATAGAGTCATAATCATAAATCTGGTGGGCTCTGTGTTCTTCATTCGGGCAGGGCTGATGGAATACAGATTTGATATTGATTGACAAATTTGAGCCCAGTTTTCTGATCTCAACTGTTCTTGATAACATAAATTGATAAACAGTACCCTGGCATTTAAAGCCACCTCTCTCGATATTATAATATTGATTTATTAAATCTCATTGTTGTAGGTCATGAGGCAGTTTCTCTCTGTAGCAATACTGCTGGGACTTTTGCCTGATGAACTTCTCTTTTTTTCAGAATCTCAAGAGTCTTCTTGTGGCTTGCTTCCTAAATCTCTGAGCTTTCCAGGCAAAGATTTAAAGGGCTAGTTCCACCAACATCCATTCTCGGAAGGGGGGAAACAATGGAATATCTCTTATATTATAGAAGAGATTTCATTCTTCACTGCCTCCTTGAGAGAATTCCATGCAAGTGATTTATTAAAATATACATTCAGACATTCATTACTTATTCATAGCTTGTTGCTCGTAGAATTAATTAATCATGGTGTCAGTTAATTGTTAATTGATCATTAATGATGAAGCCTTTATTAATGTATTAATAGTAACTCTTCTACCTTTCTTCCAAGACCTCAAGAGGGTATAGTCTAGGACTTCCTTCTCAATTTTTTTTTTTTTTTTGCAATATGTTTGTGAAATAGGCTGAGCTAAGCTGAGATGAGCTGGCTCAGAGCCACCAATATGCTTCCAGGGTTATAAACCCAACTTAAACTTGGTCTTTCCTGCACCCATTCTAGAACTGTAACTCTACCTCTCGCTGTATCTCTTCAACCTGGAAAAGATTTTAAAGTAGTGGCCCCCAACCCTTTGGGCACCAGGGACCAATTCCGTGGAGAGAGATTTTTCTGTGGACCAGGGAGGACATGGTTTTGTGTGCTGCCTGCATCCCATGGATGGGGCTTCGCTTGTTTACGTGGACCAGTTTCTGGCCTGCCATGGATCCGTGCCAATCCATGGACCAGGGGTTTGGACCCTTGTTTTAAAGGGCATCCTTATATCCCAACTTCCTATGCACCATTTTTTGTGTCGCTGAGAACAACCACTCTGATCACAGGGATAGTTTTCAAATTCCCTTTTCTTGCAGAAACCACTGACATTCATGTTTATTTAAGGAACAATGTAAATGTAAAATGTAAAGTAAGTATTTTACATAAGATAAACCAATAATGAAAGCAAGACTAATTACAACTAAGTAACTACAAAATCCCTGAGGTAATACACCAGGGACTTCAGCAGAAACATCTTATTTTAAATCTAAGATTTAAATCTAGGATTTTAAATCTAAGAAAAATAGCTTTTCAGCTATTTTTATCTCCCTGGATGGGTCTATCTGTTAATCCCAGTTGGGCTATACTAGCTGGTTAATGGGGAAATATGAAAACCAATTTCAAAGCAATCCCCTTTCTAAATGGTTGAAGACCAGGTAATAATTACTAGCTTTCAAAATAATTTACAATTCTCATGCATTTCTGTCAGAATAGTAGTTTGTCCACAAATTTAGGAGGAGACACCTTAGTGAGAAAACTACCTTTTGGTATGCTATCCAAAATCCAACATGATATTTAATCGACTTCTGCATTCCCATCCTTTCCTCTATACCTAAATCTATTCTTGAAAGTTTCTTTTTTTCTCCAAGGAAGCCTCTCAGGTTATATGGACATCTTCAATGAAAACAATCCATTTGTTTTTAGCATCCATCAGATTACCATAAAACCTTGATTGAAAGGACTAATGGAGAGAAAGGGTAATAAACGAAATGGCCATGAAATGGTAAATAGGCATAAACTGGTCATAATATATAAACACACACATTAACATGTAATGTATGGAGAATGCACCTAAATTTGTCTTTTACAGTGGGGTCATGATAACTGTTTTGTTCGGAAAACACACGAGGTAGACGGGTTCCAACAACAAATACTTTTATTATAACCAGTCAGCAACAGAACGCCGGCTGAAGCCGGGGCCAGCCCTTTTATACAGGCTGGCTTGCCTGCTTGCAGCCAATGGCAGCTATTTAGATTTGCCGCCTTTTTGGTATCACTTTGGATTGGTTCCTAGTGAACCAATCCACTGTTCCTTTCCTTAGCCAATCAGAATGGTAGGTTTGGAGTCATCCACTTTACATACAGAACACCCCTCCCTCCTTAGTTTAGTCCTACGTAGTGACGTAGTCTCGCAGGTAGGTGGGGTTTTTCCGGGCTCGACCTGACCTGCGCGGTTCATTTCCAGTGAGGACTTCGACCGGTTCGGATGGGGCTGTTGTGTCGTCCGTCCTCCTCTCTGGAACCGTCTGGAAGGGTGAGTCGGCCATTTTACCGCCGCCTAAGTTTCTTAGGCCGGCGGTTCTGCCGCTCCCTCCCGTTTCCTCGGGGCAGGTTGAGCTGGCTTGGCTGGCCCCTTCCGAAGATCTCTTTTCGTGGGTCTCTTCAAACGGTGAGTCTTTTGTTGGCTCTTTTTGGTCATTTTGAATGTTATTTTTATTTTTAAAAAGTTCTTTATTCGTTTCTCGCCTTTCCCCCCCCACCTCGGTTTGCATTTCGCCGTGTTCATTTGTGAATGTTTTTAAGTCCGCGGTTCTTTCCATAATTCGAGATCGAAGCTGGTCTATATGCCGCTTCCATTCCCTCCCATCGTCTAATTTTACCCGGTAGGATTTGGGGCCTGTAAGTTGGATAATTTGCCCGGGTAGCCATACCGGGTCCCCGGAGAAATTTTTAGCGTAAACTAAATCGTCTGTCTCGAATTGTCTGAACCGTGTTGAGGAGTCAGGGGGGTTTTCTGGGGTGAAATTTGGGTGTAACCTATCCAGGTGAGATCTTAATTTTCACCCCATGAGTAGTTCTGCTGGTGATTTGTTTGTGATAGTACTAGGTGTTATGTGCTGCAGTGTGAGCAGCCGGTTTACTTTTTGTTGTGTATCTCCAGCGTCCATTCGTTCTAACCCTTCTTTTGTAAACCGGACCATTCTCTCTGCCCTGCCGTTCGCAGCCGGGTGAGCCGGCGCGGTTAGTGCATGTCTTATACCTAGGGAGGCTAGGTATTGCTCAAATGGTATACTGGTTAGCTGTGGTCCATTATCTGAAACGAGAATGTCTGGTATGCCATGGGTGGCAAACAGGCTGTCTAGTTGCTTAATTACGGCTTCTGTTGTCGTTGATGGCATGATTTTTACTTCAAGCCAATTGGAATATGCATCAACGACAATCAGAAAAGTATGCCCCTTGGTAGGCCCCGCGAAGTCAATGTGTATTCTTGACCACGGTCCTCGAGGGGTTTCCCAGTCCTTAACGGGTGCTTTTGGTGGGGATGGTCTAATTGTCTGGCATTTGTGGCATGAGCTTACCCAATACTCTATGTCCTTATCAATACCCGGCCACCACACGTAACTCCTGGCGAGGCTTTTCATCTTTACCATTCCGGGGTGCCCTTCATGTAAAAGCCTAAGAACCCTGGGCTGCAGTTTAGCAGGGATTACTACCCGATCACCCCACAACAAACACCCCTTTTGGATGGAAAGTTCAGTCTGTCTGGACCGGAAAGGTTTGGAATTTTCAGTTTTTAGATTCTCCGGCCAGCCTTTACCTACCCAGCTAAGAACGCGGGCAGTCAATGAGTCTTTCGCGGTGGCTCTTGCGACATCATACGCTGATATGGGTAGATCGGGGCATGTCTCGATTTGTAGCGCTGTCATCGTTGGTGCCGGGTCTGCGTCGGTTGTTGGCAAAGGCGCTCTGCTCAAAGCGTCCGCATGGGAAATTTGTTTCCCTGGTCGGTGTGTCAGAGTGTAGGAATAAGCCGCCAGGAACTCTGACCATCTCGTCATTCTGGGTGAAAGTATGTTAGGTGTTGGCTTGTTTCCCGCCAAAATCCCCATTAACGGCTTGTGATCCGTTATAATTCGAAAAGTCCTCCCATATTCATATTCGTGGAAACGTTTTACTCCAGCGACAATTGCTAGAGCTTCCCTGTCCAATTGGCTATAATTCCGCTCGGTTTTTGATAGAGTCCTAGAATAATATGCGACGGGTGCTTCTCTGCCATCCGGTAGTTGGTGGCTCAGGACGGCACCTACTCCATATGGTGAGGCGTCGCAGGTCACTGTTAATGGCAGAGTGTCGCTAAATTGGATGAGGACGTTTGTTGATGTTAGCAGTCTTTTAATATTTTGGAAGGCTTTTTTTTCTTTGTAACCCCAAGTCCAAGTAGCCTTTTTGTCTAGCAGGCGGTGTAGCGGTTCTGCTATAGTGGCTTTGTTTGGCAGGAATACATTATAGAAATTAATTAATCCTAAAAATGCTTGGAGTTCCGTTTTATTTTTAGGTTCAGGCGCGTCATTTATTGCCTTAATCTTTTTATCTGTGGGGTGGATGCCCTCTCCGTCTATTGAGTAGCCCAGAAATTCGACGTTGTTTTTAACTAGGCAGCACTTCTCTCTTTTAACCTTGAGGCCAGCTTCTCTAAACTTAGTCAGAACCTTTTTTAGTCTGTTCCTTAATTGTGTTTCATCTCTGGCCGAGATTAGGACGTCGTCGAAATAGGGAACGACTCCTTGTATGCCATTTAGAAGGCGTTCCATTAGACTCTGGAAGACGCCAGGGGCTACGCTTACTCCAAATTGGAGTCGGTGGCATTTGAATGCGCCTTTATGGGTGACAATAGTCTGCGCTTCTGCTGTTTCTGGGTCTACTGGGAGTTGTTGATAGGCTTGTGCCAAGTCGAGTTTGGCGAAAACTTTGCCATTTCCCAGGGAATGGAGCAAATGCTGGACTACGGGCACCGGGTATGCGCTTGGTTGTAACGCGTGGTTCAGGGTAGCCTTATAGTCACCACAGATTCTGATGGACCCGTCTGGTTTAATGGGTGTGACGATAGGCGTTTCCCACTTGGCATGGTCCACAGGTTCTAACACCCCTTGGGCTACTAATTTTTCCAGCTGTTCCTCTATTTTTGCCTTTAGTGCAAAAGGAACTCGCCTGGCTTTTATTCTTCGTGGGGCTATTTGGGGGTTTAAATTGAAAGAAATAGGGTTTCCCCGGTACTTGCCCAGTGATCCGTCAAACACGTCGTGGAATTCTCTGACGAGGTCGTCTTCCCAGCCGGCTGTGGTCACTCGATCGACCCCGGTCATCCCGATGCCCAATGGCGCGAACCACTCGATGCCCAGGAGGCTTGGTCTGTCTTGGTTGACTATGGTCAGCGGAAGCACTTTGATGTGGTTTTTGTAGGCAACTTGAAAATGTCCTTTGCCCATCACAGGGATTTGGTTTCCCTGATAGTCTTTGAGGGTTAGGTGCTGCTTCATCAAGTCTTTGGTCTTGATACCTGGGACTAACTGTTTAATTGTGTCCCAAGATACCATGGAGAGGAAGGACCCCGAGTCCACTTCCATTTTGCAGTGTTTTCCCTCGATTTCTACGACGATTTTAATTTTTCTTCCACTTTCCGTCTGGGAGCTTTGGATAATGACAGTTTGGTGTGTATTGGCTCGCTTTTCTTGTTGCCATTTTCTTTCGGCTCGACTTGGCTCGGCTCGTGTTGGGGAATTTCTGCGTCTCGTCGGGCTGTAAGATTTTTTATTTCTGCAGACCTTCTCGATGTGCCCTCTTTTTCTGCAATGTCGGCAGATGGCATCGAGGAATCTGCATTCGGCTCGTGGGTGGTTTCCTCCGCAGCCAGCGCATTCCCGCCACTTTCTCCTTTCGCGCTCTTTCTTGTTTGTGAGCAAACGGTGGACCTCGTCGTCCTCCTCGCTTGATTCGTTTGTTTCGCCCGACTCTTCATAATGGGTCGTTGTGGCAGGATGCTTTTTCTCTTTGGTTGATGTTTCATCGCCGTGCGTGTTCATTTTCTTAAATGTTACTGCGGATTTTTTCGTAGCTTCAGCGGCTGTGGCTTCCGCAATGGCTTCGGTAACGGTGATGTTGGGCTTGTTGAGCATTTTACTCTGTGCGGTTGAGTCTCTCAGGCCCAACACCACGCGATCTCTCATTGCCTCGTCTATGTTTGAGAATTCACACTCACCCCCAATTTGTCTGAGTGCAGCGACGAAGTCGGCAACGGTTTCTCCCTCTCTCTGGTCTCTTCGGTAGAATTCATGTCGCTTTATTAAATTAGACACCATCGGGGCGTAGTGTGCTTTCAGGAGTCTCTGTAATTCTGTCCACGTTAATTGTTTAACGTCCCGAGGCTTGGCGAGGGCTTTAGCCATTTTAAAGACGGTTGTTCCGCAGTGTGTCAGGAACACGGCTCTCTTTCGTTGTTCGGAAATGCCTTCCATTTCGTTGCTCTCCAAGTACATTTGGAAGCGATCAGCATAGGAATCCCAATCCTCTTCGTTGGGATTGAAGGGTGCGGGCGGTGCGTTGTTTCCAGACATCTTAGTTGCAGTCTGGGCTTTTATCACCACGTGCAGGTTTTGTTCCGTTCAGGACGATCCCATCCTCGTCGCCAGTGTTTTGTTCGGAAAACACACGAGGTAGACCGGGTTCCAACAACAAATACTTTTATTATAACCAGTCAGTAACGGAACGCCGGCTGAAGCCGGGGCCAGCCCTTTTATACAGGCTGGCTTGCCTGCTTGCAGCCAATGGCAGCTATTTAGATTTGCCGCCTTTTTGGTATCACTTTGGATTGGTTCCTAGTGAACCAATCCACTGTTCCTTTCCTTAGCCAATCAGAATGGTAGGTTTGGAGTCATCCACTTTACATACAGAACAATAACAAATCTAACCAATAATAATGTAATGCACATAACAGTTAAGCACACACTTTGTCTGTTACAGGGGCAAAAATTGATATTAAGCAAAGTGTAAGTTTTGTCTTTTACACTGAAAGCTACTAAACTGAAATCCACAAAAATCAAAGGTCTAGTGTACTGGCATAGAGGACAAAAAAGTTAATTCCATTGTACAGATATGTACCGATATATTGAAAATAGGGATCAATAGAAAGCCTGGCTTTATGCTTTTGTTAGAGGGATAGAATCAAGGTCACATGGTCTTAATACCACTTTATAATGCCTTGGTAAGGCCACACTTGGAATACCGCATCCAGTTTTGGTTCCCACAATGTAAAAAATATGTCGAGACTCTACAAAGAATGCAGAGAAGAGCAACAAAGATGATTAGAGGACAGGAGGCTAAATCATATCAAGAAAGGTTGCTGGAATTGGGTATGTCAACTTTGATGAAAAGAACTAGGGGTGACATGATAGCAGTGTTCCAATATCTCAGGGGTTGCCACAAAAAAAGAGGGAGTCAAGCTGTTCTCCAAAGCACCTGAGGGCAGGACAAGAAGCAATGGGTGGAAACTAATCAAGGAGAGAAGCAACTTAGAACTAAGGAGAAATTTCCTGACAGGTAGAACAATTAACCAGTGGAGCAACTTGCCTCCAGAAGTTGTAAATGCTCCAACACTGGAAATTTTTAAAAAGATGTTGGATAATCATTTGTCTGATGTGGTGTAAGGTTTCCTGTCTAAGCAGGGGATTGGACTAGAAGACCTCCAAGGTCCCTTCCAACTCTCCTATTCTAATTTTATTCTATTCTATTTGTGTTTGTTAGTGCTCTTTAGGGTTGCATTTGTATTCCTAGCATGTTGTTAAAAATGTATGGTTAAGTTGAGATGTCCCAACCATGACTATCCACGAAACCAAAGGCAGAAACTGATACACAAAACCACCAAAGACATTCTTTGAGGGGCCTTTTGTGTATTAGATTAATTAAATGCTTAGAATAAAAGAGTGATCAGATGTGGATGTCCCTTTATAAAAGCTGACATATTCTCATACAAAAATCAGTATTTTCTTCTTGCCACTGTTCCAACATAGAGAAGATACTTATTGCATATGTTGGAGACTATATATAATAAACTGATTTGGGTGTAATCCTTCTTTATAAATTTGAACAAATTTAAACAAATTTCAATTGAACAAAATAATGTAACCACCCTATAAAAATGCTATGATATTATTTATGTGTATAAACAAATTGGTAACTAGAATAAGCACCGTGGATTATTGTGTGTGTGTGTGTGTGTGTGTATGTGTGTGTGGTGTGTGTTTGTACTCCATATATACATATATGTATAGATAGACATAGACATGAATATGTTTGTACATATACATAGAATATTACATTCTTAAACCTCCATGGTTTAAAAATCCAAATTAAATCTTAGCCAGTTTTGAAGCAGTCATTGGCAGTTATAGAGGGAAATTGGTAACCACATTGATTTTATCAGAGGATTGTCCAAAATGGCAGGAAAAAAATGATACCTCTGTAACTCACCCAGTATCTGCACTCTAAAATTGTTTATTTCAGAATTGAATCCAATTAATTCCGCAGATTTATGGCCTTCTTTCTCATTGACTGCTGCATCTAACTCATTCCACTTATATCTGTCATAATCAAATTTATTTTATTTCAAAGGTGTCTTACATTGTTTGCATAGCTGCAGCAGCTCTTGAAGAGAATTCATTAATCTCTCTTTCTCTCTTTTTTAATAACATGTTTTCCTAGGGAGTTTCTGCTGGCATTCTCTACTTTTATTTTATCCGTCTAGGTGTTATAATTGCATAGTCCTTTCTTGACAGGATAGAGATTGTGATTTAGTGTAAGCCATTGTGTCTCCATCTTCTGTAATAGCCTTTGATTTTTATCTTTTGAAGAACAGAGCATATAAGGACATCAACCAATTTTTGGTCCAACTGTAGTGACCACCGGACTATCTTTGTCCCTAGAAAGATCCATCTGTCAAAAAAATCATTTTCTCCAGTAGACAGCATATCTGGAATCTATGCTGATATAGCATTGTGAATGGAGAAAAATTACTGTGTTTATAGAATCGTTCTAGCTCACCTCAACAGAGAGAAAGTTCTTATTCAGGTCTACCATCAAAACCGTGAGGAGTTAAGGAGAATCAAATTTTTCAGTCAAGCAGGTTAGTAATAGCAATAGCACTTAGACTAATATACTGCTTCATAGTGCTTTCTCCTTCTTTCTTTCCTTTCTTTCTTTCTCTTTTTTCTTTTTTTCTTTCTTTCTTATTATTTTTTTATTTATTTATTTATTTATTTATTTATTTATTTATTTATTTATTT
>BLBF01000010.1:11558510-11624812 GCA_015471245.1 Laticauda colubrina
TTTATTTATTTATTTATTTATTTATTTATTTATTTATTTATTTATTTATTTATTTATTTATTTATTCTATTATGGTTGTGTAGTGTATATTGGAGGTGGTGACCCTTTGAGAGCTGCATGTAATGAAACTTCATTTTGATGGATGTTGATTAGGGTACACTGAAAGTGACAAAGTTATTTTATTCTATTGTACTAAAAGTAAAAACTGACTCGAAGGCAACCACAAAAGTTTCAACATATCAGAATTCTTGCTGCTGAGGAATAAGTTGATGCTCTTGAGATGTATAAGACCATAATTGGGAATAATTTCTCCTTGACAGACTGGTTGAGACTGATCAATTGCAAAGCAGGTTGTTGGTTCCCAGAGAGAGTAAAACTGGGATACAGTCATCTTTTCCTAGCTTGATCCCCAGTAGATCCCTTCTGTTCCAGTAGAAGAGAGTATATGTAGCTCAGGGTTGAACTGTGGAACCCTTTCAGCTTTTTGAGTTTGGTTATTTTCTTGCAGACATTCCATTATCTAACTAGGTAACATCATCCGTAGTTATGTAGAATAAGGAAATGTGTGCAAGTAAACCAAGCTCAGCAAGCACCAAAGAGCCCATATATACCTTCTGGTCTCTCCAGATTGTCACCAATTCTGTGATTTTAGGGATGCAAAGTATTTATTTGTATTGTTCAAGCACTAATGGTGCCAACTAGTCTTCATTATCAAAAGACCCTGCCTTTAACAACTGTCTAACAGATAGAGACCTCATGTTTTACAAAGCTTTGCCTTAATTTTCCAGATCTTTTGTCAGGAAAGAGGGAAAAATGTAGCCACCTTAGGTGAAATATATCTTCTTCCCCAGCAGAGAGACAAGAGATTGGACAGAAAATCTCTCTGGAATGTTTATAGGTCTTCTTTATATGGTCTGTCATTATAAACCACTTAGCATTAGACTTCAGAGCCTAATTAGTCTCCTCTCAATGTATATATTTAAAAGCCAGCTGATATGAAACGTTTTCCATCCAATTACTTTCACATTCTGAATAACCCAAAGACTGGAAAAATACATTTATTATATTACAAATTAGGAGACAATATAAAGTACCAAGTCACTTTACACCTGAAAAAAACTGCAATTTCCCCGGATACCTTAAATTTTGGAAGAGCATCTCCAGGTACAAAAAGGTCTCCATGATTCTCATGGAGATGTGAAGCATTTCGTTTAAAGAGGAAACACAATTCCATGTGGGAAGGATTGAATGCTAGCTATAACAGTCTAGGCCAGTGCTTCTCAACCTCAACTTTTTTAAGTTGTGTGGACTTCGATTTCCAGAGTTCCCCAGCCAGAGTTCCGGAAATTGAAGTCTTAAGGTTGCCAAGATTAAGAAACACCAATCTAGGCAGAGATTTTCAAATTTGCCTGTTCCTTGAAACTTCCATCTGCCCAAACATTTCCTGGAATGTGCCTGCCTTCCCAAGGAGAAGTAGCAGCTCCAATTGGAAAAATTGTATAGGTGAAAGGAGGTACTTTTTAAAATCTACTCTGATTTGTACAACTTCTTCAAACCTAAAAAAAAATAAAACCATATTGAAGATCCAAGCAGTTTTTGGGTAGCGTGGGATCCTTGGTGCTCTCTGAGCTTGGTTGCTTTCTTGTAGATGTCTCATGACCCATCTAGGTAACATCATCAGGGCTAGGGGACAGTGGGGTTTGCTCTCTGTTTATATACAAATGGTTTGACTTTCAGTGTTGGTAGGAGTGTCTTGATGGTTCCTTGATTCCAGTTTTTTTGGGCCTGAAAGAGACTGTCTATCCCAAAGTCATCCCTATGGAATGATCAGAATTCCATACCTCCTGCTTTCTAATCCAGGACCTTTAACTGCTACATCAAACTTTTTTCCAAAAGCAATATATCTGTCTGCACACAATTGTTCTATCGTTCTACTGCTCTGCAGAAGACATCTAAGATTTGCACATGAACAATTTTATAGCATCATCTACCCATCCACATTGGTGCAATATCACTGCAGGATAGCACTGATAGGCTATAAATAGTTAATGTGGAAGTGCTTATAGATTGTTTCAGGCTGGTAATTTAAGTGCGAAGTTGGAAAAAAAAACAGCATTGGCAGGACCAAGTTACTTTTTAGTGAAATCAGAAATCCTAAAGCAGAGACAGATAATATTTTGCTTACAAAAGTTTGGGTCTCTGATTCTACTCAGACCCAAGTAATATGACCAGAGAAGCTGATGCCCTAGTCCAGGGGTGTCAAACTCAAGGCTCACTTGCCGGATTTGGCCTGCAGGGTGTTCAGATATGATCTGTGAGGCCGCCATGGAAATAGTGAAGGACCAGCCCACAGTGCCTCTGCAAGTGAAAATGGAGCTCGAGAGGGTCGCACGCAGCCCTCATGTGCTCCATTTTTGCTGGCAGAGGGTTGCAGGAGGCCATCACAGCTGGAAACAGAGCTCAGGAGCCAGTTTTCATGGCAGAGCATTCAGGCCACCACAGGTGCCCCCAACACGAGTGACATCAAGTTGGCCATGCCCATCCTGGTCACGCCCACACAACCCCCCCCCAAAGCTCAAACACAGCCCTGATGTGGCCATCAATGAAATCAAGTTTGATACCCCTGCTCTCATCCCTCGTCAGAAAAAGCTACAGTAGCTATGGTAAGCAACAACAACAATCCAAAATCCACAGAGTCTATACCTTTATTAGGTCCCCTGATTTTTCTTTGTTTTATAATAGAAGCAAAGGTTTATGTTTCATAAAACTTTCCATCAAACCAGACAGTTTAAAAAAACCAGAAAAAGGAAGGAGAGTAAAGAGATGCTGATCTTCAAGCTGTCAGGATTCCAGCAGTTACTCCAATTAAATCATGAGCCTCGAGCCACACTCCCAAAACTAAAGAGGATTTATTTGAAGTTACCATTCTATGTCTGGCATTAACCTGGGCATAGCCAACTCTGAGATACATAATTCACTGTCACCTTTGATCCTGCTTTTCCCCCCACCCCTCTGGGTGTATCATCCAATGAAAAATGTCCATAGCCAAGAGTCATCAATCATGCTCTCCAATTAGATTTTTGCGCTGCAGAAGCTTCAGCCATCTAATCAGTCTTTGAAAAAAATATGAATGGAATGTATTTTCGATTCCACACTGCTACCTGCTCTTTCAAACTCTCCCCCCACCCTCTTCTTTCTGTTGTCAACTATAAAACGGGTATACAAAATGTTTTATGAGTAGACACAAGCTGTAGTTAAGAGTTTTTATATTATATATTTTATAAATAAATTTATAAAATATATTTTATATTTTTTTAGGTTTATATGCCTCCCATCTCATGGTCAAGTGACACTGGTATCAAGACTGAACTGCTTTGCTTCTTTCAAACCTTAATGCCAATGAACTGGGGGGAAGGAAGGGGGAAATAGAATGCTGAGAATGTGTGTGTGGACTGTGAGATCCTGGCACCCATCAAGGTCACCACTGCAGATGCTTGAGAAAGAGATAGACTGTTCCCATAACAAAAGAATGCCCCATAATTGGACAATGTGATCATCCAGAGGTGGAGAGAAAGGGAAGCTATTGTTTAACTATTGCTCAGGAAAACCAGAGCTGGTTCTGATTGTTCAGTACCAAAATGGTGTATCCAATAAAGTTTTTCTTTTGGAAATTCAAAGATCCTGAGAGTGTTTCCTTATTTTGGGCTCGCTAGTCAGACAGTTGACACTGGGTGGCTTAGAAACTTCATAAAAACAAAGATACAAAACAATAAAACATTACATATTAAAATGCTCAGAGATAAAATATTTTTTTAAAAAACCAGAATGCTACAGAGTGGAGGTGCAATCTTTTTCCTAGTCTACTAACCACTTCCAATCTATCTACAAATGTAGCATAAACAGAGTTCACACATGCAAACTGGGAACCTCCCATTCTTTAAAACATAAAACAGCCACCTTGGTGAGTCAGGCAGCATACAAGTTTGACCAACGAATGCATCAAAATAAAATCCATCTGTCAAATTTTTTTAAAAGGATTCAGTTTCATGTGAACCATTTTAGGACTTTCCAACAACGCCACTATTGTCACTCCCCAACACCATCAAAGCAGTTTGTGGGCAATTTAAAATTGTTGTTGTTTATGCCAATTTCAGATGCCGCAATCAAAAATCAGTTCATCTCACAGGGCGTCCACAGGTGGAGATGAAATGAGTCACCAAGATGGCATGGGACAATTGGAATTGCCATCTTGACTTGTTTTATGTCCCCACTCTCTCTTTTACACACATACACACACACACATATGTTTATATCCCTGCTTTTTCAACACTGAATATGTAAGAGGAAGAAATCAGTTCCTGACTTTGAGGACAAACCAGTTCCTCATGTATAGATAAGGAAACTTAAAATGGTTGACTATTTTATTCATGGAATCTGGGAAAAAAAACATGCTTTCGAACCTGCAGCAAAATCCAGATACCCACAGATTCCTCAGTTACTACCCTCTCCAATCAACCTCAATCAGGGATGGAGTTTCTGTTTTCCTGGAAACAATGATGGACATAGCTAAAATTTCAGAACAATAACCATTTCTATATGTGTAACTTTCATTTGGATGCCAAGTCATTGTTGGAAAAAGATAATGAATATTTGAGTTGGACAAAGTGAAGGAATAATATTAACATTCAGATGTGTGTGTACACACACACACACACATATTCTCCTTGATTTAATAATGCCTTGGTAAAATATCTTTCCTTCCTTCCCTCCCTCCTACCTTCTCTCTTTCCTTCCCTCCCCATTTCTCTTCCTTCCTTCCTTCCCTCCCTCTCCCCTTCCCTTTGCTTCCCTCCTTCCCTTACTCACTCCAGCCCTCCTTCTTCCCCTTCCTTCCTTCCTTCCTTCCTTCCTTCCTTCCTTCCTTCCTTCCTTCCTTCCTTCCTTCCTTCCTTCCTTTTCGTTCTCTCAATCAACTGGGTGTTTACCAGGCTATGGGGGAAATATAATTTCTTTCCACAAACTCTATTGTGTAGCATTCCAATTTTAATAAACTCATTCTTTTTGCCATTTCCCATTTAGGAAAGAAATCTCCAATTCAGATTATCATCCTTTTCAAAAGCTTCTCCCCATACTTTTCCAAACCTGGATACAAGGGCTATAAGAATAATTTTCAGCAATTCCTTCTAAAATAATAATATAGAAAGGAGCATCCATTCATCACCCAGGAAATGCCTTTCCCTCTTGGCTAGCAAACATCAATAATATTTTTTTAAAGAGCCTTCTAGGACAAAAATTACATTTCTGTAATTTTTTCTGGACTGTTGTTTCTATCAGTGTAAGGTCATGACATTTATACTCCATTCCCCATTAACATTTTACACTCGGTGCCAGCCAGATTAACTTCACTTTGTGCAATCACTCCATTCCTGTAACCTTGCTCTGATACCTTTGCTTTTTGACCCGACAAGATCTTGCATTATTATTTCAAGTTTAGCTGCTTTCTTACTTTTAATACATGTAGTAAGGAAATAAGCCCAAAAAAACCCACCAAAAATATGTGACCTTGAAGAGGAAAGTACCAAATAATAAACACAATACAATTGAAATATTATACAAAGGTCTGATGAGCTCTTTCAAAATGCTAAGATATTGTTTTTATTGATTTATTTATCCCAATCATTCTTCAAAGGTAAAATTGGGTGTTTGGCTGAAAATGCAGTCAAAACAGAGAACTGAGGACAATGTTTTGAGGGTCAGAAATGGATAACACCAGTTCTTGTTTCCATTTTTAAAAGGAAACTTCCGCTCCTTGCAATTCAACAGACATTTTTTAAGAACACGGAGCAGACTTGAGCAAATGATGGTTGCCATCAGATGGTCCTTATTCTACCACATAATGGAAAAGGAAGTGAATAATCTTCAAATGTTGCCAGATTCCATGAGGGAACTGCTAGTTTTTACTGTAGCGTAATTCATTTGTTTTGTTGAGAAAAACATCAAGAATTTCAACATTTGGCAACTGTGTGTGAAATCTTAGCATTTTTTCCCAGCTGAAGATATGGTTCCATTTTCCAGAAAAATGAATCTCCTTACTGATCAGATGGAGTATTTTGTAGCTTACAGTTGTGTTAAATTATATCGTACCCTAGGTTATTTCCCCAATAATTCTGAAGACCAGCAAACTAGAGTTGCTTGTCATTTGCACATTATCTCATTCAACTCTGATCAGTTTCATTCCCATTCTGCAAGAACTGGAAAATCCTGCAATTATCAAAACAGTTTTCCCAGAATCAGTTTGATTGAGGCGGTATATAAATACAGCCATTTTTTTAAATGAAGAAAGAAAATTACCTGTCTTAATACCTTTTATGTTTTGAAAGAGGATAGAGATTACAGAGATCGAAATTCACGTATCTTTTTGCTCATTGCAGGATCCACTAAAGAAAATGTGAAGACACTCATAGATTGCCTTGAAGCAACTTCTTTGGTTTGAGGGAATGAAAACAGTGTGATATGGAGGCGTTTTGTATAGTCACATTAAATGGGGTTGTTTTAATTGTTTGAAGATGGGATTAATATTTTAACAAAAGGGTGATCTCTTAGTCCAGCTATATTTTGTACCTGAAAAGTCTTTCTTTGTATCTAATGAAGAACAGATATAGTTCTTGAAGATTACTACATTGATTAATGAATGAAGTGAATTCATTAGTGAATGAAGACACACAATGTAGATTTCCCACTGTGAATCCAAATTGATTAGTTATTTTTATAATCGACCCCAATAGTTCTCAAACTTTTCTTTACCATGGACCCCCTTGAAATACCTTTTGTGGCCACGGACCCTCAAGACTTAACTCAAGATGTAAAACATAGCATTTCTTCAAGCAGTCATGGACATTCTGTGACAACATCACGCCTCACCCCACCCTCAAGGTCCATGGACCACAGGTTGAGAACCACTAATCTACCCCATAAGTTATCATCTAGAGAGGTTAAAAATATATTTTGACATCAGAAGACAAAGGAGATTGAAAGGTTGTCTGAAAGCATTTCTAGAAGTGAAGAGGCCCACAGTTAGCTTTTAGCACCCATGGAGCCAAGAAAGGTCACATTATCTTATGGGTTACAGGAGGACTCCATCAAGGTGAGTATCACCTTTGGAATGGTGACACCAGATGCATCTAGATCAATGATGGGATTCAAAAAAATTACTTCCGGTTCTGTGGCTGTGGCTTGGTGGGCATGGCTTGTTGGGTCTGGCAGGAGAAGGATTCTGTAAATCTCCATTCCCTCCCCACTCCAGGGGAAGGATACTGCAAAATCCCATTCCCTCCCCACCCCACTAACCTGCTTTCCAGCTCTATTCTCCTTTGCAGGGCAACAAAAGAAGATCCAGCCGATCAGCTGGGACTCGCAAGGCAGAGAATAGATGGGGGCAGGGCCAGTCAAAGGTGGTATTCCAAATTATTCAAAATTTCTGCTACCGTTTCTCCGAACTACTCAAAATTTCCACTACCGGTTCTCTGAACTACTCAAAATTTCTGCTACCGGTTCTCCAGATCTGGTCAGAACCTGCTGAATACCACCTCTGATCTAAATTAGCTTTACTGGATTAAAATCTAAAATGTTCTTTCTGCAACCTTGAAATTGGTTTCTCGGTGATTAAAAACACAAGTCATTTTATTATCAGTATTCATAGGACAGTATTCCACTCGTGTGTTTTGAATACAGAGATGCCCACAGACACACATTTTACTTCTTATATTTCTAACATTTGCTAACATATGGAGGTTTGATATGTATCTTGGTATAAATTACCTAAGGACTCTTTTCCCCAAAAAGATAAAATAAGATAATTTTATTGCCATTTTTTCCCCAATAGATTGATATCTAGGTTTAGCTGACATAAACTCTTTTAAAATAAGAACAATAACTAGTTGTATGAAGTAATAATATACCTTCGTTTCACCTACATTTGGATGGACAAAGAAAGATTTGTGCTAACAGGCTTCAGTTGCTGCTCGTGTTAGTTTTACTAAGAGTGATATTCTATGGAAGTTCTTGTACATTTCTATTAATTGTGTGAATTTTCAAAACAGGTTTACTGTAAATCAGTGGATGTCCTAATAGGGATATGGGCTTCTCAGCCTAAAATTCTATAATACTTGGGGTGGGAGAACAGGGAGAGAAAGGCTAAATTTGTTATTTATTGTAATTTAGCATTTTGTGGGAACCCAGCCTGTTAGATTAATCTGTGATCCGATACAGAAAACAGTTCACTGACCCAGTTTAGCAAGGTGTACAAGCATAGCCAATATTAAGCCAACTGAGCTATTAGGCAGTTGAGACAACCTTCTAATTTGTATGGATGGCCAAGATTAAGAAGTACCTTTTAAAAGTATGTTTCAATAGGGGGATCAATCAAGAAAGGGCAATAGAGAGAAAGCAATCATAATATGGGCCCCAGGAGAGCATTTTGTTCCTTTTAAATTCTCTTCCAGCACTTATCTACATATCCTCAGTGTATGTCTTTTGAAAACAACAGGACCGGCAACCAGATGTTTCTCCCTTTCTTTCCTTCGAAATATAGGAACGTAGAAGCAATTATAAAATTTGGAATAGTGGCCGAATGGTAGAGGGAAGAAGTGTTAGTTATGACAGCTAAATATGCCATCTTACTTTCAGATTATTAAATCTGGAATTAGAAGTTATCTAGTTGAAACCTGAGGGTAAACTACAGCAAGGGCCTTCTTGAATCTGACTTAAAGAAGTTATTTTTTGTACCAATAAAGGAGAATATTTATAGCTCAGAGTTGAACTTGGGAGTCCTTGGTGCTCTCTGAGCTTGGTTGTTTTCTCACAGATGTTTCATTACAAAAACTGAAAAACATCTTCAGTGCTAAGTGACCTAGTTAGGGTAATGAAACGTCTGGAAGAAAACAACCAAGCTCAGAGAGCACCAAGGACTCCACAAGATATTTTGTTTAGTATTTGCTTTCCTTCCAATCCTTTCCATGGCTGAACTTGATAATTGTAAAGGAAAGAAAGAAAAAGCTGTTTGCCTACCATCTGCTCATCCATGGCATCTACAGAGAAAGTTAAAATCAGGGATGGGATTCTTCCTGATCAGTCCAGTTCTATAGAACTGGTTGTTATGATTCTGCCCAGTTTGGAGAAGCAGCAAATCGCGCCACTGGCTGGCTCTGCCCCTCCCCCCCTCCTCACTCCTTACCTGGCATGTGCACCATCAAACTTGCCTGCTAACTTGCTATTTTTCCTTTTTTTTCCCCCAACCATTAGCTGTTCTGCTGTGCTGGGAGATTTAGGTTAGCTAGAAAGGAGGAAAAGCAGAGCTGAACTTTCCTTAGGACGGAAGCTTCTATTTTTTTCAGTCCAGACTCAAGTAGCAGATGGTAGAAAGGTAGATCTCTGAGTGAATCTGTGATTCTGTGAACAATTCAATCTGCCTGCTTTGCCTGATTTTGAGTAAAAGTTGCTCTTTTTTTAAATGAAAAATTAAATATTTACATAAATATTTACAATATTTACATACAAGCCACGCCCAGCTAGTCACATGACCACCAAGCCATGTCCACCCAGTAACATGACCACACCCACAAATTAGACCATGCCCACAGAACTGGTTAAGAAATTTGAATCCCACCCCTGGTTAAAATGGCGATCAAAGCCCCATTCTTGGATGTGTGTAGGACATCAACATATGTACCGAAGAGGTGGAGGCTTTGATGACATTGCCATGACCACTGTCTTGACTTTGGGGTTTCTCTTGTGAATACCGCTGTCATAAATCATCCAATATAGGGAAGCAGCACAATTCAAACATACAGGCATTGTGTTATCCCTGGAGGTTAGGCAGTCCACAACTTCCAATCCCAATTGAGACCATAATTTTGGTGGCTAAGCAAAATGGTTGTTCAATGGGTCACACCTGAATTAATGACTTTTTGGGCATAGTTGTTTAATGAATCATGGAATCATTAAGTCAATCCATATTCCCCCACAAATAGCAATCACAGGACCCTGGGACGCTGCAACCATTGTACATATGTCCTGATTGCCAAGCATCCAAAATCTGATCAGGTGACTGACTATAGGGATGCTGTGACGGTTATAAGATTGAGAACTGGTTGTAAATTCCTTTTTAGTTCAGTACCATTGTAACTTTGAACAATCATTAAATGAACGATTGCTGGAAATCAGGTTAGTGGAGTGGGAAGGGAATGGGATTTTGCAGTATCCTTCCCCTGCCATGCCCAACAAGCCAAACCACGCCCACCAAGCCACGCCCACAGAACTGGTAGTAAACAAAATGTGAACACCACCACAGGTCCTAACTGTAATGCAATAGTTGCAGTGTGCAAACCATGCAGTGGGCCTCTTTACTCCATTATGTAGCTCCCTCTCCAGATCTGAACAAAAGCAAGATCAGTGGTGGTATTTAATCTTTTTTACTACCGGTTCTGTGGCATGGCTTGGTGGGCATGGTGTGGCTTGGCTTGTTGGGCATGGCAAGGGAAAGATACTGTAAAAACTCCATTTCCACCCCACTCCAGGGGAAGGTTATTGCAAAATCCCATTCCCTCCTCACCCCACTAACCTGCTTTACAGCTCCGTTCTCCTGTGCAGGGCAACAAAAGAAGACCCAGCCGATCAGCTGAGACTCTGATCAGCTGGGATTCAGGAGGCAGAGAATTGATGGGGGTGGGGCCAACCAGAGGTGGTAATTGCCAGTTCTCCAAACTACTCAAAATTTCCACGAACCTGTCAGAACTGGCTGAATTCCATCTCTGAGCAAGACCAAGTTTCTTCCCATGGCATGTGGCTTTCTGCAGGGGAAAAAAGAGGGAGGGGCTCTCCTCCTAAATAAAACCCCTCCAAATTACTCCAGGCTCCATCTCTTGGAGAACAGTAGTGGCAAAAAGCCATACCATATTAAAACAGTAGATTAAAACAAACAAACAGCCTTTTGGATCCGATTACACGTTGCTTTCCTAACGGTATGACAGAAAACCAAAATCAAAGGCCGTAAAAGACCATCGTAGTAGGACCTAATGGTCTAATAACTCTGTGCTAAAAGTACTTGTGGGAGTAGGCTGCTCTCAGCTCAGTGTGGGTTCCAGGATGCACCGCAAGCTTTAAAATCCACAGCACGGAGCACTCAGGAGCATTACTGCATAAGTGCTCATTTTTAAGACTTCCTCAGATATGCAACACGCTCACTTAAGAGGCGTAATTAGGCCTCCGTTGTGGGTGAGAGTTCACACATAGTGGATCATCCTTAAAATGACAGCGTGTGGGGAAGTAGCAGGGGGAGGAGGAATAAATGACCTAGGGAGTTTTGAAAGGGGCATAATGCTACATTGCCTGTGGAGAAATCTCCATTTTATGACCTAAGCATGGCTCATCCCATCAACTGAGGGAAAGGTCGCTGTCTTCTTCCCACATCATATGTGTAGGGTTGCATGCTTGTCCCATAAGAACATTTAAGAAGTTCTCTCTCTCTCTCTCTCTCTCTCTCTCTCACACACACACACACACACACACACACACATCAATTCATGATAGATTTCTTCCCAGAAACAACAGGAAACAAAACAGCCGTTATGTTGTGTGACATTGATAAAAAAAAAAAATGTGTAGAACTTCAATCATGCCACTGTGGTGGCCATCTTGACTTTTCTTAACCACATCCTGCAGGTGCAAAAAAAACCAACAACCATACTTTCCTCGATCTTTTTCCACAACAAAACTGTGAGGGAGATTGGGCTGATAGGGACGGGCCTGAAATCATCCACGAAGCCACAATGTCAGAAATAAACTTGAATCTGTTCCTTCATATAGCTAGTCCTGTAACCAGCTATCCCAGCTTTCCAACATCTTTGAATCTTTGAAAGGCTTGTGCTGTCCCACCTGAAAACCATCACAGATCTGCTGTTAGATCCCATGCAGTTTGCATACTGAGCAAATAGATCAGCATATGATGCTGTTAACATGGCTCTGCATTACATCCTACAACACCTTGAATCTCCAAATACCTATGCAAGGATCCTCTTTGTAGACTTCAGTTCAGCATTCAATACCATCATTCCAGACACTCTTCTAAGTAAATTAAACCAACTAGCGTGATCTGAACACACTTGTAAATGGATCATAAGCTTCCTAACAGACAGGAAACAGCAGGTGAAACTAGGCGGAATCACATCCAATACATGTACAATCAGCACAGGGTGCCCCTAAGGCTATGTGCTATCTCCACTTCTCTTCTCCCTAAATACCAATGACTGCATCTCAAATGATCCATCTGTTAAAATATTGAAGTTTGCTGATGACATAACAGTGATTGGTCTAATTTGAGACAATGATGAATCTGGATACAGACAGGAGGTTATACAACTTGCCTCGTGGTTGAACTGGAACAATCTGGAACTGAACATACTAAAAACTGTAGAAATAATGGTAGACTTTAGAAGAAACCCTCCCATACTACCACCTCTTATAATACTAGACAACACAATATCAACAGCAGAGACCTTCAAATTTCTAGGTTCTACTGTATCACATGACCTAAAATGGACACTTAACATCAAAAACATCATCAAAAAAGCACAACAAAGAATGTTCTTTCTGCACCAACTCAGAAAGCTCAAACTGCCCAAGGAGCTGCTGATCCAACTCTACAGAGGAATTATTGAGTCTGTTATCTGCACCTTTATAACTGGCTGGTTTGGTTCTGCAACCCAACAGGACAGAAACAGACTTCAGAGGATAATTAGGACTGCAGAAAAAACAATTACTACCCACCTGCCTTCAATCAAGGACCTGTATGCTGCACAAGTCAAAAAGAGGGCTGTGAAAATATTTACAGACCCCTCACATCCCGGATATAAACTGTTTCAACTCCTACCCTCAAAACGACACTATAGAGCCCTGCACACCAGAACAACTAGACACAAGGACAGTTTTTCCCCAAAAGCCATCACTCTGCTAAACAAATAATTCCCCAACACTGTCCAACTATTTACAAAGTCTACACTACTATTATTGTTAATCTTCTCATCACTTCTTATCACCCATCCCCTCCCACTTGTGATTGTAGGACTATAACTTTGTTGCTTGTATCCTTACGATTTATATTGACTGTTTCCTAGTATGATTTGATTGTTGATTGTACCCTATGACTATCATTAAGTGTTGTACATTATGATTCTTGATTCTTAACGAATGTACCTTTTCTTTATGTATACTGAGAGTATTTACACCAAGACAAATTCCTTGTGTGTCCAATCTCACTTGACCAATAAGGTACTCTATTCTGTTCTATCTCCTCACGGAACATACAGGTTAAGTTGGATTCTGTCATGCCCTTGTTGGAGTCTGATTCTGAGGGGGAGATTGAGCATCTGACAGGAAGTGGGAGTGTGGCTCCAGTGGCTGTGGAAGAAACAGGGGAAGGGCACAGTCTGGCTGGGCATTCAGAGGAAGACCCAAGATCCTAGGGCACACAGGGAGGAACAGAGTGTGCCCTCTTCATCCTCGGGCACACAGGGAGGAACAGAGAAGGAAACAACATGGCTTATGGGAGAGAAAAAGGCCCTGATCCCTTTCATTAGTTGCAGCTGGGAGAACAGGATATAAGAAGGGGGTTTGCACACAGCACCTTGCTGGAATTATCTTTGTCGAGGCTTATCTGGGTTTTGGCATCCTCCCAACTGTGTGTGCTTCCTTATTTTTTGGAAATCTGCAATTTATTATCCTGGCCTGTCATGTTAATTACTTCAGCGTGGTTTGTGTCATTGTTTTTATTTCTACTTTATCTGTACTTTGGGTTCAGATTGCATTTCTTCTCTTTGTAGACTGTTTTTGAAAAAGTTTGATCTCCAGCTGAGGATAACTGGACATTGGGGGCCAAGTTGGAGGTATTAAAGGGACATTACCTATTTTTGTGCCTTTGTTATTTTTGTGCCATGCCCTGAGTCATCACAGATTCCATATCTGGATTCCACTGTAAATTATACAGTCAAGGAATTTTAGAATTCAGGTAAATCAGCGATCTTCAAACTTGACAACTTTAAAACTGGTGGACTTCAATGCCCAGAATTCCTCCTCCAGTCATGTTAGCTCAGGAATTCTGGGCATCGAAGTTCACAAGTTTTAAACTTGCCAAATTTGAAAACCCTGGAGGTAGTAAATAATGGCAATGAACCACGGTGACACAGTGGTTAGTATTTCGTATTTTTTAGTATTTATTTGATTTATCAATTGCTTACAAGATACAAGTATAAGAATAAATATAGTTTTGAATACATGAGATAGATACTTATAACAAAAATAAAAAAAACAATAGGACAGGGATGGTAGGTATGATTGGTGCGCTTATGCATGCCCCCTACAGGCCTATTTGGAAGGGGGTGAGGTCAACAGTAGATAGTCTAAGGTTAAAGTTTTTGGGGTTTGGGGAAGAAACCACAGAGTCAGGTAGAGTATTCCAGACATTGACCACTCTGTTGCTAAAGTCGTATTTCCTGCAATCAAGTTTTGTGCAGTGAACCTTGAGTTTGTATCTATTGCTTGCTCTTGTATTGTTATGATTGAAGCTGAAGTATTCATTTGCAGGTGGGACATTGTAATGTATGATTTTATATACTATATTTAGATTGGAACGAAGGCAGCATAGTTCTAGGTTTTCTAGGTCGAAAGTTTCAAGTCTGGTGGCATAAGGTATTCTGCAATGAGTGGAGGAGTGGAGAACTCTTCTTGTGAAATATTTCTGGACTTTTTCAATTGTGTTAATATCAGATACATGATATGGGCTCCAGACTGATGAACTGTATTCGAGTATAGGTCTAGCAAATGTTTTGCATGCTCCAATTAGTAGTGTGATTCTACCAGAGAAGAAGCTACGTAGGATTAGATTAACAACTCTTAATGCCTTTTTGGCTATGTAGTTACAGTAGGCTCTAGCACTTAGATCATTAGAGATGAGTACTCCAAGGTCCCTGACAAAGTTTGGATCATCAACAATATTCAGCTTATATTTTATTTTCTGCTTTTTTCTGCCAATATGTAAGACAGAGCATTTATCTGTTGAGATTTGAAGTTGCCACTTGATTGACCATTCTGACATAGTCGAGGTCTTTTTGAAGGGTAGCAGTATTGTCTGTGGTATTGAACAGCTTTACATCATCAGCAAAGAGAACGCAGTTGCTCTTAATATGATCACAGAGGTCATTTATGTAGAGTATGAAGAGAGTTAGTCCTAGAACACTGCCTTGGGGGACACCAATGTTGACAGGTACAGAATTTGATAGGACTCTCCCAATTTTGACCATTATTGCCTGTTTGACAGGAAGGTTAGAGTGCAGTATTGCAGGCTGCCTTTGCTGACTGTAATTTGGCAGTTCAAATCTCAGCAGGTTCAAGGTTGACTCAGCCTTCCATCCTTCCGAGGTGGGTAAAATGTGTTCTGTATGGAACTTGGTAGGTTCCAAGTACTTCATTCTGATTGGCCGAAAAGGCTACTTACGGATTGGTTCGTTAGAAACCAATCCGGAAAGCCGCCAAATGGCGGGAAGAATTAAATAACTGTCATTGGCCACAAGCTGGCAACCTAGCCGCTATATAAAGGGCTGCCGCGGCTTGGGCTATGTTCCGTTTCTTTACCTAGCAGTTTGAAATAAAAAGTTGTTGTTTGGAACCTGGTCTCACGTGCTTCTTTCTGGACAGAACAAAATGAGGAACCAGATTGTTGGGGGCAAGAGGCGGATTCTGTAAACTGCTTAGAGAGGGCTGTAAAAGCACTGTGAAAAGATATATTAGTCTAAGTGCTATTGCTGTTGTTATATACAGTTAATCCTTGACTGACAACCACAATTTGGGCCAACATTTCTGTTGCTAAGAGAAACATTTGAGTTTTGCTCCATTTTACAACCTTTCTTGCCACAGTTGCAAAGTGAATCTCTGCAGTTGTTAAGTTAGTAACATGGTTGTTAAGCGAATCTGGCTTCCCCATTGACTTTGCTTATCAGAAGGTCACAAAAGGGGATCACATCTCTCTGGGACACTACAGCTGTCATAAATATGAGTCATTGCCAAGCATCTGAATTTTGGTTACATGACCATGAGGATACTGCCACAGTTGTAAGTGTGAAAAATGCTCATAAATCTCTTTTTTCAGTGCCATCGTAACTTCGAGTGGTCACTAAACAAATGATTGTAAGTCAAGGACAATCTGTTTGTATCACTGAAGCATTTGAAGTTGCTTTGCACAAACCAATTTCTTCTGGTGGTGCAGCCACTCCCAGAAGAAATATGGTTGTGTAAGTACGGATATTCCTCATCTTATACCCACGGTTGAGCCCAAAATTTATGTTACCAAGTGAGAAATTTGTTAAGTGAGTTTTGCCCCATTTTATGACCTTTCTTGTCACATTTGTTAAGTGAATCACTGAAATTGTTAAGTTAGTAACTCAGTTGTATAAGTGAATTTGACATCCCCATTGACTTTGCTTGTCAGAAGGTCGCTAAGGGGGAAATCACATGACCCCAGGACACAGCAATGGTAATAAATGCGAATCAGTTGTCAAGCATCCGTATGTAAATCACATGACCATCAGAGGTAGTATTCAGCAGGTTCTGACCAGCTATGGAGAACCGGTAGCAGAAATTTTGAGTAGTTTGGAGAACCAGCAAATAGCACCTCTGACTGGCCCCACCCCCATCTAGTCTCTGCCTACCGAGGCCCAGCTGATCAGCTGGGCCTTCTTTTGTTGCCCTGCACAGGAAAACGGAGCTGGAAAGCAGGTTAGTGGGGTGGGGAGGGAATGGAGATTTTGCAGTAACCTTTTCCCCATTTTGGGGGGGGAATGGAGATTTTGCAGTATATCCTTCCCCTGCCACGCCCAAGCCACGCCCACCAAACCACACCGTGCCACCAAGCCACGCCCACAGAACCGGTAATAAAAATTTTTGAATCCCACCACTTGTGACTATGGGGATGCTGCAACAGTCATAAGTGTGAAAAATGGCCACTTTTTAAAGTCACTTTTTTCACTGCCATTGTAACTTCAAATCGTCACTAAGTGAACTGTTGTAAATTGAGGATTACCTGTAACAGGTCAGGAAATAACGGGCCAAGATCATGAAGTCAAGAAGTAAAAAATCAGGATTCTCAAGTTCCTCTAGTGATACTATAAAGCCCTAAGAGCTAAGGGTGGAAAGAACAAAGAAAATAACCTGACATAGCTAACATATTGTTAAATGACATTAGACAAATATGTTTCTTTTTTTACCCTTTTATGTTTGTGAGCTGTTTTCCCATTTGCCCAGAGAAGTTTATTTATAGGCTGGATCGGAAAACTGATTGAAAATTGATTAGAATTTACAAGGGGAAATGCTACATTTTCTGCCTTGGTTAAATTAGTTCATTACAATTGGTAACATGTTCTCCTTTGCTGGTGCAATTTTTTTTCAAGGTAGAGGGATATGAATGGACTTGAAAACAATATTCTTTTTGGAAGCTATTTTTCCATACCAAGGGGGGGTGGGGTGGAGAAAGGCATGAATGCTGACAACATGTAGGCGCTTTGTTAGAAATGGCAGCATCAGAGCACTAAGGAGTCGATGGACGATCCTTCCCATCCATCCATCACTGATGATCATGATGCCATTAAGTGAGGAAGATTTTCCTCAATTTCCTATCCTGTATTGACAGGCCTTAATGCTAGTTCAAATGTATCACTTTCTGCTGGTGGCTGGTTTGGAAGCATTATCTGTAGCGGCGTGTAGAAGATAAAAGTTCCTGGCAGTCATCTTGCCTTTTATGGACAATATCAAGCGTTACAGCACATCTCCCATCATTTTGTGATGGCTGCTATTTTTTTGTCTGTTTTGAAGGCAGTCTTGATGTGATGCCTGTGTAGTATCTTACTGATTTTATCTGTGGTACCTCTTATGTAGGGCAGGACAGCTGTTCCATAGATCTGTTGATCTTCTAGGTCTCTGTTATGTCTTGGTGTGTTTTTGTGGATCAAGTTGGTGATTTTGTTTTTGTGGAAGCCATTGGCTGTCAATACTTCAGTCAGGGTGCATAGTTCAGTCTTTATGTGTCTTATCTGCCAGGCGTTTGGTTCTGGTAATTAGTGTTTTTGCTACGGAATTTATCTGTGCTGGGTGGTGGTGGGATTGGGCGTTGAGGTAGCGGTTGGTGTGTGTTTTCTTTTTTCATCAACCTGATCCACAAAAACACACCAAGACATAACAGAGACACACCAAGACATAACAGAAGACCAAGAGACCTATAGAACAGCAGCCATCCTGAGGAACCCCAAAGACAAAATTGACCTGGAAAACCAAGGCATATACGAAATTCCCTGTACATCATGCCCGGCCACATACATTGGACAGAACAATAGAAGAATAAGTACCCGCCTAGATGAACACAAAAATGCAGTAAAAAAGCTGGAACACACCTCCTCACTAGTCCAACACATGAAAACCACAGGTCACAACATCAACTTCAATGGCACTAAAACCCTGGCCACTATAGAAAACCCCAGCCACAGAATCATCAGAGAAGCCATAGAGATTGAAAAAAGACCTGAAAGCATGAATAGAAGAGATGATTCCAGCAGACTGTCAATCATTTGGAAGCCTGCACTCTCAAATAGAAATGTTTTAAATATATGAAGCTTAAATAAACTTTATTTTTTCAAAAAGTTCAACATTTCTATTGTGTAATAATTCTTTTGATGTGAGACGAAGAGGTTCTTTTACAATGTTATACTTAACTTTGAATGAAGTCAAATAATTCTGTGCTGGCAATATTGTCACCCTAAGCTGTCATTAAGACTGATAGAATATGTTTTTTTCCCTTCTCTTTTCTATTCTCAGTATTCTAAACTATCTAAATAATATATCCAGAGTCACTTTCTGTGAGATGACAGCTATACAAATTTAATTATTACATGAATAAATAAATAATCTGCAATCATATTATATGAACACGAATGTAAGGAAACGATGCAGTCCATTAAGCTTCATAACAACATTACAAAAAGGTCAGAATACACCAATGTGACTGTGTTAGGAAAGTTTATTTTTTATTCATCAGTTTGGGATATCATGGCCCTCAGGGTATAAGGCTGGAGGAGATATTTTCTATTTATAATGGCCCTTTTCAGACCTGGCTGCATTCTTGTGGTTCTTACAATCTCAGCTTCACTTGAGGATTTCACTTTTTTGCTGCTGTATAAGGTTTTCTGGACCTCCGGGGAGTGTAAATGTGCCTTCATATGTATTTCTGAAAAGATCTTTGAAGCCTTGACATAAATCAATGCAAGCTAATTTTTTGAAATGGGGAGGGGGCAGCAGTAAGAAAACAAGATACTTCCTATTTATTCCACTGGGCTGGTTGTCCATTTCTGAACACCTAAAGAAAGGTTCCCCTTTCACCTATATGCTATTCGTTTCCGGCTGCTCATCTCCATTACAAAGCCAAAGAGCTGGCGCTGTTCGAAGATGTCTCTGTGGTCATGTGGCCGGCATGACTAAACGTCTGAAGGCACATGGAACATTGTTCCTGTTGTGTATAGAAATTAGAATACTCCAAATAACTAAATCTGATTGGTGGAGCAGGCCGCAATAGGATTGGTCGATAAAGTAGCATTGCAATTGGCCCACCTGACGGCGGGAAATCTTAAAGAACTGTCATTGGCCGCAAGCCACGAGCAGCCGCTATAAAAAGGGCTGCTGCGGCTCCGGCAAATATTCTGTAACAAGTCACTGAGTGTTATAATAAAAAGAGCTGTTTCTCTCGCGTACCTTTCTTCTCAGAACAGAACAGTTCCCTTCCCAGTAAAGTGGTCCCTATTTTGCTACTTGCATTTTTTACATGCTTTTGAATTGCTAGGTTGGCAGAAGCTGGGGCAAGTAACGGGAGCTCACTCCATTACGCGATGCTAGGGATTCAAACTGGCAAACTTTCGACCTTTCTGACTGACAAGCTCAGCATCTTAGCCACTGAGCCACCACATCCTACAGCTTCCATAAAAGTCTTCCAAACTGCCAGAAGCATGCTTTCCAAGCTTTCTTTTCCTTTCTTTTCTTTCTGAAAAGCCTGTGTTCCTCTGGTTTCATGTATTGTGGCTTTGCTTTTGACCATGATTTGTTTGGCAGTGTGTAAAGAAAGAACGGAAGAAGCTTCTTGGATGAGAAGCAACACATCTTCAAGGAAAAACCAAGTCCAATTATCTTTTGAAAAAAGCACCTTTGAGACAACCATGATCTGGATGACTGAGTATCTTCTCTGTAGACCGTGTGTAAAGTAATCAGGCAGTCACAAAGCAAGGAATATAATCTGCTCCTGTTATTCCAAACAGCCTTTCTTTTGCCTCATGATGGATCAGGTAAGTGCTAATGCTGGGCCTGTGGCCAATTTGCTTGAGGATTTATTTCATTATTTTTAAAGGCAGCTCTCATCTTTAAAAGCTTGCCAAGTGAATGGTATTTTACTCCCTTCCCTGTCCCTTCCTTTTGCTTCTCTCTCCTCCCCTTCCTTCTCCTGCTTTTGTCCTTCATTTCACCCATTATCAGAAAAACAAATCACTCCAAAGATGATCCCTGAGAATCTCTATCTTCTGAACCCAGTGGCTCCCATAAGATATTTGATCAGACACAATTCATCTCAAAGTTAAACCACAATGGTTCTCCTACATGAGCTAATAAATCTTAAAGAAGTGCAGATTTTTTTAAAAAAAAATATGGTTTATTATATTTGGAATACCTAAAGTAGAATTGGCGGTGCGGGGAGGGAACAGGCAAGAAGATGGAAAGAAAAGAGAAATGTGCCATCACTCATTAAGGAACATCTCAGTTGCCTAGCAAAATTGAGAGAGGGCAGTAGGAATAGCCAAAGAGGGAACAAATTGGAAACATTTGCTCCTAGAACTTACAGTTTGCATTGTACTGTTAAGTACAGAATGTATGATCTTCCACAAGATGATGTTCTTGAGATACTTTGAACTTCAACTTCCTCCATTGCCATCCACCTGATTCTGACTGGGATTAATGTAGGAAGTCCAATGTATCTTGAGGTCACCAGGTGGGAGAGGGCTGGTACAGCATGTAGATGATCAAGTGGAGCAAGAAATGTCTTGATAAGAGTCTGTTAATTCTCCCTCTATCATTATCTTTGCCGTTTGCTTATAATATATGGCTTGTATTGCTTGAATAAATTTTCTGGCGAAGCCCATCTGTTCCAATAATAATAACATGAATCTCCAGTTCACATTATCAAATGCCTTTTGTGCATCTAAAAATATCAAAGCCATTTGTTTTACAGGATGTGTCTCATAATATTCCAAAGTGTCCAATATTGCTCTCATATTATCTTTAATTTGTCTCTGGCAGAAATCCATTTTGGTCAGGATGAATAAAACTATTTAAATATTTTTTGAATCTCTGCCAATATTGACATGAAAATTTTATAATCTGCATTTAATAAAGAAATGGGTCCATGATTCTTAATTTGTAAGAATTATTACAATTAATGAATTGTATTAATTAATTAATTCGTAATCAGTCTCTTATTTTGGAATAAGTGTAATATAGGCTTCTGACCATGTTTTAGGTATCTTCTTCTTTAACATAACTTCATTCATGACAGCTAGCAATGGAAAGTTCAACGATTCTTGTAATGTTTTATAGAATTCTGCTGGAAGTCCATCTGGGTCTGGTGCCTTCCCATTATTTTGTTTCTTAAGTGCTTCAGTTAACTCCATCATGGTTATATTGCTTTCTAACATGTTTTCAGTCTCTTTAGGTATCTTAGGTAGATTAGCATTCTGTAAATACTGTTTAACTCTTTCCTCCTCAATATTCTCTTGCTCATATAATTTCCCATGAAAGTCTCGAATGATTTCCTTCTTCTCTTTATTGCCGTGGCAAACTTGACCTTGATCATCTATTAACTACGGTATTTTCCTTAATTCTTTTTCCTTTCTCAGTTTGTATGCTAACCATCTACCTGGTTTGTTTGCATCCTCAAAATAATTCTGTTTAGCACTTCTAATTTTCTGTGCTAATTCTTTTTTCTCTATTAAACTCATTTTATGTTTAATTGTATCCAGTTTTAGCTTAATGTCTTTTTTCTGTGGCGTTTTCTGTAGTTCTTTTTCAAGTCTTTTATACTTATCTTCTAAAGCTTCCGTGGCTTGCCTTTTCCTGATGTTCCTTTTCCTTGTGTAGTCTATTAACAAGCCTCTAGCATATGCCTTCATTGTGTCCCATACATTCTGGATTGAAGTGTCTTCTTTTTTATTTTCTCTAAAGAAAAAAGGCAATTCTTTCTCCATCTGCTGCATAAAATCCTTCTCCTTTAGAATAGTATTATTTAATGTCCATCTCAATCTTCTTTTTTGTTCTTTCCATTTAATTGTCACTGGACTGTGATCTGTCCAAGTACTTGTTTCAATATTTGTTTCTTGAATATTAGATATTAGTTCTGTTGAAGTCCAAATCATGTCTATTCTGGACCATGATGTCTATTTGAGTAAAAAGTGTATTGTTTGGTTTTAACATTTCTTTCTCTTCATATATCTTTTAAGTTTATTTCATCTATCATTTTAAAAAAGGATTTGGGGAGAATCTTTCTATTTTGCTTTGTTGTTGTTGTTGCTAAATAATCCAGTTTATTGTCTACAATAAACTGTTTATTGTTTACAACAAACAGTTTATTGTCTACAATAAACTATAGTTATGATGGGAGTCCATTGAAATCTCCCATCATAACTATATTGACATAGTCCAGTTCAATTATTTTCATGTGTAATTTTTTATAAAATTCTTGTTTATCATTCGGAGCATAAATTGCAATCAAGAGTGTTTTCGAATTATTGTCCATTATTTCCACCATTAATACTCTTCCGTCTTCATCAGTATAAATCAATTTTGCTAAGATGGTCTTTTTAATATATAAAACCACTTCTCTTTTCTTACATTGAGTCAAAGAAGTAAATATTTTCCCTAATTTTGGTTTATCAACAATTGTTCATATTGTTTTTTATTATGTACTTCTTGCAGACAAATTATATCAAATTTTAGTTTCTCTAATTTGTGAAAAATTTTCCTTCTTTTAACAGCTGAATTAAGTCCATTTATATTCATTGTAATCAGTTTTTTCTCTTCCATGATTATGCTTTATAATTAGGTTTGGCAACTCTTGTAGATCTTGGTTCACGTTGTTCTTTAATCTCCACTGATTCACCTACTGCGCCTCCTCCTTTTTCAGTCTCCATTTGGTCATCTTGGAATTCAATTAGTGAAATCTCTTTTTCTGCCTTCTCCTCTCTCCTTCCAAAAAATTCTGCATAAAATAATTCTGCTTTCTCGATTGAGTCAATTCTATGCCTCTGTTATTGTTATGTAAACATTAACCCTTCTGGGATTAGCCATCTATAATTCACCTCTTTTTTCAATAGCATTTTAGTCAGAAATCGGTATTGTCTTCTCATCTCTCTCACTCTTCTAGGTATTTACTTTAAAACCACAATCTCCTTGCCTTTGTATTTCAATGTTTTCTCTCTCACCACTTGTAATATTTATGTTTTAATGGCTTTTTTTGTAAATCTGATATGAACTTCTCTTGGTAGGTTATTTCTCATTGCATATCTTGTAAAAACTTGGTATACCTCATCTACTCCATCCATCATCTTCTCTTCTGTTATTTCCAAAGCTTCAGCCAATATTTCTATCATTATCTCAGCTAAATTTTGTCCTTTTTCTTCCTCTATGTTTTGAAATCTGAGATAGAATTCTGATCTGTCCATCTCCCATTTCAGCATCCCACTTTTATCTTGTTCAACCACTGTTAATCTGCTATCAATATCTCCAATCTTCTTGTCTCTTTGTTTATCTTCTTCTTCAATTTTTTGGAATCTTTCATCATACTTCACCATCATTTGTTGAATATTCTCCACCTTTTCATCAGTTTTCCCTGTTCTTTGTTCAATATTCTCTGTTCTTTGCTCAATATTTTCTATGCTCTTTTCAATGGTGTCTGATTTTATTTTAAGGTCTTGGATTCCTTGCATAATCATCTGTAGAGTCACTCTTTCTTGATCTTTGTCTTGCTTTAACATTGTCTGAATTTGACGTTTTCCTCCAAATGGTGGGGAGGCATAAGTAGAAGTTGAGGAGCCAGAAGCTATAAACTTCCTACTCATTTTAAACAATTCGGGATCTTCAGGTTCTTCTAAACCCTAATCCAATTATGGAATAGCCAATTGTAATCCAAAATGAAAAATAAAAATGGTAGAGAGAAAAACCCAATAATAGTAAAAAGAAAAGGAGAAGAAATTTCTTCAGGTTCTTCTTATCCTTAATCCAATCAATAATTAGGTAGAAAGGAAGGAGAAAAATAAAAAGGTTTAAAAAGAGCAAAAAAAAATTGAGAAAATAAAAATAATTCTTCAGGTTCTTCAACACCTTAATCCAATTGAGAATTCTCAAATAAAAAAAAGTATAAAACTGGACCAAAAGAATAGATAAAAAAACAAAAAATCCCAAAGAAGAAAGAGAGAAAAAAAAAAGAAAATTTTGAGGCTTTCCCTTTAAAATATTAAGCCAAGATAGAAATATTACAAAAATAAAGGTTTTAAAAAGAAAAAATGAACAGTACAACTGGTAAGGGGGGGTAGCACAACTTAAAAAAATAAAAAAGACACACTGCACTTTATTTAGTTATCCAAGGCTCTTGTCATAACTCTCTCCAAGCTTCAAAGCCAAGTTTCATTTGTTGACAGAAATCCAGAAGAACACCTGCAATAACACTCTCCCGTGCTCTTCCCTCTATCTTATAATGTAGCAATGTCCTTGAAAAAGAATTTCAAAGCTTTCTTTCTCAGCTTTCTCAGCTTCGTCTAAGATATTTTCAAGCCTCTAGTTGGCAGTGTTACAAAGTTTCTTTACTCTCACTCTCCCCCTCCTTTCCCAGACAAAACGTAATAAAAGTTAAAAAGAATAAAAAACAAATATATAAAAATAACCAAAGGGAGCCTCTAACCTAAAATATTACAAAGTCAAAAAAGAAAAGAAAAAATAGATATAAATGGAGAAAAAACCAGTCCAGTTAGCAAGTGCAAAATCACGATAGAAGTCCAGCCATAAGAAAAAAAAAAACAGAAAACAAAGCCTTACTTTGACACTTCTGTTTAAAAGCCGCCGCTTATTCAGTTCTGTCAAAACTTTTACAGATTTTTTTCTTCCCTTTAGGGTGTCCTTTAAGGTCCTTTAAAGTCTTAGAATAATAAAAGAAAAATTCTCACCAAACCAACACACTTTCTCTTTCAGCCTCTTCCGTTCAGAGCTGTCCCAACTTCAGCAGCTTTGATGGCTGCCGCTGGCAAAAGGGCTTCTCCTGGATCAGCCAGGGACTTTGCGATATCCCTGGGATCTACAGGACACGCCCTTCACTATCACTGTCTCTTCGGGATAGTTTAGGTCCATTTGGACCGTCCATGGGCAAATATATCGGCTGCAATCTCAGACCTCCAAGATTGCATGCAGTATTGTCTCGATGCCAGCTCCTCCCCCCTCAATGTTTTGTTTGTTTTTTGTTTTTAAAAATCAATAAAACTTAACAACAACAAAAGAAATATCTGTATAAAATCCAACAGTCTCTGATGATCATATACTTTATTTTACTGAAGACACCCTTTGACTGGAAGGGCTGTTCAGTTGATTTTGTACAGAATATTGCACTAAGAGAAAGGTAGAGACTCACATTCAGCTGCCCATCAGCTCTCAGCCCTTGTACCACAGGCTTAAATAAACAAACCAAGAGCCATGATGAGATCACAACCTTCTCCTTAGGATGAACCAGTGTTGTAGTGCAATTGATAGGGTTCCTTTTCAATTTTATCTCTAGGTTAGACCATGCAAAAGTTATGCGTAGTTTTATTTATTTCCTGTCTAATTGGATGGCAAGGGATGGTGGTGGCTCAGTGGCTAAGATGCTGACCTTGTCAATCAGAAAGGTCAGCAGTTCAACAGTTTGAATCCCTAGCATCGCATAGCGGAGTAAGCTCCCGTTACTTGTCCCAGCTTCTGTCAAGCTAGCAGTTCAAAAGCATGTAAAAATGCAAGGAGAAAAATAAGGACCATTTTGATGGGAAGGTAACAGCGTTCTGTGTGCCTTCGGCATTTAGTCATGCCGGCCACATGACCACGGAGATGTCTTCAGACAATGCTGGCTGTTCGGCTTTGTAACGGAGATGAGAACTGCCCCCTAGAGCTGGAAACGACTAGCATGTATGTGCGAGGGGGACCTTTACCTTTACTTTAATTGGATGGGTCGATTGACTTTCCATGAGATGGGCAGCCATATAAATGTGATAATAGAAGATAGATAGATAGATAGATAGATAGATAGATAGATAGATAGATAGATAGATAGATAGGCGGGCAGGCAGGCAGGCAGGCAGACACTATCATCCTTATCACATTTTACGTTTTTTTATTTTAATTTTTTATTTTGTTCTTTCAAATTTGTTTGGTGTTGTATATATATCTCCATTGACAAAGTAAAATACCAACCTCCAGCACCGTCTTTATTCCCAAGCAGGCTTCTAGATTTATAGAAAACCAAAATGGTGCCTGACAAACTCCTGTCAAAACCCAGCACTTCCTTTTGAAAATGTTTGTCTCCCCAAATAACAGCAAAAAATAAAAATAGGGAGCCTTCTGAGGCATTTTTGGTCACTGCTGTGTTCATCATAGTAGTCCTTTTGTTTGAATGTCCAATATGAACAAAAGATGCCTGCTCTGGAATTGAATGTTAACATGGTATATGAAGAATATTCATGTTGCTTTGCTTTGTATGACATACTGCTCTGACCCCTGGAAGAAAAAAAGAGATGTGGTATAAATCTAGTAACAAATAATATCAATTAATATGTTTAATAATAAAGGGAGAAAGATATAGTGGGATCTTGTTATGAGAAGATCTAATTATTTTCTCCAGTCACAGTTGTCCTCTCATCTGCAGGAAATTAAATATTTCCTCCTGGACTCATTAAACACAAAAGATAGCTTGGAAGTCCTTCTTAGAGCCATGCCATTATACAAACCCAGCAGACTCAATAATTTTGCAACTCATTTAGACTTAATGTATATTTATATATATTAGTTTATACATATTAGGCATATTTTCTAAGAAGGATCATAAAAGGAAAAAAATGTGCCAATTCTACTTTAGGTTTTCCAAATACGATAAATCATTTCTTAAAAAAATCTGCTCTCCTTTAAGATTTAAAACATTAGCTCATGTAGGAGAACCATTGTGGTTTAGCTTTGAGATGAATTGTGTCTCTCTGGACAATTCAGACAATTGCTTCTCACCATGGCACACCTTTTTTTTCTTTATCAGTGAAAGCAGCCTGAGCATTTTTGATGTCTTCTCATCAACCATGAAGCTGCAAAGGATGTTTTGGACAATAATGAACATCCTTGCTCAAAATGGTGAGCTTTCAGAAATGCACATGACGGACAGGAGAGAGCTCAAGGTCTGCAGCCAGCACTTAATTGCCATGCTCTGGTGGGTGCCAATTTCCCCCCTCCATCCTGCAGGGTACATTATCCTGTTATTCCACCTAGAGCGTATCATGTGATGCAGCCTTAAACTCTCTTCCTTGGAGAACAATGGGAATTACACCCTCGATGCCTTTGCCTTCTTCATTGGCCTCACGACCTCTTGGCCTCTGCAGTTCATAGGTCATCTCAGGCAGCAGGCAGGCAGTTTTTGATGTAACCTCTGAACTCCAAAAGAGAAAAGGCTGTGAAACCCTGAGAGATGATCCATCTCAGGCTGGTCACAATAAAGAACGCCATTCAATCAGAGCAGAGCACACAAATTAAATGACACTGCTTTCCTTCGTGCTCACTCCTGCATTTCAATTCGCCTTGTGAATTGGGGACCCAGAAAGGGGATTTGGGGAAGAAGGAGATACAGAGGAAGGTTGCTCATGAAACAAATTTGGAGATGCAGACGAGTCCCACGTACGACAATAGAAGGATTTCAAATCTGTGAATGGCCAACACAATTATATTGTGATCAGTTGGTTGCAGTAGGACTGATGAAGGATAGAAACATTGACTAGAGCTTGTTAATTTCACTGCTGTTAATATCACTGTTATTCATGGTACAGTTGTTCAAGTCCAAACAGACTATCCACTTCCATTTCCAATAGCTGCCGCATCATTTCTGGAGCTCCAAATATCCCGTTAATTTTTAAAAAATAAGAGAAATGCCCCAATTCAAATGTAAGGCTATTTCTGCCATCGGAGAAGATGAGGAAGTTAATTTAAGACAGGAACCTGTCAAATATTGAACTGAATTTGGAGAGGCATCAAAGTAGGCTCCGAGATTTATTTAGCTCAATGTTTCTCAATCATGACAGCTTGATGATGTGTGGATTTCAACTCCCAGAATTCTGGGAATTGAAGTCCACACACATCTTCAAACTGCCATGGCTGAGGAACACTGATTTATCTGATAAGCTTGTAAGGGTCTCTTAGCCAGGGAATAATCTTTCATGACCTGTCGGGGCATTATACCATCGAAGCAAGAATTATGTTCTGTTGTGGTGCCATGCAGAGAGGTGTGCAATTCATGCTTTCATCCCAGAAATAACTAATGCTCTGGGGCATCTTGAAAATTCAAAGGGAAACATGAATCTCGAACTGGAGTCAATGCCAGCTTCTTCTGGCATCTTATGGCTCACAGCCTTTATGAACAAGAAGAAATGCTTTGACAATTATTCACCCCCCAATATTCCTTATTTGGGATCAAATCCACCCAACAGGGCTCATTCCCAAATAACCATGCCTAAAATTGCAATCTACACATTTTATTCTATGTTACAATAAATGCTATGACAGCAAAATAAGAAGGAGAAATAATTTATCAGAAGATAGATTCACAGAGGAACATTATTACTGCAGCTCCTAGTCTCATATAAAACAATTCCAAACCAATTTTTCTGTAATATCTGCTGTTTCTTTTCTTCTTTTTTTATTTTAATGTAGTGCTTTGATGTTTTAGATACTTGCCTATAATTCCCTATTTTAAGCTTTTTGGGGGGGAAAATGGCTCAAAACTGACAGACAGAATCTTCTATTAATACATTATTTAACTACTGCAATTAGTATAATAATTGATATCCCAGGCCAACCCATTGTGAATAAAATCCTGCTTCTTGTACATATTCAGTGTATATGCAACATACATATAGATTTAACTGAATTAAAATCCTGAGTATTTTTTCATCCAATTGTAATCCCATTACACTGAAATTTGCCTTTTGGTTTTTAAGAGAATTTGGATCCATAGAACAGATTAAAAGATATCATTGTTTTAAAAGTAGAACAACAAAGAAAGTACCCTTGCTAACAATTGTATTAAAAGAAAATATTCTATGCACCAGAAGCATTTTTCTTCGGGTGGATTTCAAAAATGCTGACCATAAATTAATCAGATATCAGAATGATCAAATAATATGTGCATCCAGGGGATTTACACTTGTATCTAAATGCACATCCTGTCCATTGCATTTCTAGATGTTCTGGTCATTAAAATTAATTTCCTATTTGCATTTGGTTGCTGATCCCAATTATGTGAGTTGTTCCTGATCCACATGAGTAAATGTACTTCATGCATTAGACATCTTCTCTGAATCAGGATATATAATATGCTACCTCCAGTGCTATTGGGTACTTTATCATTGTTTCATTTTCTCAGGCTAAAAATTCAACGAATTAATCAAATATACATTGAAACACTTTGATACTTTGAAATTGCAAGAAGAGAAAGGATTGCCATCTCTTTATATACTATTCTTCTTCATTCCCCATAGTGCTCAGATTAATTTACTTGACAAAGCTGTACCTCATAATTTCTCAAAGCATTTTCTCACTTCTGGCATTTGAGAATTCTTTATATATTTTTTACAGACATCAATCAACAGCAGCAAACTTCAGTTTATCTTCTGCTGTTGGCTTTTGGAACACGGTTTTCTGTTACAGCAATAGTCTAGTGTTGAGACTAAATCTACTGAATTGAGATTGCAAGGAAATGGATAACCAGTAGATGCCATCAAAGAGAATTAAAGTTCTGCATAACCCTTTGGAGAAATCCAGCAACATTTCTCTAGTAATGTCGATTGAAATTAGGTGGGTGGGCAATTAATTCTCTCTGTGCTCCCAAAATGATGCCTCTGATGCTTTTTTTTGGAATAAAGAATACAACAGAAAACTCATTAACTATTGTGTGGTCAAGAAACTTGGAGACACTACTGGATAATCCCAAGGTGCTATTCAAAGGGAAATTGGATTCCTTGTATCATGCCCCTGTCAGAATCTGACTCCAGGAGGAAAACAAACAGCTGACAAGGATTGGGAGTATGGCTCCATTGGCTGTGGAGGAAACTGGGGAAGGGCAAAGTCTGGCTGGGCAGAGCAGGAAAGAGGTAGAACAAGAGAGAGGGAATTCAAAGGAAGACCCAGGCCCACCCCTCTCTTCATCCTAGGGCACGCCGGGAGGAATTGAGAAGAGAACAACGTGGGTTGCATGGCTTACGGGGAGGAAAGGCCCTGATTCCCTTCATTAGCAGTAGCTGTGAACACAGTTGATAAAAAAAGGTAAGCTGTGTGCAGCAGGCTGTTGGGAGCAAATGTGACTTTATCTTGTATTGTTGAGGCTTGTCTGTGTTCCTGCTGTCTTCCCAACCATGTGAGTTTTGCCGTGCTTTCAAGTCTGAAATACTTGCTCCTGCCCTGCCAAACTAATTACTTCAGTTTAGCTTGTTTGGATTTAAAGTTACATATTGTGTTTACCCTGTTTTGGACTTAATTTCTGCAGTCAAAGGATGTTCCTGGGAGAGTTTTTTCTCCAGCAAGAAGGTAACCTGGACATTGGGGGCAAAGTTGGAGACAATAAAGGGACTCTTATTGATTATCTGACTGTGTTGCCTTTGTGCCACATCCCAGATCATCACACCTTGTTTTTTTTTTTTCCTTGAAAACTTTTCACTTCTCATTCAAGAAGTTTCTTCAAAACAAGTCCAATTGCCTTTTGAACAGCACCATGACATTGATGATTGAGAATCTCTATAGTCCTTTAATCATTAGGTCATGATTCAAAAAAGATCTTGAAAAGTTGAAGACTTCTAGATCATGATGCTAGGGAGCAGTGGAGACCAACCCAGGGAAGCACCAGACGGTGTTGATGCAACCAAACTTCTTATTTCATCTGTATGGTGGTTGGGGAATTCTGGGAATTTAAGCCCATCTTGTCAAAGTTGAGAAATCTTGGCTCAGAGCACGGGTGCCAAGTTCACCACACTACATTGCTGATATATGATGCTTTCCCCTTTGTAGAGCTGAGGTGAGCATGGCCTAAGTGTGACAAATCCAGCTGATGAGCTGCCAGTTTAACACCCCTGGCTTAGAGGGATAAATAGGAACAAATATGCTCTTGTGCCTTGGACAGCATCCACAGCTGGCAAAATTAGTCAGTGAAGCTTTCAATAGGCTGAGAGGCTATTCATGGTGTATGTGTTAAACCTTGGTCTGGTTTTCTGAGCATTATCAAAGAGGATTATGCAAAGGGACGTGCATAAGTGCACAATCGTGTCTACCGTCCCTGTCCTATTGTCCCCATTTATTTGTACCTATTTCCTGTATTCTTACTCATGTTTACACTTATACCTATTATCTTGTAAGCAATTGACAAATCAAACAAACAAACAAACCAACAAATAAATAAATTAAACAGTCCTTTCTCAATTAATCAATCAGAATCAGTGATGGGATTCCACTTCCAGTTTGAGCTTCTTTGGCAACAGACCGAAGCCTCGTCTCTGCGAGGCTTCGATCTGTGCTCGACGCTGGAGCACCCCAAGCTGGCTGGTTTCGGGGCTAAGCCACCCCATAGAGGTGCTGAAGAAGGGGGAGACTGCCTGCAGGGTTGAGGAGAGCCTCATCTCTCCTCCCCAGCTGGCCATTTCTCCCTTTCCCGAAGGCGGTTGCAGCGATGGTCAGAAATGGCCACCACAAAGAAGAACTCGACTGGAAAGGAATGTGCAGGAGGAAGATAAGATGAGAAAGTTTTGGTTGACTAGGTCAAGCAGCAAAACAACAAATAAGTACCCTGGAATTGAAACTATCAAAAAACAAAACAATAACATTGTTCCCTAAGAAGATTTTTAAGCTGCGAAGGAGAAAAGGGAAAAGATTTGGGGTTTTTTTTCTCCTTTTCTTATACTTACAGCTAAGAGACTTAAGCAAGAAATTGGAAAATAATCCACTTTGACATTAATAGGCATTTAATGCTGAAAATAAAAAGTCAAAGGGATAATAAAGATTTCTGGATAAGCAAAAGTTTTTGAAAGCAGGAAAGGAGAGAAAAAGAATAAAAGGGCAGGATCTGGAAGGGAGGAGACTGCCTGGAATTAAAAAAGAACTTACAGCAAAATCTCAATGAGACTTCTAAAAAATACATTCTAACTGAAATATCGCAACAAAAACCCCAGGAAAAGAAAGTGGAAAAAGAAATAAGAAGATATAACTCGGGACTATTTGGATTACTTGATGATTTCTGGATTTTTTGGTTATTGTATTTGAATGACTAAAATCAATCGTGTGGTTGTTTAAAACTGTTTAAAATGGCTCCACTTTTAGAAGAACTGAAAATGGAACTTAAAAAGTACAAAGAAGATGCACAAGAAAGGAGAGGTTCTTTCGGCTTCGTATTTCAATTTTTAGAAATGGAGATTTGGAATTATGAGAAACAACAAGAAATGCCTGCAGAACAAGAAGATTGTGACAAAGAAGAAACCATCTTTAATGAACAAGTAATCTTAGGGGGAATCTTAGGGGGAAAAAAGGAAAGGGGGGAAAGAGAATGGAAAGTTTAAGATTGGGAAAAACAACTCCAAAAATAAAGATAGAGTGAAAAATAAGTATAAAATCAGAAAGCAACAGAAGAGGAGAAATGCAGAAGAGAGAATTAGAAGTAGAGAGACAAGGGGGGGAAAGGGGGACGGAGAAGAAGAGAGGGAAGAAAGAAAGGAAAAGAAGTTATAAAAGACAGAAACAAAATATAGAGAAACAGGGCCTACTTAGAGACAATGGGTGAAAATTTAATGGAAAAAGGGATTCCGCAAAGGTACGAGATAGTATTGTCATATTAGAAACAGAAATAATTTTAGAAAATATGAAACAATGTATGATTTAAATGTTTGATAAAATAGCTATCATAATTCAGTGAAATGCTTAAAAAATAAATGTAACAAAATGAATATTTAATGATTTACAAAACATATGTGAAGGGAAAAATTAATTATGGAGATCATATGTGTCTTTCAGGAAGTATGATATTTAATTTAAAAAAAAGTGTTAAAGATGTTAAGATCTTAATGATTATTAATGATAGAACTGAATTGGAATGGAATGAGGGTTTATAATTACATATATTTATAATTCTTTTTTAAAAAAAGAATATAGTGTGTATTATAAGAATGTTCCAAGCAGAATTCGATTGGAAGTTATGTATTATGTATTATATTGAAGGTCATAACCTTAAGGTATATATTGAAGTTTAAATAAGAGTTGAATGGATGTAATTAAAAGATATAAAGGTGTCACACTCCAATTAGTAACTCCAGGAGAAAATTTGTTTCATGAGAAAAGATAATATGAAATTGAAACAGAACAGACAAAAGTATAAATATAATGATTTGATTAAAGAGGGGAAAAACTATGTAGAAAATGTAGAATAATATAAGATATGGAATAGAACACAAAAAGGAGCATGAAATTGAGTTTTGTATCTATATAAAGAAGTTCAACCCGGGACCATGCTATTTTCAAAAAAGATGTTTAACTTGTATTTTGTGTGTGAAAACCCAAATAAAACTTTATTTAAAAAAAAAAAAAGAATCAGTGGTGGGATTCAAAGAGTTTTACCACTGGTTCAGTGGGCATGGCTTGCTGGGTGCGCTTTGGCATGCACACACTTTGCATGTGTGTGAGCACCAAATGCACAGTTTGCACAGGTGCAGAGGCATTCCAACTCACCTCCTGCAAGCCTGCACTCTCCCGGTCGCTTCAGCAGATGCCGCGTGGCACTCTGCTGTGCCATGCAAAGCAGCTGCGCTTCAATAACAGAGGATAAAGGAGCCTGGGCAGGCGGGTGGGCCCAACAGCAGAGTGGCGGAGATAATTGGTTCAGTCTGCTGCTCATCGCTGCTCATCGCTCACCGGCTCAGCAGAACCAGGCCAAACTGGTAGAATACCACCACTGATCAGAAGTAAGATGGAAGGGACCTTGGAGGTCTTCTAGTCCAACCCCCTAATCTCAAAAGAGGACAGTGGTAGGATTTTGTTTTTCCTTCTTTCATCTGCTGTATAATTACAACTGTAATTGCTGGCTCAATGATGATCATAACTCGAGGACTACCCATCACCAATTTGTCAAGGCCTGGATTAAAGACAATTTACAAGCAGAAAATATTACCAGGAAGGATTAAAGATGACATACAAGCAGACCGGTATTCCTGATTAAATGTAAAAGGCCATCCAGAGCTTCGTGAATTTGAATTCACTCCCAGAATGCCTTTGCTCCATAAACACACAGAGCACAGATCAGTAATGAGAGTTCGCTAATGGATTGGCTTAAGTATAGGACAACATCCCATCACAGTTCCAGAAAACAATCAATCAAGCACTTAATTTTTAAGCGTAAAAACTAAGCTGCCTAGAGACTGTTAATAGATAACCAAATAAATTAACAGTTATGGGTGGGTTTTCGTTGGAGGCAAGGTGAAATTGCTTCCAATCACACACACACACACACACACACACACACACACACACACACACACCACTCTACTTGCCATCTTTTTTTTAAGCTCTTTTTTGAATACTGTCCTTGGGGGTGAAGCTGATTTTTGATAAGAGGCTGGGGAAACTAGGTGAGGCTTCCCTTTCTAGAGAGCTCCTCTTTGACAGGTCCACAAAAGCCAGAAATTTAGGAATAGAGGATGAGCTTCCCAGAAAAGGATCTCCTTTGCTCCTCTCTTATCACTTTTTCCATGCTGTCTTCAGCTTCTAAGGGATGTCAGAAAGTTTGATAAGGTGGCTGGCACAAAGGGAGATAGGCCGAGCAGCAGCTGTACAAGAGAAGAGGTTTTTAGCAGGGGCCACCAGCTGAAATTCTTTCTTCCCTATAGCTGTCACTGCTGCTTTGAAACACTCACATTTTAAAGCCCATGTCACACTGAACCAACGGATGCAAAGAGGATGTAAAATGGACAAAAAAGCTTGCCATCCGTTCGAAAACGCGATGTACTCACTGCCTCTATTTTGCTTCCTCTCTATCCATCCAGCATCCATTTATTGACGTTTCATCCGCTCCAAAAGTTTTGGGTTGCCCAAAACTTTTGCACGGAAAATGTATCCAGCTTGTCCGTTCTGCATCCGCTACGCATCCGCTAAACATCCGTTACGCATCCGCTATATCCGCGAGGCATCCGCTGCGCATCCGCGCAACTCACATCCGCTCAGACGCAGGGAGGAAGCAGAACGGACGCAGAACAGATGTAGAACGGATGCAGAACGGATGCAGAATGGATGCAGCATGGAAACAAAGCATTTAAAACGGAAAAAACGTTCGCAGAGGGGACCTATCTCGGATATTAAGGATGTCTAGAGGATACCTAGAGGATGCCTAGAGGATGCAAAGGGACACCTACCTATACTGCCTATAAAAAGGGGGAGCAACTCGTCTGCATCTCACTTTCAGACCAGCAGCCCACCTGTGCAGACCTCTGCAGCCTTCATCTGACTCTTCCTCTTCTACAGCATCCAGTCATGTCCAACGTGGTTCGTAACACAGTCCTTTTGGCAGCCACCATCCTTCTGCAACAGTGTGAAGCCATCTACAGGCTCTGTGAACTCTACTACGGGAAGAAAAAGAGGCGGCCAAGAAGCGTCTGGGTCCGAAGATGGATCAGGAGAAGAGCAGAGTATGGACTGTACAACAAGCTGATGGTGGAGCTCAGGAACGAAGAAACTCGTGCGTTCCAGAACTTCATGAGGATGCCTCCAGCCATGTTTGATGAAGTTGTGCAGCGGCTGACACCCAGGTTGACCAAGGCAAACACCAACTTCCGGCCCAGCCTGGAACCTGGGCTCAATGTGGCACTCACTCTGTGCCATCTGGCCTCAGGGACCACCTACAAAAGCATGCAGTACGGCTGGAGGGTGCCACACAACACCATCAGCATTTGGTCAGAGAAGTGGTGCAGGCCATCATCGAAAAATACAAGGAGGAGCTCCTCCAGTGCCCCTCCACTGAAGAAGGATGGAAGAAAGTTGCAGAACAGTGGTATCAGAGGTGGAACTTCCCACACACCGTTGGAGCCATAGATGGGAAGCACGTGGCCTGCAAAGCTCCAGCCAAGTCGGGCTCCACTTATTTCAACTACAAGGGCTTCTTCAGCATCGTCCTCTTCGCCATGGTCGATGCTGACTACAAGTTCATGTACATCGATGCTTCAGGCTACGGCTCATCTTCAGATGCCCAGGTATACAACGCCAGTCAACTCAAGGAGGGGCTGGAAGGCAACCTCATCGTGGGCTTCCCAGATCCCGACCCCCTGCCCAACGACACGCAAGATGTGCCCTACTTCATTGTGGGGGATGACGCCTTCTCCCTCAGAACCTACCTCATGAAGCCATACACCTCCAGACTCCTCACCCGTGAAGAGAGGATCTTCAACTACAGGCTGTCCAGGGCAAGGCGGGTGTGGAGGATGCCTTTGGCATCCTGGCCAACAGGTTCCAGGTACTTCTCACCACCATGCAGCATCGCCAGAGACCGTGAGGCGGATCGTGGAAGCTTGCTGCATCCTGCACAATCTCATGTGCACCCACTACCCAGTCTTGCAGAACAGGCTTGTGGACCGTCAACAAGGCAATGGGGACATGGAGCCTGGGGAATGGAGGCAAGGGCGAAACCTGATCGACACTCAGGATGTGCAAGGCCCCAACAGAGCCTCACGGGAAGGGAAGAAGCAGCGTAACCTCCTGAAACACTGGTGCAACTCCCCAGCTGGAGCAGTTGAGTGGCAAGACAGGATGGTAGATGCTTAATGGATGCTTCCTTCAGCCTGTCTCATCACACTGATGAGATTGGGCCATGTATGTTGGGTGGGCCTACAATGAACAGGGCATTTAATAAAGAGTTGTGTTTGTGTTGACATGTGTGGATCAATGCTTACATTATTATTGATAATAAAGGGCCATAGGTGTGGCACCAGGGAGGGTAGACCACACAGTCCCACTATGCTTGCACTGGAGGTTTATCTATCCCACAGCTATTAGCCATCCCAAAGGTATCCCTGCTAATTCCACAGGTATCCCTGCCCACCCCACTGCTATCGTAACCCATACCACAAGCATGCAAAGGCTTAAACCAATTCTAAAAGTTTCCACCAAGACTTTATTACAAAAAAAGAAATGAAGCAAGTGTGTGAATCAAAGATAAACTTTATTGAACAATAAGCTGTAACAGAAAAATGACCCAAGTCAAGTGTCCAAATAAAGTCCACAGGTAGCCAGCTACCCGGTCTCTGGCACTCTTATCGGTCACTCGGATGTGTGCCCAGTCTCAGGGGTGAAGGGTCCAGGTACTGTGGAGGTGGGTGGTGCTGGAGTGCCTGGCCCCGAGAGGACAACAGGGGATGGTGTGTTGAGGAAGGTGTCGGACAGCTGGCTCAGACCCGTGATGCTGAGAGGTCCTTCTTCCATGCAATGGGGTGTCAGCCCCAGTACTGATGACAGATGTACTGAGGCCGGGCTTGGCTGTGGGGTGGAGGAAGGAGCAGTGTAGTGGGACTGTCTGCTCTGCAGCTGGGTGAGGACTGTCGTGGGTGGCATCATTGGAGTGGGTGGCATCGCTGTCATCGGTGGCATCATTGTCATGGGTGGCATCAGTGGAACCGGTGGCAATGGTGTCGCCCGATGAGTCTGTGCCTGGACTGGGAAGGGCTGCTGCCTGTGCTGCTGAACCTCCTGGTAGCCGTAGCCCTGGTAGGTGAGGGCCTGTGGGAAGCCTTGGAATGGGAGGGACATCACCTGTGGTGGAGGTGGAGGAGCAGACCTGGACTGGGTGGGAGCAGGTTCCTCTGGATCAGGAGGGTTGTGAAGCAGCTGGGTGATCCGGTCCTTCACCAGCTGGTACTGTGTATCTGCCATTTCCTTGAGGGTCTGGTTGACATAGGTAAGGAAGGACTTGCGGTTGGAGGAGGAGGAGTCGGTATGGACCAGCTGAGAGAGGAGATCTATGCTGGTGCGGATGGTGTCCCTGATCTCCAGCAGGACAGTGTGGCTCTGCCCCTCCTGCTGTCCGGCTCTCTGCCTTTCTGCAGAGGCGGAGCTGGGGGTGGTGGATGCGGCTAGGACTGTGGTGGACTTGATGTCTCCTTTCTCCCACCGCACCAGGGAGTCCTCCACGCACTCCACCACGCTTACCACTCCTGTCCGTGGGTTCTCCACCGTGGCATGTTCCACAGAAACCTGCCTGGAGACAGGAACTGACTCTCGGCCGGAAAAGGACTGGCTCTCAGCAGGCTGCCGGAGAGAGAGGGTTGTGAGAGGGGCTGCTGGTGCTCCTCAGTGGTGGATCTCACCCTCCAGGATGCTGCACCTGGCCATGACGTAGGTCTCTCTGTTCGTCAGCTTCACAGTGGCCTGGCCAGATTTCTTCAGGTGCAGCTTCCCGTACCAGGTGTGCATGTGCTTCCACCAGCTGAGGAGCACCTCCGAAGTGTAACCCATACTCTCCGCCCTCTCTCTCCAAGCAGCCTGCTTCCACTTGTTGTCCCTGTACAGCCGGTGTCCCTTTTGCCACAGATAGTCGTTCTCTCTCAGCCACTCCAGCACCTCATCCTCGTGCGCCTCCTCAATATAGTATTGCCTCCTCTCCCGTTGTTGCATACGTCTCTTCCTCCCTTTGGCAGGACCAGATGGGCCCTCATCAGAGGGGCTCTCAGGTAGTAGGGGCTGCTCCTCCATACCACCACCACCAGCAGCAGCACCAGCAGGATCATCATCATCACCCTCACCAGCAGGATCATAATCATCATCATCATCATCAGCAGCAGCAGCAGCAGCAGCAGGATCAGCAGCAGCAGCAGCAGCAGCAGCGGCAGTACCAGCAGGATCAGCAGCAGCAGGACCAGCAGGACCAGGATCAGCAGCAGTAGAGTAAGCACCAGCAGGGCCAGCAAGTCCAGAAGCACGAGCAGGACCAGAAACACGAGCAGAACGAGCAGGACGAGCAAGACCAGGAGCACGAGCAGGACGAGCAAGTCCAGGAGCATGAGCAGGACGAGCAGGACCAGGAGCAGCTTCAACAGAGTAAGCACCAGCAGAAGCACCACCGCCAGGAGCAGCTTCAGCAGAAGCCGCAGCAGAAGCAAAGTCAGGGGCAGGGGGCGGGAGGTTGGCCCTGTCCCTCTTGCCAGGGATGGCGGCAGGCTGCTGAGGCTTTCGCTTCCTCCCCATGGTTGTGGGGTTGCTGGCTGGCAGGGAGTCTGGCAGGCACCAAGGCTGGCAGGAAGGCTGGCAGGCAGGCAGGGAGGAAGCCAGGCACCAAGGCTGGCAGGCAGGCACCAAGGCTGGCAGGAAGCCTGGCAGGTAGGCTGGCAGGTAGGCTGGCAGGAAGCCTGGCAGGAAGCCTGGCAGGAAGCCTGGCAGGCACCAAGGCTGGCTGGAAGGCAGGCTGACAGCAAGGATGGCAGCAAGGATGGCAGGCAGGGCAGGCAAGGAACTCGAAGTGTCCAGCAGCAGGTCTTTCCTCGGAATGCTGGCCACGTGCGAGTTGCTTCCCTTTATATCCGGGGGCTTATGCAATGCATCCCCCTCGCATTAACGCTCGGCATCTGTTCCGCTTCCGCTGTTCATCCGTTAGGCTTCCGCTGTGCATCCGCTTCATCTACTGTGCATCCACTCTGCATCCGCTGTATCCGTTCCGCGTCCGCTTTGCTGAGGCCCCCCGGAAGCCTAGCGAATGCGCCATCCACTTCCATCCGCTGGGCTTCCGTTCCGCATCCTCTTTGCATCCACCCTGCGTCCTCCCCGCGTCCGTGTTATCCGCTCCGGTTATGCAAATTTTTGCCCCTTTTGAGAGCGGATAACAACGGATGGAACATTTTGCTCGTCCGCTGTGTCTTTTTTGCATTCGTTGGCCAGTGTGACATGGGCTTAAGGGCAAGGTCTCAAACTCAGATCCTCTCATTGCCTTGTGAAGACTAGTCCCTTAGCCAAAGAGCCTCAACAAAGTGCTGCGGTAGAAAATTATTTGGAGGGTCATGATTTTCACCCCATAGAAAGCATATTTTCAGTAAGGTTTGGCAAGGCTACATAGGCCTGATAAGAGTACTTCGGGTGGCTATATAATATAAAGCTAAGGATAGGGTGGCTTAGAGGCTAAGACGCTGAGCTTGTTGATCAGAAAGACCAGCAGTTGGGTGGTTTGAATCCCTAGCGCTGCATAACGGAGTGAACTCCCATTACTTGTCCCAGCTTTTGCCAACCCAGCAATTTGAAAGCATGTAAAAATCAAGTAGAAAAATAGGGACCCTTTTGGTGGGAAGGTAGCAGCATTCCATGCGCCTTCGGTGTTTGTCATGCCTGCCACGTGACCACGGAGACATCTTCGGACAGCGCTGGCTCTTTGGCTTTGTAATAAAGATGAGCACCGCCCCCTAGAGCCAGAAATGACTAGCAAGTACGTGCAAGGGGAACCTTTACCTTATAATACAAAGCTACAATCTGCTTAAACTGTAAATTGTTGAACAAGCCATCATCATTTAGGTTCATATTCATGCTACGTCATAAGTCACAGTTTACAAATCACAGCAGCATGACACGCTAAGCAAACCACACCTTTATGGAACCAAATGCACTCTCCTTTATTCACCCAACAAACTGAGCAGACAAAGACCCTTATAATGGTGGAATCCCTACAGGATATTTTTCCACACTCACACACATCCTGGTGAAAGTGTACATCTTAAAATATGCTTCAGAGTCCAACGCCGTTGCATCTTAGAAGCTGTCAGAGGTCAGAGCAGGAATGTCCTAAATACATTAAATAATGGCTTTGTCCCACAAAAAATCAGAGACTTTTGCAACTGTTTCTTGTTTAAATTTGCTCCCAAGGATCTCAGTACACATAGTCTTTGACATACGCCCACAATTGAGCCCAAAATTTCTGTTGTTAAGTGAGACATTTGCTAAATTTTTCCTTATTTTGCGACCTTTCTTGCCACAGTTAAGTGAATCACCAGTTATAAAATTAGTAATAAAGTTGTTAAGTGAATCTGGCTTGTCAGGAAGTTGCAACCAGTGATCACATGACCACATTGCAACCGTCATAAATATGAATCAGTTGCCAAGCATTTGAATTTTGATCATGTGACCATGGGGATACTGCAAAGGTCATAAGCGTGAAAAAGGGTCATCTCTTTTTTTTTCAGTGCCGTTGTAACTTTGAACGGTCACTGAATGAACTAAGAAGGGTGAGCATCCACCATCTTCTAAGATAAATGGCTTATTTAGGTAGCTGGGAAGATGGCCGAATACTAACCGTCTCTTCCTTACAAGGCAAACTATTCAAAAACAGGAAAATATTTGAAGAGGCAATTCATATAGTGCTTGTTCTTGGCTCTTCTGTCTTTTTTCAAATACAAATGGAGAAAAGTTATTATATTGAGGTTGCTGAAAAAGTGCCAGCCACAACCCTGTGGCAAGAGAAGTGCATGCAAAAAAGCCACCAGCAATCTTGTCTCTCTAACACTGTCTGGTCCGCTGGAAGCTGGAAAATTGTTACCCAGTGTCTGGGCTAATAGCAAAAACCTAAATATACCAAGCCAACTGAAGTCTGATCACTTTCTGAGCCAACTCAGACAGCTCAAACTGCCCAATGAGCTGCTGATCCAGTTCTATGGAGGAATTATTGAGTCTGTCATCTGCACCTCTATAACTGTCTGGTTTGGTTCTGCAACCCAGCATGACAGACACAGACTTCAGAGGATAATTAGGACTGCAGAAAAAACAATTACTACCCACCTGCCTTCAACTGAGGACCTGTATACTGCACAAGTCAAAAAGAGGGCTGTGAAAATATTTACAGACCCTTCACATCCCAGACATAAACTCCTACTCTCAAAACAACGCTATAAGCACTGCACACCAGAACAACTAGGCACAAGGACAGTTTTTGCCCAAACGCCATCACTCTACTAAACAAAGAATTCCCTCAACACTGTCTAACTATTTACAAAGTCTGCTTTGTAGACTTTGTAGACTGTTACTATTACTATTAATCTTCTCATCATTCCTTATCACCCATCCCTTCCCACTTGTGACTGTATGACTGTAAAGCCTCTGTCACACTGCACCAACGGATGCAAAGAGGATGTAAAACGGACAAAAAAGCTTGCCATCCGTTGCAAAACACGATCCACTCACTGCCTCCGTTTTCCTTCCTCTCCATCCATCCAGCATCCGTTTATTGAAGTTTCATCCGCTCAGAAACTTTTGGGCTGCTCAAAACTTTTGTGCAGAAAATGTATCCAATGCGTCCGTTCTGCATCCACTAGGCATCCGTTCTGCATCCGTTCTGCATCCGCTATATCTGCTAGGCATCCGCTGCGCATCCGCGCAACTCGCATCCACTCGGACGCAGGAAGCGGAACGGACGCAGAACGGATGCAGAACGGATGCAGAACGGATGCCTAGCGGAAACAAAGTGTTTAAAACGGAAAAAACGTTCGCAGAGGGGACCTATCTCGGATATTAAGGATGTCTAGAGGATGCCTAGAGGATGTCTAGAGGATGCAAAGGGACACCTATGCTGCCTATAAAAAGGGGGAGCAACTCGTCTGCATCTCACTTTCAGACCAGCAGCCCAGCTGTGCAGACCTCTGCAGCCTTCATCTGACTCTTCCTCTTCCACAGCATCCAGTCATGTCCACCGTGCATCGTAACACAGTCCTTTTGGCAGCCACCATCCTTCTGCAACAGTGCGAAGCCATCTACAGGCTCTGTGAACTCTACTACGGAAAGAAAAGGAGGAGGCCAAGAAGTGTCTGGGTCCGAAGATGGATCAGGAGAAGAGCAGAGTATGGACTGTACAACAAGCTGATGGTGGAGCTCAGGAACGAAGACACTCGGGCATTCCAGAACTTCATCAGGGTGCCTCCAGCCATGTTTGACGAAGTTGTGCAGCGCCTGACACCCAGGTTGACCAAGGCAAACACCAACTTCCAGCCCAGCCTGGAACCTGGGCTCAATGTGGCACTCACTCTGCGCCACCTGGCCTCAGGGACCACTTACAGGAGCATGCAGTACGGCTGGAGGATGCCACACAACACCATCAGCATTGTGGTCAGAGAAGTGGTGCAGTCCATCATCGAAGAATACCTGCAGGAGCTCCTCCAGTGCCCCTCCACTGATGAAGGATGGAAGAAAGTTACAGAGCAGTGGTATCAGAGGTGGAACTTCCCACACACCGTTGGAGCCATAGATGGCAAGCACGTGGCCTGCAAAGCTCCAGCCAAGTCGGGCTCCACTTATTTCAACTACAAGGGCTTCTTCAGCATCGTCCTCTTTGCCATGGTTGATGCTGACTACAAGTTCATGTACATCGATGCTTCAGGCAGCGGCTCATGTTCAGATGCCCAGGTATACAATGCCAGTGACCTCAAGGAGGGGCTGGAAGGCAACCTCATCATGGGCTTCCCAGATCCAGACCCCCTGCCCAACGACACGCAAGATGTGCCCTACTTCATTGTGGGGGATGACGCCTTCTCCCTCACAACCTACCTCATGAAGCCATACACCTCCAGACTCCTCACCCGTGAAGAGAGGATCTTCAACTACAGGCTGTCCAGGGCAAGGCGGGTGGTGGAGAACGCCTTTGGCATCCTGGCCAACAGGTTCCAGGTACTTCTCACCATCATGCAGCATCGCCCAGAGACCGTGAGGATCATGGAAGCTTGCTGCATCCTGCACAATCTCATGCGCATCCGCTATCCAGTCTTGCAGAACAGGCTCGTGGACCTCCAGCAAGGCAATGGGGACATGGAGCCTGGGGAATGGAGGCAAGGGTGAAACCTGATAGACACTGAGGATGTGCAAGGCCCCAACAGAGCCTCACGTGAAGGGAAGAAGCAGCGCAACCTCCTGAGACACTGGTGCAACTCCCCAGCTGGAGCAGTTGAGTGGCAAGACAGGATGATAGATGATTAATGGGTGCTTCCTTCAGCCTGTCTCATCACACGGATGAGATTGGGCCATGTATGTTGGGTGGGCCTACAATGAACAGGGCATTTAATAAAGAGTTGTGTTTATGTTCAAATGTGTGGATCAATGCTTACAAATGAAGGGCCAAAGGTGTGGCACCTGGGAGGGTGGACCATACAGTCCCACTATGCTTGCACTGGAGGTTTATCTATCCCACAGCTATCTTAACCCATACCAAAGGTATCCCTGCCCACCCCACTGCTATCTTAACCCATCCCACAAGCATGCAAAGGCTTAAACCAATTCTAAAAGTTTCCACCAAGACTTTATTACAAAAAAAGAAATGAAGCAAGTGTGTGAATCAAAGATAAACTTTATTGAACAACAAGCTGTAAAACAAAAATGACCCAAGTCAAGTGTCCAAATAAAGTCCACAGGAAGCCAGCTTCCCAGTCTCTGGCACTCTTATTGGTCACTCGGAGGTGTGCCCAGTCTCAGGGGTGAAGGGTCCAGGTACTGTGGAGGTGGGTGGTGCTGGAGTGCTGGTCTGTATCGTCATTGGGGTGCCTGGCCCCGAGAGGACAACAGGGGACGGTGTGTTGAGGAAGCTCTCGGACAGCTGGCTCAGACCCGTGATGCTGAGAGGTCCTTCCTCCATGCCATGGGGTGTCAGCCCCAGTACTGATGACAGATGTACCGAGGCCGGGTTTGGCTGTGGGGTGGAGGAAGGAGCAGTGTAGTGGGGCTGTCTGGTCTGCAGCTGGGTGAGGACTGGCGTGGGTGGCATTGCTGTCCTCGGTGGCATCATTGTTGTGGGTGGCATCGGTGGCATCAGTGGAACTGGTGGCAACGGTGTCGTCCAATGACTCTGTGCCTGGACTGGGAAGGGCTGCTGCCTGTGCTGCTGGACCTCCTGGTAGCCGTAGCCCTGGTAGGTGAGGGGCTGTGGGAAGCCTTGGAATGGGAGGGACTTCACCTGTGGTGGAGGTGGAGGACCTGACCTGGACTGGGTGGGAGCAGGTTCCTCTGGATCAGGAGGGTTGTGAAGCAGCTCGGTGATCCGGTCGTTCACCACCTGGTACTGGGGTTCCTCTATGTTCTTGAGGGTCTGGTTGATATAGGTGAGGAAGGGCTTGCGGTTGGAGGATGAGGAGTCGGTGCTGACCAGCTGAGAGAGGAGATCTATACTGGTGCAGATGGTGTCCCTGATCTCCAGCAGGACAGTGTGGCTCTGCCCCTCCTGCTGTCTGGCTCTCTGCCTTTCTGTGGAGGCGGAGCTGGGGGTGGTGATGCAGCTAGGACTGTGGTGGACTCGATGTCTCCTTTCTCCCACCGCACCAGGGAGTCCTCCATGCGCTCCACAATGGTGACAACAGCTGTCCGTAGGTTCTCCGCCGTGGCACGCTCCACAGAAACCTGCCTGGAGACAGGGACTGACTCTCGGCCGGAAGAGGACTGGGTCTCAGCAGGCTGCCGGAGAGAGAGGGTTGTGAGAGGGGCTGCTGGTGCTCCTCGGTGGCGGATCTCACCCTCCAGGAAGCTGCACCTGGCCATGACGTAGATCTCTCGGTTCGTCAGCTTAACCGTGGCCTGGCCAGATTTCTTCAGGTGCAGCTTCCCGTACCAGGTGTGCATGTGCTTCCACCAGCCGAGGAGCACCTCCGAAGTGTAACCCATACTCTCCGCCCTCTCTCTCCAAGCAGCCTGCTTCCTTTTGGTGTCCCTGTACAGCCGGTGTCCCTTCCGCCACAGATAGTCATTCTCTCTCAGCCACTCCAGCACCTCATCCTCGTGTTCCTCCTCAATGAAGTATTGCCTCCTCTCCCGTCCCCGCATATGCCTCTTCCTCCCTTTGGCAGGACCAGATGGGCCCTCATCAGAGGGGCTCCCAGGTGGTAGGAGCTGCTCCTCCACACCACCACCAGCAGCAGCACCAGCAGGATCATCATCATCATCATCATCATCATCATCACCAGCAGGATCATAATCATCATCATCATCATCAGCGGCAGCAGGATCATCATCATCATCATCATCATCATCATCATCATCGTCATCAGCAGGATCAGCAGGACCAGGATCAGCAGCAGCAGAGTAAGCACCAGGAGCCCCAGCACCACCACCAGCAGCAGCAGCAGCAGCACGAGCAGGACCAGGAGCACGAGCAAGACCAGGAGCACGAGCAAGACCAGGAGCACGAGCAGGACGAGCAAGTTCAGGAGCACGAGCAGGACGAGCAGGACCAGGAGCAGCAGAAGCAGAGTACGCAGCAGCAGAAGCACCACCGCCAGGAGCAGCTTCAGCAGAGTCCACAGCGGCAGAAGCTCCACCGCCAGGAGCAGCTCCAGCAGAAGCTCCAGCACCAGAAGAGCGAGCCCGAGCAGCAGAAGCAGAGTCAGGGACAGGGGGCGGGAGGGTGGCCCTGTCCCTCTTGCCAGGGATGGCGGCAGGTTGCTGAGACTTTCGCTTGTTCCCCATGGTTGTGGGGTTGCTGGCTGGCAGGGAGGCTGGCAGGAAGGCTGGCAGGAATGCAGGCACCAAGGCTGGCAGGCAGACTGGCTGGCAGAGAGGCTGGAAGGCAGGCTGGTAGGAAGGCTGGCAGCAAGGCTTGCAGGCAGGCACGCAGGCAGGGCAGGCAAGGACTCGATGTATCCTGCAGCAGGTCTTTCCTCCGAATGCTGGCCACGTGCGAACTGCTTCCCTTTATATCCGCGTGGCTTACGCAATGCATCCCCCCCACATGCGCAATTAACGCCAGGCATCCATTAGGCTTCCACTATGCATCCGCTAGGCTTTCGCTCTGCATCCGCTTCATCCGCTGTGCATCCGCTGTATCCGTTCCGCGTCCGCTTTCCTGAGGCCCCCCGGAAGCCTAGCGGATGTGCCATCCGCTCCCATCCGCTGGGCTTCCGTTCCGCATCCGCTTTCCATCCGCTCTGCGTCCTCCCCTCGTCCGTGTTATCCGCTCTGGTTATGCAAATTTTTGCCCCTTTTGAGAGCGGATAACAACGGATGGAACATTTTGCTCATCCGTTGTGTCCGTTTTTCATCCGTTGGGCAGTGTGACAGGGCCTTAACTTTGTCACTTGTATCCTAATAATTCATATGGATTGTTTCCTAGTATGATTGCTTGTACCCTGTGACTATTATTAAGTGTTGCACCTGACTATTCTCGACTCTTGACGAATGTATCTTTTCTTTTATGTACAGTGAGAGCTTATGTACCTATTCCTTGTGTGTCAAATCATATTGGCCAATAAAGGATTCTACCCTATTCTATTCTATTCTATTCTATTCTATTCTAATGTTATAATATAACATAACATAACATAACATAATATATAACATAATAAATATATTCTGTGGTTCATTATACCTAAAAATGAAGTCTTAAATACTGTCACTCTGGAGCATTGGATTACCCATAATTGTTCATATATAATGAATCATAGTTCGGAGATAATAAAATATTCAAATTCAGATTCTTGCCTGCCTTTCATCAAGCCTTGAAAACCTGGTTTCCATCCATCCATCCCACTCATCCCCCAAGTAGACATTGTGAACCCATCTGGACTGACTGCTTCAACTGCTGAATTGCTCTGAGAGTAATTTGTTTCACATTTCATTATTAAAGGTGATGACTTTTTTCTAGCTTTTTCGTTGTTTTAATTATAGGCCATCCTGAATTTTTTCTTGGCAGGGCAGCTATATAAATGGACTAAATAAATGAACAGGACAAAACTAATGTCAGGACAAAACTAATGTTTAACTTTTTCTTCCCTTTTTGTTGCCCATATAAAAATGAAAAATATTTTGATAGCCATTAAGATTTTTTTTCTTCCTGAAACCCGCAGTGGATTGCCAGCTTGGAAGTGATAAATAGATCTATAAAGCAGCTTTGAAGAATAAGTTCTCATTCTTATTTACCCAAAATAAGCCTCAATACAGCCTCGGTGGTACAGTGGCTAGTGTGCAGTACTGCAGGCTATTTCTGCTGCTGCCTGCAATTTGGCAGATCGAATCTCACCAGGTTCAAGGTTGATGTGATGACCCGTGACACAAAGGCAACTTTGCCCTCAATGTCCAGTTCCCTTCGGCAGGAGGAAAAACTCTCCCAAGAACGGCCTTTAAGTGGAGGAATTTCGGTCTGAAAACAAAGTACATATAAACTGTAAATAAAAAAACCACAAAAATTATGCTGCAGCAATTAACTGGACCGAGCAGGATGAGGAATTGCAGACTTCAAAGGCCAACAAGACATACACAGTTGGAAAGATGCCAGAAACCCAGATAAGCCTCGACCATAAAAGATAACTCACAATTTGCTCCCAACAAGTTGTTGTGCACAACCTTCCTTTTTATACACTGTGTTCCCAGCTGCAGCTAATGAAGGGAATCAGGGCCCTTTCCTCCCCCCTAAGCCATGCAACTCATGTTGCTCCCTTCTCCGCTCCTCTCTGTGTGCCCTAGGATGAAGAGGGTGTGAGCCTGTGTCTTGCTCTGAATTCCCTCTGCCTTGCTCTACCTCTCCCCTGCTCTACCCAGCCGGACTTTGCCCTTCCCCAGTTTCTTCCACAGCCATCGGAGCCACGCTCCCACTCCCTGTCAGCTGCTCAGCCTCCCCCTCGGAATCAGATTCCAACAGGGGCATGACAGTTGACTCAGCCTTCCATCCTTCCGAGGTGGGTAAAATGAGAACCCAATTGTTGGGGGCAATGGCTGACTCTGTAAACCGCTTAAGAGAGGACTGTAAAACATTATAAAAAGCAGTATATAAGTCTAAGAGTGGTATTCAGTGGTGGGATTCAAATATTATTGCCACCGGTTCAGCGGGTATGGCTTGGTGGGCACGCTTTGCGGACATGCACACACTTTCCATGCATGTGTGAGCCAAACATGCAATTTGCGCAGAGGCATTCTAACTCACCTCCTGCAAGCCTGCACAAGCCTGGTCGCTTCAGCAGCTGCCGCACGGCACTATTCTGTGCTGCGCAAAGCAGCCATGCTTCAAATTCAGCGGATAAAGGTGAGTATAGGAACCCAGGCGGGCAGGTGGGCCCAATAGCAGAGCAGTGGAGAGAACCAATTTGGTCTCTGTTGCTCATTGCTCCTACCGGGTCTCCAGAAGTGGGCAGAACCAGGCGAATACCACCACTGGTGCTATTGCTATTGCTATAAAAGAGAAAGAAGTTTCCATAGCTTTTTAGAAAGAAGAGAAATCTGGCTTTGTAGAACTTTTTATACTAACTTTAGTGTTAGGAATCAACAACCATCACTTCCAAGAACAGCTGATATTAGAAGTGTAGTTGGTTATGATTTTTTTTTTTAATTAAATAAGCTCAGAATGTCCTCTTGGAACACTTTGGAGACTTCATGGTACTTTGAACAAAGGATGACATTTTTATCTAGATACCCCATTCTGGATGAAACAGTAGGAAGTCAAAACCATGCAAGTGGTCCCCAACTGACAATTGGCTGCTTAGTGACCTTTTGAAGTTACAATAGACCACCCCAGGGTTAGATACAACCCATCTTTGAAGTTCCAGTGCTCCCCGCCCCCCCCGGTCATATAATTGCAATTTACGGGGGGGGGGGGGGGGGGGTGGTAAAAAAGTTTTTTTTTGGGGGTTTTTTTTTCAACGCAGTTGTCCAAGGAGGGGGGGGGGGGGGGGGAATCCTTCTAGAAACACCCAAAGCACATAAGTTTAAATTTTTCAGAAAACTAAGTTTAATCTCATGACGCCTTAAAACTTAACAAATGTTATCACGTAAACTTGCATGAATTACATTCTAATGAAGTGAAGAGTTACCCTTACTTCCTGCAAGAATGGCTGTATTCACATGATATAATTGACTGGGACAAGAGCAGGATTAACTATGCTTTGCAGGTATCTACATCCAGAGGGCTATGTGGTTAGAATGGGGAGCTTAAACCCCCAAACAGACCTGGTTTGGTTTGGATTAAAGTGTATTGCCTCCCCATGAGCCTTTACCAAGGAACATCATTCTAACCCAATCAAAAATAGAGCATTTGCCCACTTCTGTCTATTCAGTCCTGCAAGGAAAAGAGTTTGTGTTCTAGAGCAGTTAGATAATCCAAGACTTCTATAACTGAAATCACTGCCAAAGTCTTGCCAGTCACCAATGTTCCATATCCACCACTATTTAAAGCCTTGTCAGCTTTCCTGCTACAAGGGTGAGATATTAGGCACTTTTGGAGGATGTAGGAAGGTATCCTGCTTTTTGCGGGGAGGCCATTTTTGACATACAGTGGAACTTAAAAGTTTGCAAACCCTTTTTGTGTATAACTATCATGGGATCATTTTATTCAATGAATAAATAAACAAATGTTGAATTTATATTTACCAACAAATTGCTCAGTAAATATATTAGACCAGTATAGATATATTTAGTTCTCATCAGCTCGCCATACCCTTCTGGGATTCGAACCCGGGCTACTTGCATATTAGGTAGACGTATTAATCTCTAAGCCATGGGCTCTCCTCACTTTGTCAGCTATACCAGGGGAGATTGTTTCTTCTGGTGAGACTGGCCTATTCGGGCACTCTAGTCTACCCAATTATGGGATGGAGCATACTGCTTCCGCTTTTGCCTTTCAGCCCCAATCCAGGAGTCTTCGCAGGCATTCGTTTTCGCCACAAACTATTTTTATGTGTTGAATATTTTATTTCTTTTGTCGGTAAATATATATTCAACACAAAAGCAGTTTGTTGCAAAAGAGACTGCCTATGAAGGCTCGTGGATTGGGACTGAAAGGCGAAAGCAGTATGCTCCATCCCATAATTGGGTAGACTAGGGTGCCCTGATAGACCAGTCCCACAGGAAGGAACATTTAAATAAATAAGTAGCTCAGTTGTTTGACTGAGTTCTCTTTATCTTGGTTTAGGACTTGTGTGGAGAAGTTTTAGATCATATTTATGCAGAAATATTGAGAAGTCAAACAGATTCACAAACTTTTCAGTGCTGCTTTAAGTAGTGTGATCCTGTACTACTCATAACATTGACAGTTAAACATAGTTTGTTAGCCTTTAAGCTAAATGCGATGTTCCTCAACCTGAACCTAAGATGGATGGATGCATGCTGGCTGGGGAATTCTGGGAGTTGAAGTCCACCCCTCTTCGTGTTGTTCAGATTGATAAACACTGAGCTAATGCAAGGCCTCGTGCTATTTTCATGACAGAAGACTAATGTAGCAATGCCTTAGGAAACAGAACTTTGCAAACACAAGCTTCAAGTTCTGCATGGTGAAAATAGGAAATGGTGACTGCATATACAAAAAGAAATATCAAATTAAAAATATATGCCTACTATTCTTTAAAAAAAAAACCAAATTATTTATCTATATATTTAGATGTCAGCTGAAATTATTGGAAAATTTAAAAAGTAGTTTCATCATCATACCTTTATTAGTCACAAAGCTCTATTACCAGCTCTATGTTGGCCTAAAAAAAGCCTAATACCCACCAAAATGGCAGAATTTTACCAGGAAGGTTTAACTTAAATATTCCTATGACAAGTATTTTTATGAAAGACTTTCTGCAAAGACATTCGACTTGCATCCTTGGCTACAAACCTTGGACGCAGTCTTTTTAGAACCAAGCTTCACCATTTTGAGGAAAGGTTAATTCCTGCAAAGTGAACAGATTTTCTTCAGCATCACTCTAGCAGAACAAGACTGGAGAACCTGTCCAAGCAACCAAAATTCTGTTCTCCTTCAGAGGACATCGGATACGAAGAACCTCATGCACTCTGTTTAATTTTATAAAATGTGGATTTTCAGCAACTCGGAGGATGAAGCCCATTAAAATGAGGTGTCCTTTCCAATGCAAAAGTCCTCAAGAGAAAACCAAAGTGGTGGGAAAAGGTCTTAGCAGGATCTCTTGTGGGAATCCCACTTGGGAGAGCAAAACGCAGACCTGAGAGAGGCAAAAGGAGGCAGAGTAAATGGGCACTTTTCACAAAATCTGTACTGCCTACTCCTGCCAATGAACCGATCACCACAATGTACGTTTTCACAGTGCCTGATCAGTGAAGAAGGATTTGGTCTTTCGACAAGTGGGATTCACACAAAGCGGGCAACTCAGGGTTAACTGCTTGGAGCACAGTTCCTTCGACTTGAGGTGTGAGCAGACCAAATCTGCCAGAGCCTGAAAAATACAAAAAACAAAACAAAACATTGAAGTAAAATGAGCACAATAACTTTCTAATACAGGGGTCATCCAAACTTGGCAAGTCTTAAAATTGCCAAGTTTGGAGACCTCTGTTATAATCTGTTAGCAAGCTATTCTATAAACAAGTAATATTTTAAGCATAATGATAAGGTAAGACAAAAATTATTGTCATTTTTTATTGTGGGCACACTGGAACACATTAAAAATGAAATTCTGTTGCCTGCTCTCATAAGTGTACACATACATAACACACATATCAACATGCTATATACATATACATATATATACATATGTTTTTTTTTAAAGTTTTCGCGGGTACTTACATGTGTGCTGTTCAGCTTCCTTCGGGTATTATCCCACGTCATTGTAGTGCTTTTAAAGTTGTAGCAACATTTCAGCAGAATCTCATCTGCCATCATCAGGCTTCTGTATTGAGTTTGTATGTGGGTCAGGCTCTCACAGCCGTTGGTTTTAAATTTGAGGCTAGCCTATTGCTGTGGCAGGATGTTTTTTTCTACATCCTGATTGGTTGGGAGTCTTGGTCTGTGTTTATTGGACTTGGAGTTTGTCTGATTGGTGTTTCTGGTTTCTTCTGTCTGTTTTGTGGCTTTGATTGGCTGGCAATACTCTGTTCCTGCACTGGAGGCTTTCAGTGAAGCTTGGCTTCGTGTAAAAGGAGGGCTATTATCTATTAGGAAGCCAGGTTTCATCTGGGTGCCTGGTTGGGGTGTGTTTGAGCTGGAGGCATAAGAGGGAGTCTGTTTGTGCCCAGGTGTTTGCCTGGCTTGTGGTGTGGAGATCTTTCTATTTGAGAGTGCAGGCTTCCAAATGATTAACAGTCTGGTGGAATCATCTATTCTATTCATGCTGTCAGGTCTTTTTTCAATCTCTATGGCTTCTCTGATGATTCTGTGGTTGGGGTTTTCTATAGTGGCTAGGGTTTTGGTGCCATTGAAGTTGATGTTGTGACCTGTGGTTTTAATGTGTTGGACTAGTGAGGAGGTGTATTCCAGCTTTTTTACTGCATTTTTGTGTTCATCCAGGCGGGTACTTATTCTTCTATTGTTCTGTCCAATGTATGTGGCCGGGCATCAACTTCGCGGGTACTAACGTGTGCTGTTTTCATGTGTACTTACATGTGTGCTGTTGTAGTTGTGCACAACTACAATGACGTGGGATAATACCCAAAGGAAGCTGAACAGCACACACATATATATATATATATATATATATATATGTATGTATGTGTGTGTGTGTATGTGTGTGTATATGTATGTGTGTATGTATATATCTATATATATCTATATATATCTATATATATCTATATATCTATGGATATATGGATCTTTGGTTGTTCGGGTTTTCTCCCGCGTAAAATTGGAAGTATCTAGGCAACGTTTCGATGAAGTCTCATTCATCATCTTCAGGCTTGTTTCTTCAGCTCTGTGCTTCTCAGAGTAATGTGAGCTTGCAGCTGCTTCTTCCTTTTAACTGCTAGTGGGGGTGTGACTTGATTGGGTGGGGGCTTGGTTGTGTTCTGATTGGGTGGGGGTGTGTTCTGTTTAGGTGGGGGGGTTGGCTGTGTTCTGATTGGCTGGGGGTGTGTTCTGTTTAGGTGGGGGCTTGGTTGTGCTCAGGTTAGTCTTCGTTGCTGGGGGATTTGAGCTGGTGAGCTGTGATCCTGTTGTTTGGCTTTGTGTTCGTGGTTGTGCCACATCTTCATGGTGGGTATCAGTTCGCTTCTTGTATGGGTCAGAGGGGTTTGAAGCAAGTAGTGGTGCAGCTGCAGTACGTGGAAGTGTGGTGGTAGCATCTTGTGTGGCACTCGTGGGTGTGGGTCTGGTGTCATTCTTCATGTTAGGTACTCGTTTATTAATGAGGGCAGGTTTCCAAACGGTTGTTAGGCGGGAGGTATCATCTCGTTTATTCATGCTGTGTGGGCATTTTTCTATCTCTATGGCTTCTCTGATTATTCTGTTGTTGAAGTGTTCGGTTTTGAACACTTCAAAATACCAGAACTATTGCCAGTTGTTACTATCAGTATTTTGGCAAACAAGTTTGGCCAGCCAGAAGATGCATAGTTGTCTGCCACAGAGAAATATTCATCTCTGCCCCCTGCCTTTTATCCCCAGAGCTAGGGTGGGGCTTCGCTATCAGCAGTGGCTCTTCCATCCCGAGAATCAGCCCATGGATTTCCACTGCTCTCCTGTCCTCGGTCTTCTGCACATCAGTGTGTTTGGCACTGGACCCAGCTGTTCCTTCTCTTCCTCATCAGCCATCTCCAGATCTGGGGGCCGTTGACTCTCTATCTCAGAGCTGATGGCCGGCCCAGGCTGCTTCTGTCTCTCTCTCTCTCTGACAGCTCCATTCCCCCTTCCTCCTTGGAGCTCTCATGTTCCCTGATGCTGACACTGACTCTCATACCTCCTCCTCCTCCTCTGATTCAGCTGCTGGAGGGCCAACAGCCAAAAGGCCACAACATAATAGAAGACTTGCCTACTACCATGAAAACCCTATAATAGGCCTATCATTCTGTAAGCCACCTCGAGTCGCTATGGGCGAATAGGCGGCAATATAAATTCAATAAATAAAATAAAATAAAAACAAATAATAAATATCACACTTTAGCAAAATCATTGCAAGCTGGCAGAATTCCTCCATCTAAGAGGCCTGCTTCGATAAATAAGGTGATCCCACCCACTTGGTGATCCTCGGCCCTCCCAAAATGCTACATGTGTCCAGCAAAAGAGAGCCATTCCTGCCAGATAAGCAGGAATCTATCCATGGTGGTTTCTCTGGAGAATCCCACATTTCTCCCTCTCTGAGGAAGATGGACGGTTCAGAAATGTGAAAAATAAATAAAATAAAAAACTTTCTTAGGGAAATAGGGAAGCGGTACCTTGGCGAACAATGGATTTCCATTCAAGGATTCCGCTCTTCTGATATTTTCAACTCCACACTGAAGAATAAAAGAAGGAAAACAGTTGAGACACAATACCCAACTGGTCTTTGGCTAAAGCAATAGGAATGGAATTAGAGCTGCATTCAGCTCATTTTCACAGGCACAAAAAGAGCAGTTTCCCCATATTTTGTTCTCATTTATTTATTCATTCGATTTCTATGTCTGCCCAAAGTAATTTGCTATGGGTGGCTACAGATCCTGAAAACACAAAATAATAAAGTAAAGTAAACAACAAAGTAAAACCAGAGGTGGTGTTTGCCGGTTCTCTGAACTCGTCAAAATTTCCACTACTGGTACACCAGAACTGGTCTGAACCGGCTGAATAAGACTAACATCAACTGCTTATCCCAATGTTTCTCAACCTTGGCAACTTTACCATATTTGGATTACAATTCCCGGAATTCCCCAATTAACATACTGGCTGGGGAGCTCTGGGAATTGAAGTCCACATATCTTAAAGTTGTCAAGGTAGAGAAACACTGCTTTATCCAACCCTACTCACCACAAGCCAACAAAAAACAAGTTTTCTTTTAACATGAGTACATATTTTTGTCAATTTGATTAAAGGCTTCAAGTTTTTACAAGGATTAAGGAGATCTTTGTTCAAACTCATACTTAGTTATGGAAGCTCATTAAGTGACTTGAGTTCAATTGTGCTTTTAGCCTGAATTGCTTTTCTGGGGGGGACAGGGGACTAAAGAAGATGTACTATGTATGTGATTTTCAACTCTTAAGGAAAGATGGAATAGAAATTTAAGTAACAGTAGTAGTAGTAGTTGTAATGTAATTCTACTAATGCTAACACTAATATCCAATCAGTAGCATGGGAGCAGGATCTACAATGCCTGCAGAGACTGCCTTTGGCACCAGTCAAATTCTCTGCTCCATCCATTTTTTATAATTTTTAAAATAATGACAATGATCTAAAATTCTTAGGTAATGTACACAGTGATGGGTTAAAGATCACCTGTCTATTTGGACAAGAAGCACCCTGGGAATTAAAGTCCACATATCTTTAAATTGTCAAGATTGAGAAACATTGTTATGTGGGCTAGAAAGGAAGGTGTAGGACGCCCTCACTTTCTTGCCTTTGGGAAAATAGTTGTTTCCTGGCTGTCTATTGTCATTCTGGTAGCCATCTGTGACTGCACAAGCAACATTTCCTCAAAATCCCATTTGCCCAAATGGATTTTCCAACAGTAGATGGACATTGGTTAGGCTGGCTTGGAATCCTGGGAGCTGTGGTTCCAACAGCTTAGATATCACTAGGCTGAAAACCACTGAGTCAGAAATGGCCCTGTGTCCTCATCTCTATGAGCCCAGGTCAAACATGCATCTTTTCTCTTTCAACTTACAGCTCCTTTGTGTAATATTGCAACTGTGGAAAGGCTGAGGAAAATCCAACCTGTAATAATCCTTTTTGGAAACACTTGCTTCCTGTTAAGGAGCTACAGGCAAACAGTGGTGAGAAAAACAATGGCCTTACCTCATTGGCTAAGACCTGCGCATATTCAATGTCAAGTTCATAGAGTGTTTCAATGTGATCACTGGTAAACGCAATTGGAACCAACAAGATGTTCTTCTTTCCCCTTTGGCAAAGTCCCTTAATAGTGTCATCTGTCTGAGGACCCAACCAAGCCATCGGGCCGACCTAAAACAACAAAAGAGAGGAGTTTTTAGAAAGGACAATTTTCTATTGTTGTGGTGATGGTTGTTCACATTTATGTCTGATTCTTCATGACCTCATGGACCACAACAGGCCACGCCCCCGTCTTCCACTGTCTCCTGCAGTTTGCCCAAATTCATGTTCATTGAGTTGATGACACAATCTAACCATCTCAACCTCTGCCCTTCCGTTCTCCTTTTTTTGCCTTCGATCTTACCCAACCTCAGGGTCTTTCTCAATAAGTTTCTGTGTCAACTCCTAAAACATTTTCTATGCCCATTTTATAGCTGCCAACAGAAGCGGGAGGATGAGTTTGAAAAAGCAATGCAGCAGTTTGGAAGTTAAAGTACATTCCATGCATACGTTGCAAAGATTATATTAACCGACTGGAGTTTCTGCCATGCAAAACTCCAATTGGAGAACATGATTGATGACTCTTGGCTATGGACATGTTTTGCTGCAGAATATGCATTATGATACACCCAGAGGGGTCGGGGAAAACCAGGGTCAAGGGTGACAGTGAATTTTGTGTCTCAGAATCAGCTCCATCCAGGCCATGCCAATATGTTGCTCCTAATGAATTCTTTGAAGCTTTTTGAAGTTTGGCTCAAGGGTCATGATTTAAATAGGGCAATTGCTGGAATCCCGACACTCTGCTTTTTTTACCCCCTTTCTCAAAACATCAGCTTCATTTCTTAACAAATGTTGGTAAGAGGCATAGGAATGTTTTGTGAGCTGACAGCAGTTTTTTGATAGCAAAAGATTTGGTGCCCTTTCATTCTTCTATTGTATTTTTAAATGTCCTAGTCTAGCCTAAAACCTTAGTATTTCCTCAGTAATCTCGTATACAAGTATGGTCATCACCATCCTTAATTTCTTCTGGGCCCAACATCTGAAACAAGCTGTCTTATTTGAGTGATGTATAACATCAAAACATACTTTACAACAATCAGCAGATGAAGCCAGAGGAAGTCCCAGACCCATCCCCTCTTCATCTTAGGGCACACAGGGAGGAGTGGATAAGGGAGAAACATGAATGGCGTGGTCTAGGGGAAGGAAGGCCTTGATCGCCTTCATGGGCTGCAGCTGTGAGGACTGTTTAAAAGGACATGGGCACTGTGGACATAGGCCAGTCCAAATGGACACTGCGCACTGGCCAGTGCTGGAAGCCAAGTGTGAAAATATTTCTGGTCTGTCAGTTCTTATCTGAGTTCTGGCATCCTTCCCAGTGTGTGTATTTCAATATCTGTGGATGTCTTCAAGCTCTTATCCTGCATTATCTCATTAATTGCTTCAGTGTGGTTTGTATTGTTTTTTCCTATCTATAATTTATATGTATAGTTGGAACAGAATTTCTTCCTTTTCGCAACTGTTTGTGGGGGAGTTTTTTCTTGAGTCAATGATAATTGGACCTTTAAAGCCAAGTTGAAAGAATGAAATGGACTTCACCTGTTTTTGTGACTTTGTTGCTTTTGTATCCCACCCTGGATCATCACAGATGGAGAAGCATTTTATCAGAGTTCCCTGTGGGATGGCATACCTTGGACTGCCACACAAGCCTATATGGATTACAATGGCCAAGTTTCTCCATCACCTTTTGAACAGTAGCTCCCACTTCTTGTGGATATGGATCACCACGATTAACTACCTGCAGCACGGAAACAAGAAAGAAGACAAGCAATTTTTCTGAAAGAAGAACACTTATTTGATTAAAGCAAAGGCCTTAAATTATTTTCTAGTCCTGAGCTCCCAAAGTCCTCTAATCTTTATGATTTTTCACATGCATAAAAAGTTAATTTTCATTTCTTCTATTTTTTAATTTGTTTTATTATATAAAATGCAAAGAAAAATAAAATAGGAAATTAAGGGAAGGAAAAGAAGCAGGGATAAGGTGATGGTGTGAGATAACAAGGGAGATAAAAAAGAAAAGGGAAAAAAAGGCACTGACTTCCAACTCTTCTTCGCGCAGTACAAGATAAAACCATTCCAACCTCTTTTTGCTTTTATACGTTAACATATAAGTAGCCATTTCTATAATGACAAATCTTTTTGATCCACAAAAGGAAAGTCAAAGTTTCATTTTTTTTAATCATAAGCACAACATCCAGAAGTGATATCCAAATGAGAATATATTTTCCTCTTTGAATAAAATAATCAATTTCACCATTCCTGCTTTATCTTCCTTGTTACAAAAATAGTATGCATTTCTAGTTACACCTATTTATCTCTCTGAACTGTTACTATTTTTATTAACAAAACTCATTGCATTCTTTCAATTTCTTTAACCTTGATGAAAAGAAACCCCCTCTTTTTTTTACCCTCTTTTTAAGGCACTAAACTTTTTAAAGCCTTTTTTTTAAGTTAACTTTTTAACATTTAAAATTTATAGCAGTGGCACTTTATATAGCGCTTCACAGCCTTCTCTAAGTTGTTTACAGAGTCAGCCTATTGCCCCCAACAATCTGGCTCCTCATTTTACCTACCCCAGAAGGATGGAAGGCTAACCTTGAACCTTGTGAGATTTGAACTGCCACATTGCAGGCAGCCAGCAGGCAGCAGAAGTAGCCTGCAGTGCTGCATTCTAACCACTGCACCACTGTGGCCCTTTCTAAGTTAACTTTAAAACCAGGAACTGACTATGCTACAGAATCATAGTCCAGAATTTAGGTAATTGAGAAGAAGCAGAACATAACTGTCTGCCTCCCAGGTTACATTGGAATATTTCAAACTGGGTCTCTAAAACCACTTTCGTGGCAGAGGTAAGATCAAACTAATGATATTTCAGGGATGCTCAACTATGCACAGAAGCATAATCTAGCAAAGCATTTGTTGAAATGTCCAAGAAAGGGCTACTGCAGTATATCTAGTCCTCAATTTATGACCAAAATGGACACAAGAATTTCCATTGCTAAGCAAAACAATTGTTAAATGAGTCACCCCTGATTTTATAACCTTTTCTTGCCATGGTTGTTAAATGAATCACGGCAACTGTTATGTGATTCATGCGGTTGTTACAAGAATCCAGCCTTCCCCATTGATTTTCTTGTTGGAAGGTTATAAATGGAGAGATCACATGACCCCAGGATGCTGCAGTCTGGTTGCCAAGCACCCAAATTTTGATCAAGTGACCACTGGGATGCTGCTGTAAGTTGAGGACTACCTGTGGATAAAGCAACCATCTCTAAGCAAAGTGAAGTTGCTGGTTAAAGATCTGTCTAAGCTAGCTGCCTGTTTTGTTTTTTCAAATGGTCATCTTTTTCCAAAGTCCATTAAAAATAGCCACAGTTTCTCCTAGCCTTGAAACCACATTGATTAGGAAATCAATATATTTATAGATTTTCATTTTTAATACACAGGATTGCTTTAACTGGAGTTATGCTCCAGCAGCAGCATTATTGGCGGGACAGTTTTCAAACCTATTTTGGATCTACTGCATTGCTGAGTTGTTTCTGTTTTTGCTAAAGACCACTAGATGGTGCCAGGTTTCCACAAATTGCAAAACCTGAAGCGCCAGGAGACCATCTCAAGTTTTAATGCCACATTTCTTTCAAAACAGAACATTTATCAGCTCTGCTTTACACTATTTGGTTATGCTGTTAGAACCGTTTGACAATGACTTCCAGAAAAAACAGCATTAACATTTGGAGTTCGTGTTCCTTCTTTTAAGTTACAGAAATCACTCTAACAAAGAATGTGGATTCAAGCACGAAGCCTATTTTTTATAAGAAATATATGAACAGCCTAACAAAATACCTTCAGATGCACTTGTGCTAAATTTTAAGCACAGGGGAAAAAAAACTTTCCTGCTTTAATTCTTTGCAGATTGTTTCCTGAAAAGAATTATTATTATCTGGAATTTCATCACGCCCGCTTTTGTATCCTCAGTCCTGGCAATCACCCTAACAAACATGCATGTTGTATCAATCAATGTGGGTTTCAAAGTGGTTTACTACCGGTTTGGTGGGTATGGCTTGGTGGGCGCACTTTGTGCGTGCGCGCACACACTTTGCATGTACGCATGTGCCAAACACATGCTTTGCACACACAGAGAGGCTTTCCTACTCACTTCCTGCACTTCTGCACTCTCCCTTCAACAACTGACACGCAGCAATCTGCCGTGCCATGCAAAACATCTGCACTTCAAATGCAGGAAGTATGGTCAGTATGGGAGCCCTGGTGGGCAGATGGAACCAACAGCAGCTCATCAGAGACAGCCAATTCGGTCTTAGCTGATCTTCAGAGCTACCAGATCGCCAGAACCGGCCTGAACCAGTAGCATCCCCACCTCTGGAAAATAAGGTGTGTGAAAGCTATTAAGGAGACCTAGGGAGAACATCAACACAATGTTTGTTAGATCCTTCGGTTTATTCCTATATCTGCAGGTATGTTTCTGGCTGGCTGTCAAGAACAGGGCACCTAGAGGCATGTTTCATGTGCTTTTAGGTAATGTTCTCCAGGTTGTAAACTTTTCTTTTATCATTGAAATCTTGCAAGGCTTCCATCGTTTTCACATGACATCATGAGAAATTTCTGAGGTCTACACACAACGATGCAAAAACAGAACTGAGATTGCTGAAATCATAAAAGATCCCAGAATCTCATGAGATTCTAACAAAGTTGAGTATATAGATAAATATGTATGTATGTATTTATTTGCCTGGACCACTGTGCAAAATCAGTTAAGAATACACCTACTGCTAACAAAGATCACCAAGTCTGACTATACTCAGTTTCTTTTCTTGCTGTGATTCAACATCAGTCTTTGCTATTTCATCCTGTTTCAGGACTCCATCTTTACACAAAAATAAACAACCATATAGTTGCTATATGGGCTGTTGGTCTGAGCGCTGAGCCTGGCATTGTGGTTGCAAACGTTTCATCCCCATTCAGGGAGAAATCGTCAGTGTGCTTTGAATTGCTATATTCTGTTATCCTGAACTGATGAAATGGCTCAAGTACAAGGTAGATGTCAACTCATAAAATATTTCTATGATCTTTTTTAGAGTTGCCAACAGAAAGGGAGGGGGGAGCAGCGCAGCAGCTTGCATTCCATAAATGTTTTCAAAGATAGTTTCTAGGTGACCGAAGTTTCTGCCATGCAAAATTCTAACTGGAGAGCATGATTGATGACTCTTGGCTATGAATGTGTCCCATTGGAGAATATGAATCACGATACACCCTGGGGGTGGAGGGAAAACAAGGGTCAAGGGTGACAATGAATTATGTATCTCAGAGTCAGCTACACCCAGGCAGTGCCAGCATGTTAACTCCCAATAAATCCTTTTTAAGTTTTGGAAGTTTGGCTCGAGACTCATGATTTAAATGGAGGTAACTGCTGGAATCCTGATAGTAGATTTCTATTAGACAGATGGAAAATACTTTCAGCTTTAAAGCAAAGATTTAACAACTGATTGCTGCTACTCACTGACATTGGTAGAGAATGAGCAGAGAAAAGGATCACCGCCTCTTTTCTCTTATCCGGTGGAAATAAGTCTAGTTCTTTCTTTATGTGGTCTGCAAAACACTGGAAAGCAAAAATAAGGAACGTAAGGATTTAAGGGCATTAAATACAGGTAGTCTTCGATTTATGATGGTCACTTTACAAATGTCTGAAATTACAATACGTACAGTAATAAGTATGTTCCAAAGTTCCAACAGCTCCTCCACCACCCCCCAACATGGTCATGTGACTGCATTTCAGGCACTCAGCAACTGGGCCACATTTATGTCTACTTGCAATGTCCTGTGGCAATGTCACTTAACAATCAATCACATGATTTGCACTCATGACTGCCATAAAAACTGTGTAAAAATCAGGTATGGTCCTCTTTAGTGCCTTGACTGCAATGACTTATGTCTCAAATTCTAATCCCGATTGTAGTCGTAAGTCAAGGGCTCAGATAAAACAAAGGACATCCAGACAAGCCTACCAATAAAGAAACCCTTTCTGAGGAGAAGTGGGAGGAAAGGAAACTGAAAAAGACATGACAACACTCTTGAGAAATCTGAAATAACTTTGTGTGAAATCTCTTTCTCTATACCTGAATGAGGAGAGGATGTGTTGGCCACCTGTCAATCGTACTCCACTTCATCTTTGGTTTTTCTCCTTTTTGGTGATAGTAGCGATATATTGCATTCAAACTGCTTCCTGAAGGATGCAAAATAATGAAGTAGAACAAAAGGATAACCCAAGAACAGATCATCCCCTCCCCTTCTTACAAGTCTTTTTTTCAAATCTCTTTCCCCAAGTCCTCTGAAATTTATGCTGCAGCCATTACCAAACCTGAGCCCCAACCAATAACCCGCTAACGTAATATTTTGAGGTGGGACAGAAATAAGAACTAGAGTGTAAGCCTTAAAATGAGCTACACCCTTTAAAAAAGGAGGGTTGAAAGCTGTAAAAAAATGGAAAATGCTGATTTGTTTCATGACATTAAGACAGGTGGACTTCAACTCCCAGAATTCCCCAGCCAGCAATGTGGCAGAGGAATTCTGGGAGTTGAAGTCCACCTATCTTAAAGTTGCCATGTTTGAAAAAACTGTCCTAACCTATCATCCCCAAAGTAGACAAGCAAGCTGAATCCATTTCTGCTCTCTATCTTGTGACATAATTATGTCCTCTTTAGCCCAAGTTTTTAAGTCGCCCATCCCTGGTTTTGACCCACTCCTCCTTTTGGAACTTAGCAAATGACCTTGTTCTGCAAGGAATTCACCTGTGGTGGAACAACTATACTGTGGATACTGCGTGAAAGCAATGGCTCTTTCAATACCATCTTCTTCCATCTCTTCAATCGCTTCTTCCGTCAAAGGATGGACATAACGAAAGCCAATATAATATTTGTGCGGAGCTGAAAGCAAAAGAGAATGAGTGGCTGTCTACCAGTCTATGGAACAAACTTTTTCTTCGAGGTATATCGACTAAGGCAATTTTCCTCAATCTATACCAGTGTTTCTCAATCTTGGCAATTTTGTGGACTTCTGAACTGAAGAAGCTTCTTGGATGAGAAGCAAAACAATTTCAAGGGGAAAAGATATCAAGAAAATCCAGTTGCCTTTTGAGAAAGCATCTTTGGAATAAACATGAACTGGTTGATTGAGAATCTCTCAGACATTTGTGGACTTCAGTTCCCAGAATTAACTATCAACTATCATAGATTTAGAAACATTGATCCACACCTTCCAGCTACTTGGGACAGCTACTCCCTACAACCCTGACCTAGCACATTGGATAGAATAATTATGGTCCAACTCCCTCCTCTAATGGGATACACACCTAATGAGAAGCACACATTTCCCATGTTGTCCCCACAAGATGACCTGGCTTTTTATCCAGGCATTGGGGTAAATAAAGTAAGGATGACTAGAAATGGTTTTGGGGTATCCCAAGGTGATGACTGAAGCTCCAAGTTATGCTCTGTTTTATTATTTTTATGGTTGTGTGTTTTATTATTGTGAGCAGCCCAGAGTTGTGCTTTAGGTTGGGCAACCATACAAATCTTTCAATAATTAAAAACTCCAAAGCATCTGGAGAAGTGGAAAAAATTGTTCAGGTGAGCAACAATTCTGGAGATCAGATTAAATGAGTCTGCTAGCAAAGAGGATCATAATAAACTCCTTTAGGGTCACCTTTGCATAATATGTGGGCCAGCCCAGTATGGGAATCAGCCAGTTTGCACCGGTTCACACAAACCGGTAGCTAAATCCCATGTCACACTGCCCAATGGATGCAAAAAGGACACAACGGACAAGCAAAATATTCCATCCGTTGTTATCCGCTCTCAAAAGGGGCAAAAATTTGCATAAGCAGAGCGGATAACACGGAAAGGAACGGACGTGGGGAGGACGCAGAGCGGATGTATAGAGGATGCAGAGCGGATGTATAGAAGATGCGTAGAGGATGCAGAGTGGATGCGTAGAGGATGCAGAGCGGATGCAGAGCGGATGGGTAGAGGATGCGTAGAGGATGCAGAGCGGATGCAGAGCAGATGAGCTGCATCCGCTTTCATCCTTTCTCCGTCCGTGCTACTAATGCTGCACGTCCGTTCTGCTTCCTCCCTGCGTCCGTTTACCGCTGGAACGGATTTGAGTTGTGCGGATGCACAGCGGATGCCTAGCGGATATAGCAGATGCGTAATGGATGCAGAACGGATGTCCCCCGTATGCCTAGAGGATGCAGAACAGATGCATTGGATACATTTTCAGCGCAAAAGTTTTAGGCAGCCCAAAACTTTCTGAGCGGATGAAACGTCAATAAACGGATGTTGGATGGATAGAGAGGAAGCAAAACGGAGGCAGTGAGTACATCGCGTTAACCAACGGATGGCAAGCTTTTTTGTCCGTTTTACATCATCTTTGCATCCGTTGGTGCAGTGTGACATGGGCTTAACATTCTGAGGAGTTCCGTGAACTAGTTGTTGGCAGAAATCTTCCAACAGCCCTTTCTTTTTCCCCCCTTACGGGATTAATCCTGTCAGGAAGGCAGGAGGAAGGCGTTCTGGTATGCCTGTGTGTGTTGTTTCTAGCCTAATTCTTATCTTTATTTTTGCCCTGCTTAAGTGTTTTCCAAAATTGCGTCTGGTTTAAACCTTGTTGGCCATGCCCACCCAGCCACACCTACCCAATCGATCATTAGGGCAGAGAACTGGTTATTAAATTTTTTATTATTTGAATCCCACCACTGGACCAATCCTACTGTTAGGCAGAATGGCAGCCATAGGTAGGAGATGTTTGGGGATTGGGGAAGCACTGTGTACACTGTTGTGTGCGTGATAAGACTGGTTTTACAAGACTGGTTCTACACTCCTTAAATTAGTCCATACTCGCAAGGACAAAGACACTTCACTGTCACCCAAACTAAAAGAAGATTCCAAGGATGCTATCTGGTCCTTCAAAGACTTTGAATACCTAACTGCTTTAAGTATATGGAGATTTTCAGCCATCCAGGTCATAATTGTCTCAAAGGTGCTTTTTTTCAAAAAGCAATTGGATAAATGTTGTTTTTTCTTGCATAGAAGAACAGCTCAGAGAGAGAGAGAGAGAGAAAGAGAGAGAGAGAGAGAGAGAGAGAGAGAGAGAGAGAGAGAGAGAGAGAATA
>BLBF01000010.1:11627420-11639126 GCA_015471245.1 Laticauda colubrina
TAAATTAAATTAAATTAAATTAAATTAAATTAAATTAAATTAAATTAAATTAATTAATTCATTCATGTAAAATTTTACCTGGGACTGGATGGGAAATCATCAAGAAATCCTAGATCATGGGCTAAACTGGGATTTTTTTTTAAAAAAAAGAAAAATTGTAGATGAAGTCAATGCAAGCCACGTCGAAATAGTTTCCAAGAAAACTACAATGAAGTGTCTCTATAGTCACCAACAGTTAAGCTCAATTTGAGTGAATATTTACTCTTTTAAAATCTTTGATACAACTACAACACAGAGGACTTTAAATCTTCAATTGCGACCTTTTCCTCCACAAGGAAAAATGGTGGGATTGTGCATTTATTCTGGGAAGAGCTATATGTGCCCTTTATCCAGGTGAAAAATATAATATTTCAAAAACTTCTAGCAATAATAAAATGTCACTTCTTAAAAAAAAAAAATCAGTGCAACAGGCAGCCCCCCCCCCCCCCAGCTCAACCAAGAACATCACAAATCCTGCCTTGATCTAAGCAGTGCTTCTCCTCGCTGTCTTGAAAATTTCTCCTGCAAAGACATTAGCATTTTTGCCATGGTGTAGAATTTAAAAAAATAAATACATTCTGTGACATAATCAGAGTCCACGTTAAGATGCAAGAGACGTTCAAACAGATAAAGTCAGGGCGGCTTTCAATTGGGAAACCACACTGTAAAGTAAGGAGTGAGAAGGTCTGACAAGTGCAGATAATACTTCCTAAACCATTAACTTGCTGCCCTGAAGTCCCAACCCTTTAACTGCCTAATTTGATGAAAAAGTTTCTGACTGTTTAAGAGTGGAAAGTCCTCGGGGCTCTCTGAGCTTGGTTGTTGAAGGAGTTCTTTCCGTTTTCTGGCCTGCATCCCAAAATTAGGATTGCCTACTGGGTCCACAAAGGACATGGTGGCTCAGTGGCTAAGATGCTGAGCTTGTCGATCAGAAAGATTGGCGGATCAGCAATTCGAATTCCTAGTGCCGCATAACAGACTGAGCTCCTGTTACTTGTCCCAGCTTCTGGCAACCTAGCAGTTCAAAAGCATGTAAAAAATGCAAGTAGAAAAATAGGGACCACTTTGGTGGGAAGGTCACAGCGTTCCATGCGCCTTATCGGCGTTTAGTCATGCCGGCCACATGACCACAGAGACGTCTTCAGACAGCGCTGGCTCTTCAGCTTTGTAACCGAGATTTGTAATGGAGATTAGAGCCGGAAGTGACGAGCACGTATGTGCGAGGGGAACCTTTACCTTTACTAGGTCCACACCTACTAGGAATTCACACCTACTAGGAATTTCATTGCCCCTTGCTTGATGCTGCAGCAAAGGAACAATATGGCACAGCCTGAGTCCAAATGACATGGAACAATGTGAATCCATGTTACTCAAGGAATCATCTCACCCTCCTGGCGCAGGCAGAAAAAGCCTGCTGAGATCCCGTCAGCTAAGAAATCTGAGCTGGTGGGATTCAGGAGAAAAGCCTTTTCTGCCATGGACCCTGCCCTCTGTTATCCCCTCAAGGTCCTCCCTTAGCCTTCTGAAATCTAGTTCTGCCGATTAGCCTGGGGACCGGATTTTGAGGGGAAGGGTGCCATTCTGGAAGAATTTATTGGATTAAACAGAAGATCCCACCTCCATCTGTTGTATTCTCCTGCCATTTTAACTAATTTTTAACCTAATGTTATATTTACTTTTTTAATCTTTCATAATGCTGTTTTTAATAAATTATAAGCTGCCCAGAGTCATCTGACTGCGTTGGATGGTATATAAATTTAATAAGTAAATAAATAAATAATGAACTCAATTATAATTATTATTAGTATTAGTGGCATAGTCCATCAGATTATTATTAACGGTATTTATACAGCTGCCCATCTGGCAAGAAATTACTCTGGGCAGCGTGCAACAAGCACTAAGCACTATCAATATGTAAAAATGTTCATTATGAAAATATAAAAGGCCATTATAAAAAAGGGAAAAAAGCCACTATAAAAAATTAAAATATACAAACCCAGAGAGAGTAAAAAAAAAAATCAACCACAATGAAGCCATCTAAGAACAACTCTGGCTCCCTGTCCCTTTGCACAAACACTGAGAGTGCTGACAGAAGACTATTTACATACTCCCATATATTCCTCATCTTACAACCAATTCAATTGTTCAAAGCTACAACGACCTTGAAAAAAGTCACTTATGACTGCTACATGATCCTATTTGTCTGGATGCTTATATTTGTTCAAATGATGATCTTAGCCGAACAATAACTTACCAACCTATGAAATCTATTTCAGCATTTGGGAGGGTGATGGAACCATTTGAACAGAGCAGGGGTCCCCAAACTTGGCAACTTTAAGACTGGTGGATTTCAACTCCCAGAATTCCTCAGCATAGCATAGCTGGCTGAGGAATTCTGGGAGTTGAAGTCCAAAAGTCTAAAAGTTGCTAAGTTTGGAGACCTCTATGACAGAGGGATTTTGCAGGTTAAACCTTCCCCAGCCATGGGAAGATAGAGCCAATTCTCCCTCATCCAACAACATTGACCAGATGGATTACACCACACACGCACATAGATCATGCCTGAATCAGCTCCTGCTTGTCATCTCCAAAACTGGGTACTTGTATAGGTTACTTGTACAGTGTGTCTTGGAACTGTTCCTTCTTATCAACTGGTCCACATTCAAGGGAGGAACTGACTAGCTGTTGGGTGTAGCCAATGGCACTTTCTTTGTTTAATTATACAGGGTGTGTAAATGTTTCTGTGCAAACCACAGCCAAATGGTTGTTAATCACACAGAGGCACATGCAAATATCAAGATTCCTAATAGGAGCCACCTCACATTTTAAGAAAAGATGTCTAAAACTGTCATTTTCAGAAAACATTCTGAGGGAAATACTTCGAATATTTTTCTTAATCACATTTTCCTAGTGAAAGTTGTCAGATCTGCCAGATCTTACTTAGTTCTCACAAGATAATGATTCTTTCTCACGGCACCTACACTTGGGAGCATCCAGGGATGTGTGAAGTAATCACTAGGCCACCAGCAGAGTTCTCATTTGCATAGGTGAGAGAAAAGAAGAAAAAGTTCTAATGGTTGACCTCTTTACAAATAGCTGCAAACATGTTCTTCCTTCTGGAAAAATTTAACATTTTATCTCCCTATCCACGTATTGGTTGGATGGCATAACTCTTAAGAACATACAATGATTAGTACAGATCTCTTATGAAGGTTATTGAGCAGGGAATGGAAGGGATAGTATTTACTAACACATTACAAATCAAGGTGTTTGGGAACCCACACTTTACAGTGTTTTAGCAAGCAGCTGGAAAAACTAAATTAAGAATTTGTCAGCCATGTCTTTGCAGGGCCCAGAACAATGAAAGCAGTAAGCCTTACTTATTTTGGACATGGATTGTGGAGTTTGCTATACAAGTGTGATACTTTCATTAAAATGACAAAAGCATTCAGAGCCTCAGGGAACTTGTAATCACAGTACAGATTTAACCAACTAGTTTAGTTGCTCTCAAGAAAATGCTAGAAACTCTATATTACAAGAGTAAATGCAGGCATATTTTTTAAATACTCCCTCTCTTTTTTGGTTGTTACACAAAAATTGCTTCAGAAGATGGATGGATGGGTATATGATAGACCGACCGACCGACCGATAGACAGACAATGGAAGGAAAATAGACAGATAGATAAACAGGAAAGTAGGTAGGCAAATAGACGGGTGGATGGATAGATATATATAAATTTGATAGAGAGAAAGAGAAATAGATAATAGGATAATAGACAGGCAGGCAGACAGATGGACATAGATGATAGATAGATGATAGGTAGGTAGATAGACAGATGGGCAGACAGATGGACAGATTGATCGACAGATAGACAATAAAATAACCTTCACTGGAGCAAAGATAAAGCTGCACTTGAGTTTGATTATGTGGCTCTAACAAGATTGCTCGGGTTACAAGAAGAAAATGTGAGAAAAGTAACTTGCTCTTCTAGGCAAGAGCTCCCATATGAGAAGATAAGAGGTCTCCCAAATCCAATTTAACTGTAAATAAATCAATAAATAATTTCAAGGTTAGGGACTAAACTTTCCAATTCAACTCCAACCTAATTTAATTTTAAAAGCAATGCTGCATTATTACACTTCACTGGAAACCCTTCAGTAAGGGTATCCAACTACTATTCAGATTTCTGAACATGTTTTCCCCCATAGCAGCAGCTTCAACAAAAAAAAGAAATAAATATCTGAAATACCAGACTCAGGAGACATTTCATTCAGCAACTTCACCATGCCTTCCCCCTGGGCCTCGGTCCATTTCTTGATAGGTGATCCACCCCCAATTCGCCTGTACTGCTCTTGGATTTTTGGAGTGCGTCGCTTTGCAATAAAAGGTCCTAATTTACTGAAATAAGTAAAATAGACATGGTTAATAATCATAATTTTACCTTCTTTCCCCCTTGATGGGTTAAAAATGAAGTTTAATGCTGAACACACAGACACACTAAGAGTGCTAAAGCCACAACTGCTTGGATCCTCACATATACTATACCAATACACTACAACCTACATCTTAGGTTCTTAGGAAGGTTTTTTGTGTATAACGGTCAATACCATCTAAAAAACTGCAGCTGTGATGTCACATGTGTATATAATAACAATAATACAGACAAAAAGGCAAAATCCAGTCTAAGCATCTGACTGACTGTATGACCAACCATAATGATAATAGGATGTAGCAATTCCTCAATATTTTGCATCCTGGCCTTACCCAGAAGCGGTAGCTCTTTCATGTTGCAAGGGCTGATATAATCTGAAAAATGATTAATGGTTTCTAATACATTCTAGTATATTTATATTAATGTGTAATAAATGATTAAGAAACAGAAAGTAGGTACAAATAGGTGCAACTGGATAAAGAAAACATGTACACAGGAGTACTCATTCATTTCTTTAGATATAAATGTATTCTCCTTTTCCTTCTGGGTATTCTCAAAATATTTTGCTAATCCCTAAATTCCAGGTAAAGGCTGCAAGCAGAGAATTCTGCAAGCCTCATGGTGGAAAAAGATGACCTATCATCCTGCTAGCTTAGATCCCGAAGTAGCTAATATGCACTCTATGTGAATGAGAGGGCTTGGAAGAACCCATGATGCTACAGAAATGCAAAGAAAGGTCCTTTAGAAAAACAAAATTAATTATACTCATTCTGTGCAATTAAACAAGTTCTTAAGCCTCTCTCTCAAGTTCATTAAGATATCCAGTAGCTGGAGGATTTTCTTACTTTTGCACTGGAAGCGTCATTAGATCTCTATCAAGAAAAAGTCTTTGGAGGAACTCATGGACATCTTCTAGAGTCTCCGGGCCTCCCATATTTAACATTAAGATCCCTGTTTTAGGTTTCCTGTAGAGAAAAAAAAATAAAATGCTTTTCATATACCATTTATATATTTATAATTATAATTATAATGTCAGGATTCCAGCAGTTACTCCAATTGAGTAACGAGCCATATTCCCACAACTAAAAAAAAATTATTTGAAGTTAACTTTCTACATCCGGCATTTATTTGGGTATAGCCAACTCTGAGATACATAATTCACTGTCACCTTTGATCCTGCTTTCCCCCCCACCCCTCTGGGGGTATCATCCAACAAAAAACATCCATAGCCAAGAATCATCAATCATGCTCTCCAATTAGATTTTTTCCAGGCAGAAGCTTCAGTCATCTAATCAGTCTTTGAAGAAAATATGAATGGAATGTACTTTCGATTCCACACTGCTGCCTCCTCTTTGAAACTCCCCCCCCCTTTCAGTTGTCAACTATAAATACAAAATGTTTTATGAGTTGACAGCAGTGGTAGTATTCTACCAGTTTGGCCCGGTTCTTCCGAGCAGGTAGCAGCGATGAGCAGCAGAGACTGAACCAGTTTTCTCTGCCGCTCTGTTGTTTGGCCGACCCGCCCAACTGGGTTTCCATACTCACCTTTATCCTCTGAATTTGAAGTACAGCTGCTTTGCACAGCACAGAAGAGTGCCATGAGGCAGCTGCTGAAGTGACCGGGATAATGCAGGCTTGCAGGAGGTGAGTTAGAATGTCACTGCGCCTGCGCAAACGCCTCTGTACCTGCACAAAGTGCGTGTTTGTCACATGCGCACATACAAAGTGTCCGCACATGCGCAAAGCGCACCACCAAACCACACCCACCAAACTGGTAAATATATTTGAATTCCACCTCTGGTTGACAGTATAATTATATATTACAAAATTATAATTTATAATTAATTATAAAGTGATAATTTATAAATCAAAGTCAGATTTAATTTTTGGTAACTGTAGAGCTATATTTCTCAACCTCAGCGACTTTAAGACAGGTGGAATGGACTACATGTCCCATAATTCCATAGCTGGACACCCTGTAAAGTCTCCTGTAGAGTCACATTTCTATAATTTTGGGGCCACAATTTTGAAGTGGGTTTTTAACTCCCTTCTCCCAGGACTTTTCCCCAAAAGGTCTTGTTTATTTATTTGTTTATTACATTTAGATTCCATCGTCTCATAATCAAGAAAATCCTGGGCACTTTACAATATCGTAAAGTAACAATCTAAAACACAACCTTTTTTGTGGTCAACCAGTTAAGGTAGATGATGGCACCTAACTGGGCACACCTTTTGTGGATAATGAAGATTGTTTTTGTCTTTGGTTTTTTCCTAGGTATCCCAGAGTAATTTTGATATACCCCTGTAGGGAAAGTGCTATGGCTGAATGGAGAAAGAGAACATAGAACGTAGAATTGGAGGGCTGGAAGGGATCTTAGAGGTCTTCTACTCCAACTACCTGCTCAAGCAGAAGACCCCACACCATTCAATTGGCCAGAGTTTGAAAGGATAAAAGCTGGCACCTCCTCTATCTGTACATTTCACCTGTCCTTCCCAAGTGGTACCTGAAGTCTATAACATAGACTCTCTTGGCTGAGGTAAAAACTCAGGTGTTTGCTCACACCACATATGCAGGTCTCTATCCAATCAAAGCACAAGTTACATAGTAACCATTACCCAGCTTGTCCTTGGCTTGCAACCAGAATTGGGGCCAGAATTTCCATTGTTAATCAAGTAGGTTATTAAGAGAGTCACACCATGTTTTTTGCCATGGTTGTTAAGCAAATCATATGGTTGTTAAGCGAATCCACCTTCCCCTACTGACTTTGCTTGTCAGAAGCTGGTTGGGAAGGTCGCAAATGGAGATGACATGATCTCCAAAATGCTACAGCTGTTTTAAATGCATGTCGGTTGCCAAGTGCCTGAATTTTGATTCCATGACTGTGAGGATGCTGCAATGGTTTTTAGTGTAAGGACTGGTTGTAAATCAATTTTTTATGCCATGTAAATAGTTGTAAGTTGAGGATTATCTCCCCTTGACAATGTCTGCAACTTTTAAAGAATTCTATTCTATTCTATTCTGTTCTGTTCTATTAAAAAGTATTAGAAGTTTAATTTTCTCATCACCCATTTGTTCCCCGCCTTTCATGAAATGAATAGTCAGAAACCTTTAACATAAAAAGTTAATGAAAAAAGAAAACAAATATTTTAATCTCATTTATGGTGCAAAGACAACAAAATAGTTATGAATGTGCAGCAATTAACACTTTTAAAGAGCCAAGACCTGCTTAAGATTTTCACTCTGAAAACAGATACTTTTTAAGAAACAGAAATCCAAGTTTTACAACCAGTCCTGGGAAAATATCAATCCATTGAATGCTAACCTTACAGTATTTGTGTCTCACAGATTAAAAATACCATGAAGAGCTGATTCCAGGGAATAATTCTAAAAACAATAAAAAGTGTATTCTTTTAAATGATCTCTGTTAAATAAATTTCTTCCAACTGCACTGTTCTCTTTTAGCACAAACAGGCAAGTCTTCAAAATCTTTCTTCCTAAGCAAAAAGGAAATTGACTACAGCTTTATCCTAGGCATGCTTCAAATCCCCAAGATCAAAAAAAAAACCCTTGAAATATTCTTCTGTATCAAATTTCAAAGCAAGTAACGGTAATCTTATACTCAGAAGTTAATTCTTCTAAATTCACCGAGACCTATTCTCAAATACACGCCTAAGCAAGAGATTAGAATTAAAAACAAATGGAATATTTGATCTCTTTGAGCTTGTTTTCTGGCAGATGTTTCATTACCTAACTAGGTAACATCAGCAGTGCAGGTGAGGGTAGAAACTACACCCCCCACACACACACATATGCAAGCCACTGCATATATACAGGCAGCAAACCTTACTCTCACTGATAATGTTACCTACTTGGATAATGAAATATCTGCAAATAAACAACTCAGGGAGTACCAAGGACTATACAGTTCAACCCTAATCTACAAGTATTCTCTTCTATTGGAATAGAAAGCATATTATTAAAAGTTTTGCAGCAAGTTTTCTCTACATAGCGAATTCCAGCCACAGGAACTGCAGCTTTGAGACAAACCAAAAACAATAAATTAATGAATAGATTACTGAAAGGAGTAGATTTTCTTCATCCCCTATCAGTTTGGTCAACTGTGGCTGCTTTAACACCCCTTAAAATGCCAGGTGAGAAGTACAATATGGCTATCAATTCAATTCCATTGGTATGTCTTACCTCTTTTCAGGTTGAATTTGTGGCTTTGCTTTTTGTACAGCGGCTGTTGACTGCCATCTCCAATGCAACTGGACTCTTGTCTGATTCCAGCTATTCCTTTTTGCAACTAAAGGGAAGACAAGAGACCAAACAAAGCCATTTACTTCCTATAATTTTACTTCATGTTTTGAAAATATTTTGGTCATCTAAAGTATACCCCAGAGCCACAAGTTAAATCAGTGTGCTATTGACTCTGTTGTGTACAGCAGGGCTCTCCAACCTTGGCAATTTTAAGACTTGAGGACTTCAACTCCCAGAGTTCCTCAGCCAGCTTTGCCTGGTATACAGTACAATTTTTCCTGAGTCCTTGCCTTGGAAGAGATGCAGATGGAGCCAAGAAAAAGAAGTTGATAGAAAACTACACCTGTGTTTGATTTCATTGAATTGACAGTGAAACTAACACACCTAATTAATATGTTTCTCCTTAAAACATTTGTTCCTTTTGTCATATTAACTTTACACAAATTGATGACAATTTCTGAAACTATTGTCCTGGAATCAAGTGATGAGGTTGTGATCCTCCTGGGCAGGCCAAAAAAATGGTTAATTTGGCACACCAATGAGCTATGTCCCAAAATGGTACACAAATGGACATCTCATCATGTGAGAGATCACTTTGGTTGATTATGCCTTATAGGCTTAATTCTGGGAGTTGAAGTCCACAAGTCTTGAACTTGCCAAGTTTGAAGGCCCATGCCTTACAATAATGCTTATGGCTGGAGCTTCTTGACTTGGTGATCTCGAAGGGCTGACATATCTAGGCACCCAAATTCTGCATTTCCTTTTCTTATTGAGGTTATTGCATCCCAGATGTCCCATATGGGAGCAACTTTTAGGGGTGATCTTGCCTTTATGCCAAATTTGGCAACCTTTAAGATTACTAAAGAGAATCCAGGAATTACTTTCCCTTATATTTAATAATCTCTAATTAATGTCCTTTGAGAGCTGTGAGGAGGATCTGCGGTCAGACGAGAAATCTCATTCCCCAGAAGCAAGGGGAGAAGTGGCAATGTCTCAGAAGGAACACCTTACAGTGAAGCTTGTGGCTGGAGCTCCTTGTCTTGGGTCACCTTGAAGGGCAGACATATCTAGGCACCCAAATTCTGCAGGATCCTTCTCTTCTTCTTGAGGTTATAGCACAGGGGCCATCAAACTTGACAGCTTTTAAGACTTGTGGACTTCAACTCCCAGAATTCCTCCTCCAGTCATGTTAGCTCAGGAATTCTGGGAGTTGAAGTTCACCACTTGCCAGGTCTGAAGACCCTTATGCCGGAGCTGCTCTTAGGGGTGCACTTTCCTTGATGCCAGAGTTCTCCAAACTTGGCAACTTTTAAGACTTCAACTCCCAGAATTCCTCAGCCAGCCAGGGAATCCTGGGAGTCGAAGTCCACATGACTTAAAAATTGCCAAATTTGGAGATCCCTGCTTTATGCAACTTGCGGCAGAGTGGGGGAACAAAATCCTGCGGGGGTGGTGGTGGATGTATCGGGACCCCTCACTCTTTCCCCATGGCCAGGTTACCCTCTCGAGCCACCTTTGCTTTCAGGGCAGCTTTCGTGGCTTGCCAACCCCAGAACACGTCGGCGCGATTTCTGGCTTATCCGATGCAAGGCGGGAGAAATGCAAAGGACCCTCCAGAGCCAGAAGAGCTCTCGGGCGCGGAGGGAAAGCCAGCGGTGTCGCGTTCAGCGATGCCTCTGGCCCCCAGCCCAGCAGCTTCGGTGAACAGCGACCGGGCTGAGTTCAAACACCCCCAAAGCCTTTTTCCCCTCCGGTAGATCGACCCCACACCAAAGCTATGCCCGGGCCGGCCCCCGGCCCCCTGCAAGAGGCAAGGCAATTTCCTCCAGCTTCCAGCATTCAGCGAGGCAGCGAAGGGTGGGAATGCACCTTGCATTCCGCCCTCCCAATCTTAAAATTGCGGATCTGGAGGATCCTGCAGGGAATTTTTTTGTCGTCCCCCTTTTTAAAAATAATTCAAACACACACACACACACACACAAAAGACAAAACCACAAGGCAGCTGACATACTGACATGGATGCAGGACTCGATTCGCAGCTCGGAAGGCAGCAGCCATATTTGTGCAAAGTCAATCGATTTTCTTCCTGTACGGCAGTACTTCCTGCAAGGCCGAGCGTCTTTCCAAAGGGAACCGGATTGCTCTGTTCCATTCCTTTCTCCGAAGTCTCTTAGGCTCTGCCCGGCATGCTGGCTCCCCTCAGCAAACCCGCGGGAAAGAAGGGAGCTCCTCCCTCCCTCCCACTCACCCCCCCCCCTCTCTCTCTCTCTCTCTCGGTGGTTGCCGGGAGACAAAAAGAGGGCGGAGTCACGGGGCAAAGCGGTGAATCAATGAGGGGGCCGAGTGACTCAGCGCTTCGGGTTCGCACGGAACTCGCTGAGGCGACATACGGATCGTCGCGCGTCTGAGCCTCTCAACAAGCGGGGGGGGGGGGGAGGGGGGCGAGGTAACTTTAGTATCAGGATGAGAGACCCCGAGGAAATTCCACCGCTGAATTAGACAGACGAAAAACACCCACTAAAAAAATCTAAATGGCCGTTTGAGAGTGGCAAAAAATACAGAAGTCTCAAAAATCCTGCCAGGTCGTGACAACTCTAATTGCAAAAGTAATCATTGTCCAGTCATCATTACAAATGGAGTCCCGAAGGTGTTTTTTCAAGAGGCAAGCTGGACTTTCTGGTTATTCTTTTGAAGACTTTTTGCTTCTCATCCAAGAAGCTTCTTCAGCTGAAGAAGAGTTGAAGAAGCTTCTTGGATAAGAAGCGAAACGTCTTCAAAGAAAAGCTGCGTCTTGAAAAAGTACCTTTGGGACAACCATGACCTGAATGACTGAGAATCTCCATAGACATTACAAACTAAGCTTATAATAATAATGATGACGACGATAATAACAATAACAATAACAATAACAACAATAATAATACTAAATAATAATAATAATAATAATAATAATAATAATAATAATAATAATAA
>BLBF01000010.1:11639136-11654493 GCA_015471245.1 Laticauda colubrina
TAATAATAATAATAATAATAATAATAATAATAATAATAATAATAATAGATGATGATAATAATGAGTCTGCTTGGCACAGTAGGTACAGAAGCTGGATTTATTTATTTATCTTGACATGTTTATGTGTATGTTAGAGGTGGAGACCCTTTGAGAGCTGTATGCAACAAAATTTCATTTTAATGTATGCCGATTAGTGTACATTCAAAGTGACAAAGTTAGTCGAAGTCTGGGTGGGTGTTCAAACTTGACAGCTTTAAGACTTGTGGACTTCAACTCCCAGAATTCCTCCCCTGGTCATGTTAGCTCAAGAATTCTGGGAGTTGAAGTCCACAAGTCTTGCCAAGTTTGAAGACCTTTGGTCTAAGACATTGACAGATTCAGATTTGCTAGGTATTTACAGTGCCAGTTGGCCAGCAATGCTTGTGCTTCTCCAACTTCAAAGCATGAACTTGGTGTGGGCAACTGGGGGCCCTAGAGTCAGATACAACTCCAAAAGTGCATTTTTGCAGCCCATAATTATTGAAAACTGTAGCATAATCCTCCAAATAGATGTCAAAGCAGAAACACTGGTGTTTTATCTTCACATGAACTCTTCATCCAGCTGGATGAATTGCCTTTTTTTTTGTAGGTGGAGATAGGAACAATATACTTCGTGTGAGGTTCATGATGTCCTCGCTTCTATCAGTAGCTGCCTTGAAAGTTCTGTTGCAATGGAATTATAAGATAAAAATGCAGAAAGTGGGCAAGACTTTGTTGTTGCAAAAGACTTATCCAAAGATCACCCAATATTTAGTGAGTTTATTAGCTCCCTCAGTTACAAATTAACAAGGTTCCATATTGTCCAGGTTTGTGGGAACAATTATTGTGACAGCCAGGGGAGATTTCTGTTACTTTGGATAGTGAGATGGGTGGCGTATAAATTAAATAAATGCCTGATCAACCAGAAATTCTTAAGTCATTCTTCATTGTTGATAAGGTTAGAACGCCATCACTCTGCTAAACAAATAATTCCCTCAACACAAGTCTTCATTACTTATTAATCTTTCCTTCGTTTTACCCATCTCCTCCCACTTATGACTGTGACTATAACCTTGTTTGTATTCTAACAATTTTTATTGACTGTTCCCCAGTATGATTTGATTGCTTATTGCACCCTACCACTATTATTAAGTGTTGCACCCTTTTCTTGACTCTTGACGAATGTATCTTTTTTTATGTACATTGCGAGCATTTGCACCTTTGGAATTAAGAATTCTATTCTATTCTATTTCTATTCTAATTTGTATTCTATTCTCTATCCCTGTGATGGCGAACCTATGGCACATGGGCCACAGGTGGCACACAGAGCTATTAGTGCCGGCACACAGGCAAACTTACCTCACTGCACATGCACGTGCCTCACAGCTGATTTTCGGCTGGTTTGAGATCTTTTTCAGTCTCCTAGGCTTGAGGAAAGCCTCTGCAGCCTGAAAAATAGGCCCGTTTCATCACTTCCTTCATCAGCTGGGAGGCGTAGTGCAGGTAAGAGCGGCAAGGGATAACGCAGGGTGTGTGTGCATTGCCTTCTGGGTGCTGACACGCAAGCGCATGTGCGCAAATGCACGCATTTTTTTGGCACAGGAGCCCAAAAAGGTTAGCCACCACTGCTCTAACCTGTTCCATCCCATCCCATTCCATTTAAGTTCTATTCCTATATCCTTCTATTCTGTTGTATCCTATGACTATTATTAAGTGTTGCACTTTGTGATTATTGACTCTTGACGAATGTAACTTTTATGTACACTGAGAGCATTTGCACCAAGACAAATTCCTTGTGTGTCCAATTATACTTGGCCAATAAGAAATTCTATTCTATTCTATTTTTGTATTGGATGCTTACAGACATAAAACAGGCAGTCCTATTTGTGCTCTTGAGACTATGTATGGCCACATCTATAAACTATACATACCTTTTATTCATGAGCAAATATTGTAAAATGTACTGTACTAGAAGTGGAACTGCAAAGTTCTGATGAATTTCAGGAAAATTTGTACAGGTAGCCCTTGACTTATACCGTTCAGTTACACCTGCACTGAAAAAAGTGACTTATGGCCAGTTTTCACACTTATAACTACGGTAGCATCCCCACAGAAAGTGATCGAAATTCAGAGGCTTGGCAATAGACTTATATTTATGATTGTTGCAGTGTCCCAGGGTCACACTATCCCCTTTTGCAACTTTCTGACAAGCAATGTCAATGAGGAAGCCAGATTCACTTAACAACAATTTGACTAATTTAACAACTATAAGGATTCACTTAATTGTGGCAAGAAGGGTTGTAAAATGGGGCAAACTCACTTAACAAATGTTTCACTTATCAACTTAAATTTTGGGCTCAATTGTTGTAAATTAAGAACTACCTGTTTCACTAAGACACCGTAATTCCTCACAGCAGAGAAAAACAAAATGGCCCACTTCTTCGTGTCATACGAAGCCATAATGAGGTTTGATTGATCTTGGTATGTTAAGCTACAATGCCACTAGAAAAAGTTGAAAGGATCATGTACCTCGGTTCTAATTTACATGAAAGCTGGGACATGACCACTGAAGTAAAGACAAGGATAGAGGAAAGCTCGAACAGCATTCTTCAAAATGGAAAAGGTCTTCTGCAGTTACGACATAAACTTAAGATTGAAAATCAGATTTGTCAGATGCTATATCTTTTCTCTCCTGCTCTACGGAGTGGAGAGTTGGTCTCTGACAGAAAATCACTTGAAGAGACTAGAAGCATTTGAAATGTGGATTTGATGTTACATTATAAGTTGGGTTGACAAAATCAGAAATGAGGGAGTGATAAGCCACTTGGAAAGCCCAGGGAAATAAAACCATAAAAAAGCAAAAGTTAGAGCATGTGATGTGAAACCCAGAAAAATACAGCATCCTTCACTTAACCCTCCAGGGAAAGATTGAAGGCAAATGAAGTTCAGGCAGAGGAAGAAAGTGGCTTCAAAATCTAAGGGACTGGTTTGGACAAAACTCAACAGCATTTTTTCATGCAGTTGTTGATAAAAATAGGATTGGCGACATGATCGCCAATGTGCAGTGGCAGATATGGCACAAAAGAATGTTAAGCTGCCCACAGATTTTGGAGACACAGCATACTGCAACAGTTAAAGTGCTGGCTGGCGTTGGGGATCCTTTCTCGCTTATGGAAATTTTGTGAGTGACTTTGGACTTGTCATACTCTTTCATCTCAACTGGCTTTACATGGTTGCTGGTGGGTACAACTGGATGACCTGATGAGTACCATCTTGAGCTCTTGAAGGATAAGGCAGAATGTAAAAAGAGCTTCTGTGGCGCAGTGGTTAGAGTGTAGTACTGCAAACTACTTCTGCAGCCAGCTGCCCACAATTTGGCAGTTCAAATCCCACCAGGCTCAAGGTTGACTCAGCCTTCCATCCTTCTGAGGTGGGTAAAATGAGGACCCAGATTGTTAGGGGGCAATAGGCTGCCTCTGTAAACAGCTCAGAGAGGGCTGTAAAGCACTATAAAGCGGTACATAAGTCTAAGTGCTATTGCTATGTATCTCTAGAAAAAAAAAACCTATATATTCCATATGATTGAAGCAGCACAATAGCCTGGTTAATAAATGTTGGAAAAAAATTATCTATATGGTCCAGAAGAGTTGACACTGACTTAACGGCATATAAACATTCAATATATTTGGGGTTTTCGTAAAATGTGGCCCAGGGAATCTCTTAATATAGGACAGGTTTCCAATCAATTTCAAATGTTAAAGAGATAAATGGAAAACTGGCAGGTTGCCAAGTAAAGCCCCAAAATGGTTTGTTGGAAAACAAGCCCAGAAAGAAGGCAAACCTTAATTGTGGTAGAGCATTTGTAAGGGAAGGAATAGTGTTTCTTAGCCTACCAACTTTTAAGAGGTATGAACTTCAACTCCCAGAATTCCCCAAGCAGCACAGTGGCTGGGAACTTCTGGGAGTTGAAGTCCTCTCATCTTAAAGTTGCCAAGCTTGAAAAACAATGGCCTAGATCAGGGGTGTCAAACTTGCATCTTATCATGACTTTTTCCCCTTCAAGTATGAATCTGGCCAGCACGTGTCATACATCCAGCATGCAACTTTGACAGCCCTGGCCTAGATGAACAAACCAGGCTGAAGAAAATCAGTGTTAACTATTTGTACAGGCAATCCCTAATTTATAACAATTGGGACCAGAATTTCCATTGCTAAGTGAGGCAGTACCACACAATTTCATGACCTGTTTTGCTAAAGCAAGGGTCTTCAAAATGGGCAAGTTTAAGACTTGTGGACTTCAACTCCCAGCATTCCTGAGCTAACTTGACTGGAGGAATTCTGGGAGTTGAAGTCCACAAGTCTTGACACTGTCAAATTTGAAGACCCCTGTGCTAAAGGAATCACTTGGCTTGTTAAGTGAATCGTGGTTATTACATGAATCCAGCTTCTCCCTTTTTTGGGGTGGTGGTAAAAAGTCAGCTGGGAAAGTCACAAACAATAATCACATGACCCCAGGATACTGCAACCATCCTAAATACATGCTGGTTGCCAAGTGCCCAAATTCTGACCAAGTCGCTGGGTATAATGCTATGATTTTAAAAGCAAGTATACCAATTGTAACTTTTTTTTAGTGGTCACTGAAACTTTTTTTTTAGTGGTCACTGGATCTTATACAATCACAATTTCATGTCTCTTTTCTTTGGCCTACTCTAGGAATCCTTTTGGCTAGTAAGTAGGAAGACGGCAGCTTCAAGTACATGCAAGAACCTGATTGCTCAAATTTAAGCTGGCATGGAGACTGAAACTTCATTATGAATGGCTCAGCTGTGATTTATTTGCCTACCTTGTAATCAGGCCAACATGACTGCGAAGGAGTTGAGGGGCACCAGATCTCAAAAGCCAGATGCCTTTTTCAACCTCTTCTTTCCAAAAGCCCATTAGTTGTTCCTGCTCTTTGGAACATCTTGCCATAGAAGATAAGATATCCCCCTCTTTTATCCTTCAGGAAAGGCCTTAAAATCTGGTTATGCTAACTGGCATGGAGTCCTGAAGGAGAGAAGCTATTGGCTGGAGGTTACTGGTACTAACAGTGTGAAGACATGCCACTTCTTCCCTCCAAGCCACTGTTTTTTTAGTTTGTTTTATTTTTGCAATTTTAATCTGTTTTTACATTTATAATTGTGAAGGCTTATTTATCTTGAGGTAGTAAGCGGCTCAGAGTCACCTGAACTGCTAAATGGGCAGTGAATAAATTTGACAAATAGACATTTTAAGAAGTGGCAAAAGGAAGACAAATGGGACAGTAATGTGGAACAGTTTTTCTTCCTCCAATGCTCTGAATTTATTGATTGCAGATTTTGAAATGGGGACACAAGCAGTTAACAGAAACATGTAAAGTTGAGATAAAACATACATCAAAGAATGTGCTGCCAGAGCTGGGAATCCAAAATCTCCTATGTTCCTTCTACATTTTTTTCCTAATTGTTTTGGTGGCTCAAAGGCAGTTTACCTTTCAATTGTCCAATGTCAGTAAAAACATTTATAGGAAAGCTAAGCACAATTTGGCCCAAATACTTGCACAGATGAGGAAATATCAAGAGTAATAGCAATACATTCAGCTTTCTTCAATGTCAGTTCCCAGCTCCTTTGGAGGAAATAAAGATGTCAAGTATTTTTCTGAACCAACCATTTAACCTAACCCACATACATAGGTCTTGAAAAGCAAGCTAATTAGCCATAAAATACAGAAACCGTTCTCATGAGCCATGATGGAACTTAAATAGTAGTCATCTTTTAGAAAGTACTGAATGCTTAGTACTAAAATACTCATTAGACTATTTATAAGACCCCAAGGTAGTGGGTCAAAACTGGACTAGAATTGTCCTTTTTTCACAGGATTTTCTTTATATTTAAAAACCATTTTATTTGCCTGCAACTTATGTTTGTATTGGCATCAGCAAAGTCTGCTTCCTAATGTTTATTTTCCCCCAATCCGAAATCAAATGCTGAATCCAACTCCTTCAGTTTTCTTTATACTTTTCTGAGAGCCCAGGGCTACAAAGTGTTGTTACAGATCATATGACCTTGAAGTACACCCCACAGCGAGTTTCCACTGGCAATCAATGATTTCAAATATACTAAAAGAACACATGAGAGTGAAACCAGATTGAGACATTTCTGGAATCAGTAGACTGGAATATAAATTCCAGTTCAAAGCTATTTCATTTGAAAAAACAACATCTGTATGTATTTGTGGAACAGAGATATAAGAAGGAAACTGCCTCAGGTTGGATAGACTTTGTCCATCAAGAAACTTTTGATTAGGGTTTGCATCGCTGAACAAAGCGAGGATATAGGCATACATCTCGGATATGGTATCTGTTCAGAATCCAGGTAAGGAATCGCTCCAGGCCTAATCCGTAACCACCATGAGGACATGTGCCATATTTACGCTGCAAAGCCAAAAATGAGACAGGCGTCAATTAATGCCTAATGATCAAACCACCTTGCAAACCCAAACCATGACTTCATAGTGTACCTTTACATGTCGTGGTAAGACAATGTAATTTGCTTGGGGTTTGCTTATGATGCCATCCCTTCTCCATTGCTAAGCCATGAAGTTGTGCAAATCAGACACCTGAGATTATTTAACACCTCATAGCTGGGGACAACTTAGCCTCCAGTACTTATATGGGTATTCCCATTCTATTTCTAAATAATTCAGGGTTACGATGAACGAATCAAATTCCATTGTCACACAAGCCTGTTGTGGGTTAATCTAAAACAAAACAACAAAAACCTGTAATGCCGTTCCCCAGTTGATATCAACAAGGGAAGTTTGTGCTGAAGAGCAGGGACTGGAGAATGGCTGCCATTCTGAAGTCTTGCTCCAATTTGGGACACTATATGGATTAGTAGTTCAGCACTAAGAAAACCTGTTAGGCATGAAATCCAGCTGGGTGGGGGCCATAGAAGGAGCGTTCACGTCGCGGCCCCTGTCAGGTATCTGTTTACCTGCGAATCCTTCTACCACGCTACACCAACCTACACCAACAGTGTTCTACAGTGGCTGGGAAAAGTGTAGCGACACGAGAGAAGAAGAAGAATCCAGCTGGGTGACTCTGAGCCACTCACTCTCTTAGTCCAAACTACCTCACAGGGTTGTTGTTTTGGCAAAATAGGAGGAGGAAGGGGTATAAGGTAAGTTTGCTACCTTGAATTATTTATAAAGCATTAAAGGCAGGATGAAAATTGGATAGACAGACAGACAGACAAGCTGTCTGCTCACACAGACCCACTGCATATATTCCAATTGTCAGTTGTTATTCCATATATTGTCCCTTAGATAACAACTGACAATTTAAAACAAATATCTTCTCCCTGATTTGCAGGGAGAAAACAGATGCATGAAAACTCATCAGCAGAAACAGTGATTATAGACTTTTTCCCCACAGCCAATTCCTCCTCTTGCCAAAACATCTTCAATCCCTTCCCCTTTGGAATAAGAAGCAGCTATCTAGCAATCAGACTATATCACATTCAATGGGTAAGGGGTGGAACCCAAGACAAGTGAAAAAGAGTTTGAAAGTTTGAGATAAGAAGCACATCATGGTACTTTTTTCATGCTGAAGAATGAATTTCGCTTTAAAGAGTAATACTTTGCAAAACATGCTTAAAGCCTTCTGAATGTTCATTTTACTGAATTAACATTCAATGATTATTGATAGGATTTTCTCCCATGTATTTAATGATAGGCATTAAATATTTGATAATTATATTATGTTACCAATTTGGCAAGTTTTTCTATAACTGTTCCAAAAGTTTTCTGGGGCCTGTTTTTAGCATTTTCTACATTAATTGGTCCACCAAAGTCTGCTGGATTTGATTTGATTTTTGGTTTGCCTTCCAAGAAGACTGTGTTCCTGCCACATGGTAAATGAATGACAAGACAGGCCACCAACTCATAACACATAATACGTACCTGGTCTGTATACCAATAATAAGGGGTGGGATCAATCCCTTCCCTCTTGTAACCTTCTAGTAGCTCCTCACTGTCCCAAATACGCATGGAGCCTCCCACAATTTCACCAACATTAGGCATCAACACATCAACCTATATAAATCAAGACAAAAAGGCAATTGAGAGTCAGAAATTGCATATGACTGAACCTGGTTTAGAACTGCAACTCCTAGCCCACAACAATTATTGTATAATAATTAACCTCACTGTAGGTTACTCAGCAGAGTTGGGAAGCCAAACAGAAGGTGCTGGGTTTGTAACATGTAGGGCCCAAAGATTAAAGATGAGCAACACAAAGATTCAGAAAAAAAATCTCCTCTCCCCCCCCGCCCCCCCAAATAACCAGATGGGAATGTAGGTGGACTCTCCGAAATATATGTCAGTCAAATATTATAAACAGAAATCTCCTGTGAGCTGTGGATTTGAGTGACATCTTGTGGTCAATGACCTGTAAAACAGACTCTCAGGAAGAACATTCCAAACTGTGGGCTGGTGCCCAGAATTTTTTTCAGTCTGAAAGGAGTCTTGGAAAGTAAAATTTAATCCCTTAGAATCACTCTTTCCAATTTAGGAGAGATGCACTTCAATGCTGGAATGTTCTTTTTACCCTTTGCGCTATAAGTTATGCTTACAAATATGCGTAGAACATTCCTCCCCAACCACAATTTGGCTTTCAGCATGGATTTAGACAGCACGTTAGACCAATCACATTATGGTTTAACCAGCCACTCACTGACTTAGGATCCATCTACCGCAGGGGTGTCAAACTTGTGTGGTCACGTTGCCATCATGTGACATATTGTGACTTTTCCCCTTTGCTAAAATGGGTGGGCGTGGCCAGCATGTGACGCATCCGGCCCATGAGTTTGACACCCATGATCTCCTGTAACATTTTACCCATGACTAGCTAAGGTTCTACAGCATGGGTGTGAAATGGTGCCGCAGCACGTTGATATCGTGTGAAGTTTCATGATGTTTTTTCCCTTCGCAGAGCTGAGGTGGGTGTGGCCTGCACGTGACACATCCGGGTCCCGGGCTGCCAATTGGACACCACTGTTCCACACAGCATACCATTTTGGGCGTCATCTGTTTTGAACATATATAGTCTTTCTTTTCCAAATGTACTAATTCTTTTGTAGCAGGGGTGTCAAACTCAAGGCCCGTGGGCTGAATCCATTTTGGGGCGGGGTGCTTAAATCCGGCCCATGAGGCCAGCCTGGAAATATCAAGGGGTTGGTACCTCTGGCGGTTCAAACGGACTGCATGCGGGCTGCCCCACGCCTTGTTTTCTCCCTCCATGGCCTCCTGCAGCACTCTGCCAGCTGAAAATGGGCCCAAAACAGCCTGAAAAAACGGACTGAAAAATGGTCTGAAAATAGCAAAAAATGGGCCGAAAAACAGGCCCCAAAATGGCCCCCTAATGGGCTGACTGAAAAATGGGCTGCAAACCAAAAAACTGGCCAAAAACTCGCTGAAAAACATCCTGAAAATGGGCCACATGGCCACATGGCCCATGGCCCATTTTGGGCCAGCACTGTGCTGCAGGAGGCATCCACCCTACCCTCCACCCCACCACCAGCCTGCAGGAGAACAATGCAATCCAGTTTGACACCCCTGATTTATAGCATTGGAAGCCAAACAGTACCTACAATCTGAAGTTACGCAGCCCAGAAGAGTCTATAGAGATTCTTAATCAACCAGATCATGATTGTCCCAAAGGTACTTTTCAAAAGGACAACTGGACTTCCCTTTTTTTCCCTCTGAAAACATTTTGCTTCTCATCCAAGAACGAAAGAATGGATGGAGAGATGAGAAGTGAACCGTTTCCAAAGGAAAAAAAACCCGAGAAACTCCAGTTGCCTTTTTGAAAAGCCCCTTTGGTACAGACCAGGAGAATTCTGCCTGCAAATGGATGAGATCTCCTCTCCCAAAAGCTGCCAAAAATCAAGAGACACCAGGGGAGTCAGAGGTGCAAAATGACAGACAGCACAGCATTGTAAATGGTGCAAATACTCAGGAATCAAGTGTTGTTTTTTTGTTTTTCAAAATCCTGTTTTGAATAAGTTTAAAGACCTTGCTAACCAGGTGGGGAATTTAGACTCCACATTAAGAAGAGGAGTAAGTCTCCCCTCCCCCCCCCACCATCTTGCATACAATACACAAAGGGGAACACAAACTGACAGATTCAGTAAGACGGGTGTCCTCGGGGCAGCGCTGCATGTAGAAGGATTTAATCTCAGCAGGAAATCGACAGAGCAAGATTGGTTCGTTAATAGCATCAGTCATCTGTCTCTCTGGAGCTTCTGGGATATCCTGTGGTTGAAAAAAGCAGCAGTTAATTTCTCCTGCCTAAAACTGTTCCACTTCCACTGATTAAGCCACCTTCTATCTCTGGAGTCACATTTTTTTTTTTAAAAAACTAGCCTAAAGTCTTGTTTAGCTTATTGGCATTTTAGCAGCCAAATTTGGGGATCAACCAGTGGTCAGATCAAAGCAGGGGTCTTCAAATTTAAATTTTAAGACTTGTGGACTTCAACTCCCAGAATTCCTCCTCCAATCATGTTAGCTCAGGAATTGTGGAGTTGAAGACCACAAGTCTTAAACTTGCCAAGCTTAGGCTGACCAAAACAGCAGTCACAGAGGAAGTGTAGACAACCTGAGCCAATCCTTCAAGGAGCTAGACAAAGCCTCCAAAAGACATGGATGTTTCAACCTTTTGAGGGACACCTTACAGGTAGTTCTTGTCTTACAATCATTCACTTAGGGACAGCTTTGAAGTTACAATGGTACAGAAGAAAGTGATTTATGGATAGTCCTTACACTTATGACCGTTGCAGCAACCCACAATCATGTGATTGTCATTTGTGATCTTCCCAGCCAGCTTCTGAGAAGCAAAGTCAATAGGAAAAGTCACAAGTCACAATCACATGATGTCTCACTTAATGACTGTGGCAAAAAAAGTCATAAAATTAGCTGCTGTTGCATGATGTCTCATTTAATAACCACATGGCTTACAATGAATTTTCTGGTCTTATTGTGGATGCAGACACTGAAAATAAAATTTGAACACCAGATAAGCTTTTACAGTAAATCAAGCTGGTCCAATATAATAATGGTTTTACAGATCATAAATAATCGATTGAATTTTCCTGGAGATTCAGATGCCCTTATGATTAGCTTCACACATTAAATTAAGATACTGTAGACCCTCCTTGACTATTGTTTACTCAAACTACCATTGGTTGAGCTGACATGACTTGTCAAACCATAAATCAGGATCTATAAATCACAATCTATTTATATGTCACATGAAGCCAAGTCCAAACTATGTTATAACTTTGGACAATGTGCTACCAGATCCACAGCCAACACACAATCTGGGACAAGAATTCAAATTTCATGAATTTGGGGATAATCTCCTATAAGACATGATGGATCCTGAACCAAAGGCACAAGAAGGAATGACTATACTTTTTCTTTCTCTGATTGCTTTTTTCCCCCTCTGCAAAATACTCTAATCTGATATTCTAATTCTCTTTTATCTTTTCACATCCTTTCCCACACAGAAAGGGATAAGAGATCTGAATTTACTTAAACTTTTTTTCCATACACAATTCAACCTCCTCCTATTTTTTTTCACAACAACCTGGTGAGCTGAGCTGAAAGATAGCGACTGGCCCAAAATCACCTCGCTGGTTTTTCATGCCTGAGGTGGAACTAGAATTCACAGTCACCTGGTGATTTGCCCAAAGCCACCCAGCCAGCTTTCAACCCTAGGGCAGGACTGGAATTCACAGTTTCCTGCATTCTTAACCAATATACCAAACAGTTCTGTTTGTGTTTTTGGCGTTTTTCTTTTTTTTTAAGAATTTTTTGACCACCAAGAAAACTCTAGACTGCAAACTAGATTGGAAGTCCGAAAAAGTCCATGAGGATTCATTGTCATCGCAGACAGAAATAGTGTAGGGACATAGTCTGAGAGACAGGCCAAAGATAAATATCAGGAAGAACTCAAAAGTAAGACACCTAAAGAACAATTATTTGGGAGAATAACGTTTAAGGAAAGGGAAACCTCACAAACTGATGTACTTGATTGCTGGGGATTTTGAAATTAGGACAACAGCCATAATTTGCAGGTCAATTTGATATTCAATAACTTAATAATTTTTCAATCAATTCAATCAGAATAGAGCTGGAAAGGACTTTGGAGGTCTTCTAGTCCAACCCCTTGTTCAAGCAGGAGACTCTATACTATTTCAGACAAGTTGATTGTCCAGTTTCTTCTTAAAAACTTCCAGTGATGAAGCACCCACAACTGAAGGCAAGCTGTCCACTGGTTAATTGTCCTCATGGTTAGAAACCTTATCCTTAATTCCAGGTAGCTTCTCTCAATTGGTTTCTATCCATTGTTTCTTGTCCTGCCCTCTGGTGCCTTGAAAAATAAATTGACTCCTTCCTCTTTGTGGCAGCCTCTCAAGTACTGGAATACTGCTATTATGTCACCTCTAATTCTTCTTTTCTTTAGACTTGCCAAATCTAAATCCTGCAGCCGTTCTTCATATGTTTTAGTCTCCAGGCCTTTAATCATCTTAGTTGCTCTGCACTTTTTCCTAAGTCTCAACATCTTCTCTGTAATGTGGTGACCAAAACTGGCTGCGGTATTTCAAGTGTGGCCTTACTAAGGCTTTATAAAGCGTTACTAATACTTTACGTTATTTCACATGAATTTTTTTTATTGCTTTCAAATGGGATTATTTTTTTTAAGTTTCTTATTTTATGTTTTACAATAATCCCATTCCATTTCAACCATGTGTCAACTAGGTACATATTTCTTGTGCTTACAATTATAAGTGGGATTATTTTTGACTTTCCAGTCTATCCTGGGATCAACTGGTGGTTTCCCATCCAAAGCTAACACAAACCATCCAAGATCAGCTAAATGCTGCTACCCAGTTGGGCCAGATGCTTAAATGCTTCTGCTTCTTCGGGTACAAGAGAAAGCTAGGGTGCTTAAAAACAAAATCAGAAGCTTACCTCTCCAAACTCATAGTAGGTGTCATCTTCCTTTTTCACCTCATGTTCCTTGAGCCATATTAGGGCTTCTGTGTAGTCCATCCGTTTGAAGGGGCGCTTGGGAGGCTCAAAGTTCTGCAATTACAGGTGAAAGATGCATCGGTAAAGATGGCAAGACTTTAAAAACTACAACAGTTGAGTGGTTTAATTATATTACAGATAGTACTTGACTTATAACAGTTTATTTCATGACCGTTACAAACAGCCCTGAAAAAAGTGACTTATGACCGTTTTTCACACTTATGATCGTTGCAGCAACCCCAAGATCATGTGATCAAAATTCAGCAACCGACTCATATTTATGATGTGTTGACCTGGGGTGCGGCACAAAGGCAACACAGTCATATAATCAGTAGGAGTCTCTTTATGAGCTCCAACTTTGCCCCCAATGTCCTGATTACCTTCCGGGCTGGAGAAAAACTCTCCCAGGAACAAACTTTGGCTGCAGAGAACAAAGTCCAAAATGTTGTCAACAAAAACTGTTAACTATAAGTCCAAGCAAAACAAAATGAGGTAATTACTTCAACAGAGCAGGAGCAAGAATTCCAGACGTGAAGGCACGGCAATAACTCAACACGGTTGGGAAGACACCAGGAACACAGATAAGCAAAGTCAACACAAGTTAAATTCATGTTTGTTCTCCGCAGATGCTGCACTCAGCATGCATCTCTTTTAAAATCTCTTCCCAGCTGGCTAATGAACGGAATCAGGGCCCTTTTCTCCCCTGTAAGCCACGCAACCCACGTTGCTCTCTTCTCCATTCCTCCCTCCGTGCCCTGGGATGAAGAGGGGGTTGGGACTGGGTTATCCTCTGAACTCCCTCTCCCTTGTTCTACCTCTTCCCTTCTCTGCTCGGCCGGACTTTGCCTTTCCCCAGTTTCCTCCATCGCCAACGGAGCCGCACTCCCACTCCCTGTCAGCTGTTTGTCTTCTTCCTTGGATTCGGAGTCCAACAGGGGCATGACATATGACGGTTGCAGTGTCCTGGGGTCACATGATCCCCTTTTGTGACCTTCTGACAAGCAAAGTCAATGGAGAAGCCAGACTCACTTAACCACCGTGTTCCTAACTTAGCAACTTCAGTGTTTCACTTAACCAACGTGGCAAGAAAAGTCATAACACGGGCCCAAATTCACTGAACAAAGGTTTTCCATAGCAACATAAATTGGGGGCTCAATTGTTGATCGTAAGTCGAGGACTACCTGTACCTTCTTTGGGTCACGTTCTATCTTGACATTCTGACATTGACATTCTATCTTGACTACCAGACATTCTGATCAATAGTTAAGCATAAACATACAAATAAGTCCTCAACGTACAACCGGGTGGCTTAGAGGCCATTTGAAGCTATGACAAATCTTCCAAACTCTATTTAACCACCCGACTGCACTCTCCTTCCCCACTGTGTTCTCATGACTGCATTTTGGTTGCTTGTCAACTGGCAACATTCATGGCTATTTGCAGGGCCTCATGTTTACAGGACTACAAATTATGTTTTTTCCCCCAGAAACTGGCACTTTGTTCTGATGCCTGAAAAAAAAAACCTCCCAACCCATAATGAACACTTACTGACCCTTGTAAAATAAAAAAAGATCATAAAATCAGATCCAATCACGTGATGACCTGCTTTACAACAATCATAACTTATGATCGTAATTGTGGGACTCAGTTAGGATCATCATTCAAGGACTAGCTCTACAAATGAGCCTTTAAAAACATTTCATACGTATATTTGTGCCTGCCTCCTTCTTCGTTTCTACCGCCTCCCTTGTGCCATATTCTGGATTATTTAGATTAGATTAATTTATTAACAGAGTTGGAAGGGACCTTGGGGGCCATCTAGCCCAACTCTTCCCCCCACCTCTCAAGCAGGAGCCCCTACACCATTTCTGACAAATGGCAGTCCAACCTCTTCTTGAAAGCCTCCAGTGAAGAAGCTCCCACAACTTCCAAAGGCAAAGCTGTTTTATTTTACAGAGAGATTTGGTTCCGCAACAGGCAAACTTGCATTTATTTTTGTCTCAGCCACTTACCGGATTAAGGGCATACACTATATCAGACACTGGGGATTTGAGGACCCTATCCACCACATCACAGACGAGATCCTCCAGACGGTTCAGCAGGTCTTCATAGCTCATGAAAGGGCACTCCGCTTCAATGTGAGTATATCTGGAAGAAGAAACCAGTGACTTCTCACACACACACACACACACACACACACACACACACACACACACACACACACA
>BLBF01000010.1:11655033-11669363 GCA_015471245.1 Laticauda colubrina
CATCCATCCATCCATCCATCCATCCATCCATCCATCCATCCATCCATCTATCTATCTATCTATCTCCACCCATCTCAGACAATGAGTCTGCATCATCATTGCATAAATCAAAAAATTTACAATTAAAAATACTAAAAACATTTTAAAACAATAGTAAAAACAATGAAAATGCTTTTAAAAATCCACTAAATACACCCAGGAGCAAAACACTTGGCTATGAGCAATATGGCCAGGAAATTAGTCCCTTAACATTTTCAGTGCCCCAAGCTTGGGACACAGAAAGGTTTTTAAGGTCTCATGAAAGACTAACAGGGTTGGGGTGATTCTGATCTTGGAAGGGAGGATGTTCCACAGAGTAGGGGCCACTGCACAAAGAGCTCATCTTCTGGTCCCAGGCAGCCAACACTCTGGTTGATGGGATCTGCAGCAAGCCCATTCTGCTTGATCTAGTTAAACCTTTCCGAGTAACACAATTCCCCTTCTGATACGAATTTGTGACGGTTCATTTAACTTTAATTTCCAACTCTTGTTGTTTTATTGGCATCCCCTGCATTATTTCCTGCAGTGCTTCCTCTAAGCAAACAATCCAAACTTTTAGCAAGTGACTTCCTTTAGTGCTTTGCATGGAGAAAAGGAAGGAAAGACACACATGAAAAGAAAACAAATGGAGGGAAAGAAAGAGATGTTGGAAAGGAAAAGAAAACCATAAACTTCTCCTGACTTTGGGCTCTAGCCCTATCACTGACCTGCAGGTCTTGCAGATCAACATAGAACAACATAAAGTAACAGATTTGGAAGAGACTTTACAGGTATTCTACTCCAACTTTCTGCCCAATTTATACCATTTCAGACAAGTGGCTGTCTAGTTTCTTCTCAAAAGCCTCTCACAAGTGATGGAGCACCCACAACTTCTGAAGGTAAGTTGTTCCACTGGGTGATTGTTCTCACCTTTCCGCTATCACGATCAGAGAATAAACCACCAAGAAACTACTTTTGCTTTATCCAAACATGTTTATCTTCACTGCTGTACTGACAGCACTAATTGACCAGCACATAATGCAAATAAAAGTTAGGGATAACCGCCCAGTGCTCTCCTCCACCTTTCATGCTCATATCAGTTAACCCCACCTCCCACCTCACCCGGTGATGCCCGCTGCCTACCCGTTTTATTAAGCGCAAACGCTGCCTCTCAGTTGTTCGGGACGGGTTCCTCCCACTATCGCGGCCCTTCCCTGGTGTCCCAATCATGGCACCTCCAATGCGGCAGCCGTTTAGTTCACTCAGCCGATCCCCATGCGATGCTAGCATGTCACTGCAGGTTACTGCAGTGGGCTTGGTACTGCAGCAACTGCCATGGTCGGACCACATCTCATCAGGTATGGTGTGCAGCAGGGTGTAGTAGCCACACAGCTCCGAATGCCTCAGCTCCCCAACCACCTTGAATGGCAGCCTCTGCACCACCTAGGGCTGACACTTAGCTTTAGATTGCTTCTCTAATTAACTGCTTCTCTGTCATCTGCACCTCTATAACTGGCTGGTTTAGTTCTGCAATCCAACAGGACAGACACAGACTTCAGAGGATAATTAGGACTGCAGAAAAAACAATGACTACCAACCTGCCTTCCATCGAGGACCTGTATACTGCACCAGTCAAAAAAAGGGCTGTGAAAATATTTACAGACCCCTCACATCCCAGACATAAACTGTTTCAACACCTACCCTCAAAACAACGCTATAGAGCACTACACACAGAACAACTAGACACAAGGACAGTTTTTCCCAAACACCATCACTCTGTTAAACAAATAATTCCCTCAACACTGTCCAACTATTTACAAAGTCTGTACTCCTATTACTATCAATCTTCTCATCACTCATCACCCATCCCCTCCCACTTGTGACTGTATGACTGTAATCTTGTTGCTTGTACTCTGACGATTTATATTGACTGTTTCCTCGTATGATTTGATTGCTTATTGTACCCTATGACTATTATTAAGTGTTGTACCTTCTGATTCTTGACTCTTGATTAATGTATCTTTTCTTTTATGTATATTGAGAGCATTTGTACTAAGAGAAATTCCTTGTGTGTCCAATCACACTTGGCCAATAAAGTATTCTATTCTATTCTATTCTATTCTATTCTATTCTATTCTATTCTATTCTATTCTATTCTAATTTCTACTTCTGGTCTATTTCTATTCTAATCATGTCCCATTCATCTCAAATGGAAACACAGTCTACTCCAAAACAGCCCCTGAGCTGAAACACATCTTAAAAGTTGCTAAGGTTGAGAAACAGTGAAATAGGCATTTACTCAGAGAGGTGCCTGCGTGTCCTCGACTGTTCTGCTCGGTAGGACTGAGCAATGCAGAAAGTGTCCCCCAAGGCTGGAATGCAGGTCTCCAAATACAGCTGGGATGACTGGGTCAGGTAAGCTTCCTCGCCAAAATAATCCATTTTGAAGAGTGTTGAGCCTCCTTCTACCTGCGTTTGAACCAGGGTGGGTGGGGTGATCTAAAGATAAAAGAAGACGTTGTACAGGACATTGAGTTTATTCCCAGGACTTCCCCTTCGCACAGAGTTCAAGATAGAAAAACTACACCCATTGGGGACCTTACCAACAGAAAACCACATAGCTGGAAACTTTCTTCAAAGGTGAGGGAAGAGAGAAAATTCTGTGTGGCCAGAAAAACTAGAAAAAATGTTATTAGTTTTGTAAGGAGGATTGAGAGCAATAAATAAGTATAAAATTACATCTGCAGCCAAAATTTTCTTGATGTCAGAGTATATTCATTAACTGGCAGAGACATGGTTAACAAGGTCAGCCAATGAGAGCTGAATTGGGGACTGAAACTTAAAGAGAGAATCTGGGCGTGGTTTACCTCTGTTCTATGCTCAGCTCTAAAGTGAACAAGAAACTAACTTGCTTGCTTGCTGAAACCAATATCTGCTCTGAGCTGCTGCTGTTTTGTGTTTTTGATTATGTTACATTGAAAGAATCTACAAATGGCATTGTAAACTTTACTCATATTAATATGTTTATAAAGAAGTTTCTGATCCTGCTGAATCAATCATCTCTGTGTTTTCTGGACTTGAATTTAAGCTGAAAACTCCTAACAGATAGTTTACCAGGATTAAACAAAATAAGGTTGAGACTCATATTTAATTTAGGTGGTGTTGGATTTAAAATTAAAAAGTGTTACAACTTGAGGACAGGATATAAGAACTTTGTAGCAACCTATCAACTAAACACAACACAATCTCCTAAAGTGGAAAATATATTTGGTTAATGGTTCGGAGGGTAAATCCTGTATTTGTAGAGTTACAATTCAAGCATCTTTCCTGGCTCAAGAATGCTGGGATTGAAGTCCACAGGTCACAAAGGGGCCATAGTTCCTCCCCCTACTCTAGTGTATTTTGGCATGATGCTCTCATCGGCTTGCAAATTTCTTTCACTACATGGAATAATGTCATGCTCCCTTATGAATCGAGGAGGAAGACAAACAGCTGACAGGGAGCGGGAGAGTGGCTCACCCCCTTCATCCTAAGGTACACAGGAAAGAATGGAAAAGAGAGCAATTTGGGTTGCATGACTTACAAGGGAGGAAATGGCCCTGATTCTCTTCACAAGGCACACCTGGGAATGGAGTTTAAAGGAGAGGCAGATGGGAGGGACAGTTGTCGGGAACAATTGCTAAGTTGTGTTGGCTGCTGTTATCACAGTTCCTGGAATCCTCCCAACTGGTCTGATTTATTGCTGTGTTACTTCATTTCTGAAACTTCTTATCTTGCCCTGCCAGATTTATTACCTTATTTTGTCTTGTTGGATTTATAATTTAAAGTTTTCTATTTACAATGTTTGGATTGGAATATCTGTAGCCAAAAGCTGTTGCAGGTTCGTGGGAGAGTTTTTCCTCCAGACTGGAAGGTAACCAGAACATTGGGGGCAAAGTTGGAGCTAATAAAGAGACCCACCATACTTATTCTCTGGCTGAGTTGCCTTTGTGCCAAGCCCCAGGTCATCACAGAATAATCTGAGAAATCAGTGGCTTAAGAGCAGTGATGCCAGAAGCATACTTACTTCGTAATATCCGCGGTCAAAGAAGTGGTCTCGGAAGCACTGGATGACGGTAGAGCGCACCTTTAAAATTCTGCTCAAGGTTTCTCCCCGGATCATCATGTGCCGGTTGTTGAGCTGCACATCCACATCTGACTCTTCATTGACCAGGTTATCGGCTCCTCCAGCGGGAGCCAGACCAATGAGTTCCCAGTAGTCGCAACTCAACTCGTGACCTCCTGGAGCCTGTGGGAATTCAGATTTTTAAAAGACAGAAGATGCTATCACAGTAATACTCACTTAGCACTGAAGATCCTGAAGGCGAAACTCAAAAGACTTTGGCCACCTAATGAGAAGGAAGAACTCACTGGAGAAGAGTCTAATGCTGGGAAAGATTGAGGGAAGAAGAACAAGGGGACGACAGAGAAGGAGGTGGCTGGAGGGAATCCAAGGAGGAAGCTGGACAGCTGACAGGGAGTGGGAGTGTGGCTCTGTGGGCTGTAAAATAGGGGGGAAGGGCTGAGCAGAGCAGGCTGAGCAGAGCAGGGGAGAGGTAGAACAAGGGAGAGGGAGTTCAGAGGAAGACCCAGGGCCACACTCTCTTCATCCTAGGGCATGCAAGGAGGAACAGAGAAGAGAGCAATGTGAGCTGGATGGCTTACAGGGGAGGAAAGGACCCTGATTCCCCTTCTGGGAAGAAAGTTGATAAGAAAGGCAGGCTGCGTGCGGCAGGCTGTTGGGAGCAAACATGACTTTATTGTATGTTGTCGTGGCTTATCTGTGTTCCCGGCATCTTCCCAATCGTATGAGTTTTGCCATACTTTCAAGTGTGAAATTCTTGCTCCTGCCCTGCCAAACTAATTACTTCAGTTTGGCTTGTTTGGACTTTAAGTTACAGTTTGTATTCCTCATGTTTTGGACTTAATTTTCTGTAGTCAAAGGCTGTTCCTGGGAGAGTTTTTTTCCAACCAGAAGGTAACCTGGACACTGGGGGAAAAGTTGGAGATAATAAAGGGACTCTTATTGGTTATCTGTGTTGGCTTTGTGCCACATCCCAGGTCAACACAGAAGCAGTCAGCGTGAGCTTAAATGGACTCTGGGGGATGGTAGAGGACATGAAGGCCTAACAACAACAAAAGCACGATCTGAAACTCACTGAGGTTAGAAAAGCATATTAACAATTACAGATAGTCCTCGACTTACAACAGTTCATTAAGTGATCATTCGAAGTTACAACAGCACTGAAAAACATGACTTACCGTTTTTCACTTATGACCATCACAGCATCCCCATGGTCACATGATCAAAATTCAGGCGCTTGGCAATTGGTTCGTATTTATGATGGTTGTAGTGTCCTGGGGTTATGGGATTATCCCCTTTTGCGACCTTCTGACAAGCAAACTCAGTGGGGAAGCCAGATTCACTTAACAACCGCATCATTAACTTAACTGCAACGATTCACTTGGCAACAGAGGCAAGAAAATGGGCAAAACCCATTTAATAAATGTTTCAACATTTATTGGCGTAAATGTTAGCAACACAAATTTTGGGCTCAGTTGTGGTTGTAAGTCAAGGACTTCCTGTATTTTATTGAACCAAAGGATCTCTCCTTTCTGGAATGATCAGCGGATTTCACAGACAGTTAAAGTTTTTATATAATCAATGTCTCTTTAAAGGGATAACCTATAAATAGAAAATCAAACCAGACCAACGAAAACTGAATAAACTCCTTGACAAGAGAAAGAAAATGAGAGCCATTCACAAAAGTCAGACCAGTAATAAGTTAAAACTGACTTTTTACTCAATGCTAAAACAGCCCTTCTCACTAGATCAGGGTTTGAGTTCAGATATCATACTAAGCTGTAACACACACTTTGGTTTATTTTGACTTATTATGTTTATTTATTTGATTTGTCAATCGCTTACAAGATAATAGGTATAAGTAAAAACATAGTTATGAATGTATGGATACATAAGAAAAATAAAAAGAATAAATAGGACAGGGACGGTAGGCATGTTGGTGTGCTTATGCACGCCTCCTACAGACCTCTTAGGAAACAGGTGAGGTCAATAGTAGAAAGTCTAAAGTTAAAGTTTTTGGGGTTTGGGGAAGAAACCACAGAATCAGGTAGAGCCTGGACCCAATATTATTACTTCATAAAACGGGGCTTGCAATTTCATTGTAATGGAAAAACCTGACAAATCTTACTGGTTTATTCAAAAACCAACATTATGGAAGTTATGATTCAGCACAATTTGCAAATTTGGTAACTTCAGATATATGCTGGAAAAAGTTGGCAAAAGTTTGATCTCCACATTACTACATTAAGTCATTCCGTCAGCAAGAGAAAATTCCAAAAGTGAATATTTCCTAGGCGTTAAAAATTTCTACTCAAAAGGTCAGCATGCCAGAAAGTCTAAAGTCCTCATTTTATGACTTGACACATGAGTTTGCTCATCCCTATTGTTCACTGATTGAATACAGAATAAAGAAATAAAGAAATAAGCACCTTTATGGCAGGCAACTTTCGAGCAAACATAAAGTCCTTTATGTTAAAAGTAAAAATAAAATGCACTTACCTGCTTGCCTTCAGGAACCAGACTGAGGGTGCCATATACCGCAATGCTGCTCTCAGTTGAAAGAACCACACCATTGTAACATTGACACTACAGGGAGAAATAAAGGAACATTTAGTCAGTGTCACCAGAGGTTTAAAAAATAATAGCTTTGTGCCTTCAAGTCACTCTTGACCCCTGGCAATTGCTTAGACAAGTCCTTTTAGTTTTCTTGGCAACATTTTCGGAAGTTGTTTGCCATCGTTTCTTCCTAAGGCTGATAAAGTGACTGGCAGGGAAGTCAAACTCAAGGCACAAAGGTTGCATCCAGCCAATTACATCCAGTGATGTAGTTGGATTCGGCCCACAGGACTGTCCTGAAAAATGTAAGGGGCCAGCCTATGTCACTTCGACCATCTACCTGCATTGCTTTGGCCCAGTCTACTCAATGAGAAGAGGAAACATCAGGCCAGCATGGCTTCAGCCCAGTCTGCCCGATGAGAAGAGGAAACATCAGGCCAGCATGGCTTCCGCCCAGTCTACCTGATGCGAAGAGGAAACATCAGGCCAGCATGGCTTCGGCCCAGTCTACCCGATGCGAAGAGGAAACATGCGGCCAGCATGACTTCGGCCCAGTATACCCAATGCGAAGAGGAAACATAAGGCCAGCATGGCTTCTGCCTAGTCTACCCATTGCGAAGCGGAAACATGGGGCCAGCATGGGTTCGACCCAGTCTGCCCAATGCAAAGAGGAAACATCGGGCCATCACGGTTTTGGCCTAGTCTACCCAATGCAAAGAGGAAACATGCCAGCAGTTTGGGGAGTGGCATCAAGCTGACCATGCCCACCCAGTTGGCCATGCCCACCCGGCCCCAGGGGTCAACCACAGCCCTGATGCAACCCTCAATGAAATTGAGTTTGACAGCCATGGCCTAAGGTCACTCATGGCTTTGCGGCTTAGGCAGGACTAAAACTCACAGTTTCTAGGCTTCTAGCCTGATGCCACTACACCAAATTGGTTCTTAAAAATAATAATTGGGGGAAAACCTGTTTTCTTATTCATTTTAATAGATTCAGTAACACCACATTGTAACAAAATTTGTCATCCACTCTCACCAATTGGGGAGGAAAGAAATAGAAAATAGAACTTCATATAGAAATGCAAATGTATACAGAATGGATGAATATTTTTACAATACAGTAGGTTAAAGACTAAAGAACACAAAAGCAAGATAAAAATGAAAAGGAATCTAATCATATAAGGAGCAATCATATTAAACATAATGTAATGTGATTGCTCCTGGTGTGTTTCGGATCTTTTCTGTTCTTTTACATTGAAAACTACAATTTTGGGACAAATTTGGAAGGGTGCTGGGGCTGTACCCAAAGCACTTGAGAAAAGGATGAATGTTGCCCAGAAAACTGGAATGCAAAGTAATTTGATGTAGGAGAAAAAATATTGAATAAAGCTGAAAGCCTTAGCAGAAAACTGGAACATCATAGAATCTACCTTCTGGGAGAAAACACACGCTATGAGAAGATAAAAAGTTCGATCAGGTTTCACTAATAAAAGATTAAGGTAGCATGATGATGATGCAAGACTGTATGATGAACATCTTTGTGGGATAAGGATTGTTAAATCAAATGTCTTAGATCTGATCGCTGGGCTATGCTTCACAATCCTTATCCCACAAACGCCAATAAGATGTTGTCACTTCAACCATGCTGTTTAGTGATATCCTCCCTATAACCATGGAGGTTTTCCACAGAACTGAAAAGATGATGTGCAGTCAGAAACCTTTTCTACCTTTCTTTCATCATATGTTGACTTTCAATTGATTTTAGGGCAGCTTGAATAAAATTAACAAGGATATGAAATTTTGATGCACTTCAGAACAGACTGAAAAGGAAACTTACTTGTTCATCTGATAAGACACACTGAAGGAAGCCTGTGCCATCTCTTAAGACAATAAACATCAAGTTTTTCCCTGTATAACAAGAGAAAGAATATCAATTGTATAATCATTTAACTTCCATGTTAGTAAAAAACTGTTTCCCTTCCTACCCATCATTTCAAAACTCATTCTTACTGACAGCCTTGAGAAGTAGGTAAATACTTTCGACAGAAGCCAGAAAAGAAATCTGCTGGCATCCTAAGAACTAGTCTAGGGGGTGAAAAGCAGATACATTGACATTTTTGACAGAAGGTGAGGCGTGTTAGGGTTAAAGGCCAAAACATATTACATTGAAGCTCAAACAGTTTTATGGGCACCACTGGAGGCAAAGTTAGTTCTGACAAGGAGAGCGTCTTTATAAATATATGCAAATTACAAGCATACATGTAATTGGATCTAAAACAAGATATATCTGATCACAAAAGGGAGGTGGTGGCTCAGTGGCTAAGATGCTGAGTTTGTCAATCAAAAAGGTAGGCAGTTTGGCAGTTCAAATCCCTAGCACCGCATCACAGAGTGAGCTCCCATTACTTGTCCCAGCTTCTGCCAACCTAGCAGTTCGAAAGCACGTTAAAAAATGCAAGTAGAAAAATAGAGACGGTAACAGTGTTCTGTGCACCCTCGGCGTTTACTCATGCCAGCCACATGACCACGGAGACGTCTTCGGACAGCGCTGGCTCTTTGGCTTTGTAACGAAGATGAGCACCGCCCCCTAGAGCCAGAAATGACTAGCACGTATGTGCAGAGGAACCTTTACCTTTACATCTGATCACACTGTATATAAAGAGCAAGTATTAATTGGATGTAACTCATCTTGTTCCTAGAGTTATCAGTGGGGCAGTTAGGGTGTAAGTATGAGGTAGTGGGACAGGACTGTTGAGGTAATTCCCCGTCAGGAGAATGAGCGCATACAGGGAGACGTATAGAGAATAGTGTTGGAATAATACACACATAGTACACAGATACACTGTACAGTGAACATAGGTTTTTACTTCCAGAAAGGTTTAAGCAAAGTTCAAAATAGGCAGTCCAAAAGTCATTCACAGGTTAATCAGTCAGTTTTTCAATCCAGTGATATTCCAGTAACAAAGTCCAGTGTCAAAAACAGTTAAGTATCAGACTTACATTAAATCCAGTAATATCAGTCAATTAGGAAAAATGGAGCAACGGCAATACTTTCCAACAGAAGGAAACAAAGATACACTCTCTTCTGAAACTCAGACTAAGACTCAACAATCCAGGTTTTTGGCTCCATCTTATGGCCGTTTGAGAAACCACACCCAATTGCATGCTCTTGCATTCCCTTAAAGAGACAGTATTAAAATGTCTATCCTGGTTTATATTTCTAACCCAAATACCTGTTAGGTGACTTATATTCCTAACAAGGACTACAAAACAGAAGGGTTCAGAAAGAATAATGTAGTAGTTATTCCATTGATAGAGCTTCTTTCTGGAATTTGCTTCCTTCTGGCTTCCCAGAACTCTGATCACCTCTCAGTATCTTTTCCAGCTTAATGTTCACTCCTTGTGAATGTGTGTCTAGAATCCAGACTATTTATCCTAATCTATCTGAAATTTATATTCCATCATATATATAGCCCATAGGAAGGCAAACACAACATTACTTTCCAATTGGGAATCAGTGACACTTGCAAAGATCAAAATATCCAGATCTTCTGGAACATGGGTATCAAACTTGCTGCATCATGCCATCTTTTTCCCATTTGCGGGGGTGGGCATGGCCTGCATGTGACTCATCTGGCCCGCGGGCCACCAGTTTGACACCCTGTTCTGGAAGGACCCTTCGGCTGTGCTAGATGGTACTCACCCTGCCTACGCAATCGATGGACCCAACCAAACACCTTTACTCTTTCCCCTCTGTAGGCTTCCAGGGTACAAATCTTCACCTGTAAAAAGACAGGTAATTTCAAGAGATAAAGAGGCAGGCTGCCAATTCAGAATCCAGAAGAAATCAGAATCTTCTAAAATGCATTCAGAATCTGGTGCTACTGGTGTTTTCCTAGCCAGAGGTTATTCTACAACCGCTGTTCAAAACTTAAGATGCTTCAACTGCCCTAAACAGGAATCAGCCAATTTCTCTCATTAATTACACAGGCTAGCTACACAGACAAGCACAATAACAGCCATATTAGTTATTAGCATGCAAAAACCCATTGGTATGGAAATCTCCTTTGGGTTAGGGTTAGGCCCCCATGAAATCATTGAGAAAAATCAAGGCGACAAAAACGTTCAGAGGTGCACTATAGTTAGGGGGATATGCCCATTATTCTCAACTTCTTTATCGTAAAAGAGATATTGGCTTTCCTGCGCAAATGAATCTGATTCAAATCAGGAATTTCTACAGTATAATTGGAACATCTTCTGATACACATGTGCATTCCTCTCGCTTGGTTACAGAGAATCACCAAGGACAAAAACCCTGGATACTATCAAACCATCACTCCATCATTTTAATTATAGCGATTTATCACTCTAACACAATCCCTTTATCACTATCACTGGCCTTTGTCAAAAAAGACTGTTGCCACCCTCTACACTCACCCACACCCATACATTTCATGCCTTTGCTGCAGATACAGAGAAAAAAATGGCTCAGCTAGTAAATGGGTTTTCTTAAATTTTCCATAAGGTCAGTTTGGCAGCTTCTGTGAAGGCAAACAGCCAGGGTGATGCAACAAAGGCCGCCCAACAGGAATTTGACAGAGCCTCCCAATTACAGTTTTCTGAGTAAGCATGCACAAAATCCTTCCTGATCATCCAGCCATGCCATCAAAGTTAGATCGCGTAATTTCCAGGGCATACACATAAGGTAGATTTTAATCTGCATTGAGTAATTGCCAGCATGCCAGCTCAGAATCTGTCAATCGGGACATCAATATAGGGAAGATTTAAAAAAGAAGACAAGATGACGGCTGCATTGAAAAAGGATGAAGCTTCAATTGCGGTTGACTTTTTAAATGTCCTCCCTGGGATAGGCACTCTGATCTGAAAGGATATTACTTTCCCCTTGAGGATATTTTCAATATAATTGGGTTTTCATCTTTACAAAGGGCTATAGAGCTAGAAATATATTCCAGTATAGAGTCTTTCTTAATCTAATGCAACCTCAAACCTCAACCACCCTAGATAGCTGGAGAGTCCCAGTAGATCAGAGACTGTTTTATATTTTATATTCAGTTTCTTGCAAAATTCTCCCAACATCCCACTACTTGGCTGAGAATTCTGGAAGTTGCAATACCAAAATTTGCTGGGGGGAACTGTATTGACTGTAGTTCTCTTAAGTTAATACAGAATTACATTGCTCTTCTGTCGCTTCTCCCATTGGAAAAAAATTGGTGTAGGCCACTGTCTGGAGCTAAGATAGATCTGGAATATGGGGTGGGTATTGTAAATAAGGGTGGGAGGGAGGCAGAGAGAGGGAAAGAAAGAGAAAGAAAAAAAGAAAAAGAAATCTGGCGTGATAGGGAAGAACATGGAGGTAGAACAGGGCATGCAGATACCATGTAACCTACCCTTTTGCCAATCAAGCTAATTTCCACACACATACACTACCATTTCCCCCAACATGTTGCAAGTTCACAATGTGTGCTATTTTTTGGAAGGTGTTACTCACACATTTGGGCTCCGGGAGGCTGAGGTCTTTTTTCATGATAATTTTCTTTGCTTCTTCCAAGTTCTTTTCACGTCGCAGCAAATCTTCTGCCTATAGATTTGGGGATCTGATTAAAAAAAGCTGACCTAAAAGTTTGGGGCATATCCCCTATAATGTGTGACTTATCCTAATTTGAGAACAAAGCCAATGTTTACTTTACTCAAACAAAGCACGCCTTATGGGTGCCATTCCGATATCTGGACTTTCAATTCCCAGGATTCTTTGATAGTCATGCTTACCAGAGAATTCTGGGAGCTGACAGTGCCAAGTGCGGGAAGGCCATCATAATGGATGGTTTGCACCTTACTGTAAACCAAAACAAATCATATTAGTGCTCCATTTTATGCCTGAACAAGTTGTGACAACTTGCCAAATATTTCTTTCCAACTTTAATGAATAAATGACCATTTAAACCTGACAGTGAATGGCCCAATTGTAACTATTTATTACACCATGATAATTCTTGATAACTGCTTCCTTTTGTATGGTTATACTCAAAAACTGTGATGTATCTGCCAAGAGGTTTTGAAGATAAATGCAAAGGTTCAAGATGAGAAGTTGGGCTAACAATCTGAACGGTTATGATGCTCTAGAGGTATTCAGATCCACTTGGATTGAGATCCACTGGTCTGGAATCCTCTTGGATTCAGTTCTACTCATCTGGAATGCTGGTTTATGTAAGGATCAGCAGATGACCAGGTTCCCCATTCATATTAGATTATGGTTTGCTTATCTGGGTTTGATAAGGTTTACACAACACATTCAGTGAAAAGAAATGCCAAGAAAAGCAGGGGTTTCTAAACTTGGCAACTTTAAGACGTATGGACTTCAGCTTCCAAGAACTCCTGTAGTGTAAGGTGATATGGAAATTGTGAATTTGGGGACTAATCCACAATATTTCACTCCCACGTTACTTGATACCACAGAAGATCCAACTTCATTTAAATCTCTCTTTTCTCATTTGTTTCAATGAACAAATTAAAAGGGCATCTTGAACACTTTCATCCTTGAGCATTGCACAAGATAGTTGCCAGCTTACCTCCTTCTTTTCTCTGGCTTCACTCTTCTGCTGCTCTCTCTGCCACAGCTTTTTCACATTCTTGAGTTGGCTCTTGGAGATAGTTTCCCATCTCTAGGTAGATTAAAAGAGAAACAAGAATCCCGAAGCTGATTTTTGAGCCAGACAAGAAAAATCTTAAACCACCATCCCATTTCTAACTTTGACAAGGAATCTCTTTTGGCTGTTACTTCACAAAAGCTGGTATTCAATTAAAACCAGAATATGGACATTGATCACCACTCCCTCTTATTTGCTGCCAAGACAATATACACCATTCCTTATAATTCTTCTAAGGAATTATAAGGAATGATACATATTATAATAAAGAATTATAATAATTCCTTAGAGGAATTATTCTGTCATCTGCACTTCTAAAACTGTATGGTTTGGTTCTGCAACCAAACAAGACAGACAGACTTCAAAAAAGTCAGAAAAAACAAATGCTACCAACCTACCTTTCACTGAGTACCTGTATACCGCACAAGTCAAAAAGAGGCCTGTGAAAATATCTACAGAGCCCTCACATCCTGGACTGTTTCAACTTCTATCTTCAAAAATGACGCTATATGGCACTGCACACCAGAACAACTTGACAAAGGACAGTTTTTCCCTGAATGCCATCACTCTGCTAAACAACTAATTCCACCAACACTGTCAAATTATTGACTAAGACTGTACTACTATTCTTCTCATCCTTCCTATTACCCATTTCCTTTTCTACTTATGTCTATAACCATGCTGCTTGTATTTCTATGATTTCTATTGTTTTGTTTCCTAGTACAATTTATGTTGATTGCTTATTTAGTGCCCTATGACTATCACTAAGCGTTGTATCTTATGATGCATGATGAATGTATTTATGATGACTATGAATATGATTTATCACTTATATTTTTATGTACACTGAGATCTTATGCACTGAAGACAAATTCCTTGTGTGTCCAATCACACTTGGCCAATAAAGCATATTCTATTCTGTTCTATTCTATTCTATTCTATTCTATTCTATTCTATTCTATTCTATT
>BLBF01000010.1:11669373-11727194 GCA_015471245.1 Laticauda colubrina
TTCTATTCTATTCTATTCTATTCTATTCTATTCTATTCTATTCTATTCTATTCTATTCTGCTCCATTTGATTCTATTCTATTTGATTCTATTCTAATCAGTGTTTCTCAACCGTGGCAACTTGAACATGTGTTAACTTCAATACCCAGAACTCCCCAGCCAGCATGGCTGGCTGGAGAATTCTTGGGAGTTGAAGTCAACACAACTTTAAATTGAGAAGCAGACTTTGTATAGTCATTATTGCACAGAGAAGTGTCAGAGGTATCTAGTCATCATCGCCAAGACAATCATAGTTCCAAAATCCTGGCTATGGGCAAACAGCTGAAATAAATGTTAATTAACAAGAAGGACCAGACTTGTCCTCCTTGATCATCTCAATTTTGTTTCAGCTGAAGCTTGGAAGAGGCCAAACGTTTCTGGTTATAGTTTTACAAAACTGGAGCTAAATCAAAATGGATCAGGATTACATTCTAGGAATGCATTCCTCATTTGCATAGAATTATAAGACACAATGCAACTTCCGAGGTCCAAAGTTTGATTATTGGTGACATCCCATTATTTACAAGCGTACCATGGATCTCAACCCACACACCCTGAAAATGAAATGCTAATGAGTTGCATGCTCAGTAGAACAGGGGGGAAAGTTTGGGAAGAGATCAGAAATTGAAGAGTGCAAGAGAGAGAAGAAAATATATTCCCACTGCCTCTCCCAAGAAAACAATAGCCACATACCACACTTCAACATGTAGTTAAGGCTCAGTTTTAATAATTAAGAGTTTTTTCATGAGTTCATTTAAGACCCCGATTTTAAAAGCCTCTAACCACAATTACATCTGGTGAATTTCAGAAACTTTGTTTTTGCTTTTCAGTCATTACCGTATTTTTTGGAGTATAAGACACTCCAAAGTATAAGACGACCTAGGGGAAAAAGTCTGCCTCTACCTCTCAGCAATTTGCCTCCTTGAAGCAAACAGCTTGTTTCAGCTTCAGCACAGCCTGATTGGCACAAACAGCTGGTTGTTGGTTGAATTGGCCTCCCGACGATCAGCTGTTTCAGGCTGCAGGGATCGCCATCGCCTATTGCCGCCTCCACATGCCTCATTTTTGGCCTCCGCATCCCGTTTTCACCCTTCGTGTGACCCCTTTTTGGCCAGAATGGACAGAAAATGGGGCATGCAGAGACCGAAAGCAGGACGTGCAGAGTTTGAAAATGGGATGTGGAGGCTGAGAATGCGGCACATGGAGGCGGCAATGGGCGAAGGCGATCCCTGCAACCTGAAACAGCTAATCGTTGAGAGGCCAATCCAACCGACAATCAGCTGTTTATGCTAATCAGGCTGTGCTGAAGCTGAAACAGGCTGTTTGCTGCAAGGAGGCAAATTGTTGGAAGGCAGAGGCCGAAGGGTGGGGGCCAGCGGATGGGGGTGGAGGGCTTCAGCAGCATTCGCTATATAAGATGCACAGACATTTCCACCCACTTTTCGGGGTGGAAAAAGTGCCTCTTATACTACGAAAAATACAGTAAGTCGTGTTGACTCTTTGTGACCCTATGGTCCATAGCACCCCAGGCTCCCTTCTTCTCCACCGTCTACTAGAGTTAGCTCAAATTAATCTTCATTGTGTCGATGACACTAGCATCCATCTCTCTCTCTCTCTCTCTCTCTCTCTCTCTCTCTCTCCACTCCTCTAAATGTTGCAGAATACCTTATGCCATCAGACTTGAAATTCTAGACCTAGAAAACCTAGAACTACACTTGCCTTTGGTTCAATCTAAGTACAGTACATAAAATTATATATTGCAATGTCCTACATGTCAATGAATACTTCAGCTTCAACCATAACAATACAGGAGCACACAATAGATACAAACTCAAGGTAAACAGCACCAAACTTGATTGCAGAAAATACAACTTCAGCAACAGAGTAGTCAATGTCTGGAATGTCTACCTGACTCTGTGGTTTCTTCCCCAAACCCCAAACACTTTAACCTCAGACTGTCTACTATTGACCTCACCCCTTTCCTAAGAGTTCTGTAGGGGGCGTGCATAAGCGCACCAACATGCCTACCGTCCCTATGCTATTGTTTCTTTTTATTTTTCTTATATGTATCCATTTCATGTACTCATAATTATGTTTATACTTATACCTGTTCTAATTGCTTGACAAAATAAAATATCTATCTATCTATCCATCCATCCATCCATCCATCCATCTCATCCTTTGCCGTCTACTTTTCCTTTTGCCTTCATGTCAGCTTTGGAAGCCACATTAGCACCAGAAGCTTCCACGTTGCCACATTCTTGAGCCTGGGAAAAGGGGAGGGGGAATTTCATGGAGCCATATGTGGTTAGACATAATACCATTCTTCTTTAAATTCAAGGTCATGTTATTTCTGCACCTGGTTGAGGGGATGTCTCAAGTTGTGACAGATGGTGATTGGGGCATGTGATGCAATGAGGGGTGCAGGGGGTGGATTTGTGATATTTTACTTATTGTAAAGGGAATAAATAAAGGAGGGAAACCTGGAACTTTCAGATTCGGGACTTCCCAGATGTGCCAGTTTACTACTCTAATAAAAGGAACCTCAGAGAAGATGTCTGTCTTGGAATTATTGTTGGAGTTGAGGTTTTCTGGAATGCTGACATTCAGTCTTTCTCAACATTAGGGTCTTTCCCAACGAGTCCTCTCTTTGCTTTGGTAAGCAAAATATTTGAGCTTCAGCTTCCATACAGGTCGTCCTCAACTTACAAACAGTTCACTTAGTGACCGTTCAAAGTTACAGAGCTGAAAAAAGTAACTTGTGACATTTTTCATACTTATGACCATTGCAGCATCCCCATGGTCATGTGACTTACATTTGGAGGGTTGGCAACTGGTTCCAATTTATGATGGTTGCTGTGTCCCAGGGTCATGTGATTCCCCTTTTATGACCTCCTGACAAACAAAGTCAAAGGGGAAGCCAGATTCACTTAATGACTGTGTTACTCACTTAACAACTGCAGTGATTCACTAACCGTGACACAAAAAATTGTAAAATGGGGCAAAAGCCACTTAGCAAACATCTCACTTAGCAATTTTGGGCTCAATTGTAGCCATAAGTTGAGGGCTACCTATTATCTGTTCTTCCAAAGAATGGTCAGGGTTGACTTCCTTTAGGATCGACTGATTTGATTCCCTTGAAGTCCAAGGGACTCTCAGAGTGATGTCTCTGCTTTTTACTATGCTGTCTAGGTTTGCCATAGTTTTTCTCCCAAGGAGCAAGCTTTTTTTTTTTTTTTAATTACATGGTTGTCAGCTTTGAAAGCCATATTGCAACGCTGCCACAGAGCCTGAGAAAGTGGAAGGGGGGGTGATTTGAGTAGCCCTGAGTAAAGAAAATTCTTTTGTTAGTTCAGGGTCACTGAGTATGGCGCAGGATGAAATAAGGATCTTACTTTTTGACGGATCGTGATTGGGCCATGTAGTGTGATGACAACCAAGGGGGGATGGATTTGTAGTTTGGGAAATTGTGGAAAACGTTTAGATTCGGGATCCCACAGATCTGCCAGGCACTACTCTAATAAAGGTACTTTTGAGATATGTTTGTCTCAGGAGTTACTGATTGGAATGGGGGTTCCAATCAGAACACTGACAATGGTTTCAGTGAGACCACAATCACATCTGTCGAATTTTGGAAGCTCGCGATATATTTCTGCTTGCATATTTCTGAACTGCTGACCAATATTTTTGGTTTCTGAAAATGGTTTCTGGAAACGATGAGTTGATTAACCAACCTGGTTTTCTTTTTGGGAGTCCACATAGATAGTAGGAATTGGTTCCTTTCCAGTAGACATCAAAGCCTTTGAATAATAAAAAAGACAATTAATGGATAATTGGTTAAGGCACATATTTCTAAAGTATTCACCATTTTCCTGGTTAATAGATATAATGTACTAGCTCTATATCCATTCTTTGCTACGAAACTATGTTCTTGGGCTTAGTTTTGGGGGAGGAAAATAAGGGGGGGGGGAATTGTGCCTCTGCCCAGCAGCATCCATCAGTATTCATCTGGCTAGCGTTCTGTCAGTGTGTGAGAGAGTTGAGGGCTGTTTGGAAACTGAAGCAGTATTTTACTGTGTGAGCGAGGAGACAGCAAGGAGCCTCGTATGGCTTAGCTCAACTGTTCTGTACTAAAGCTGGTTGCTGCTGTGAAAATAAAACTAAAACTGAAACTCCTTCCTCTGCTTGTGTTTTGCATTTGGAACTGATTTCTTTTCAGGTGGGGAGGGGAAGTAGAACATTTTAGCATCAAATAATAATAATAACAATAACAATAATAATAATAATGTTCTGGTTGTCATTTTGAAAAATCCTTTCTTAGTGAGCCCCTAGAAGCCAAGAGGAACATATTCATTTTAGTACCATAACTTTTTAAAAAATCCTAAATTCTGGATTATCAAAAGATGATTTGTACCTAGAAAACTACCCAGATGCTTCAGAAATACTCAAAAGATACCTGCAAAGCTGTTTTGAAAGGTTTATCCTGGGTCCCATCACCAGTGCTGTCACATCCTACTCGATCAGATACATAAACCTCTCCTGCGGATACAAATAGAAATATTCTTGGCTAAGCACAAAGTACACACACATATACCTCGACAATATGCATTTCTGAGCCCCTGCAGGAAAATGATGACCTGCACTTAACAGACTCCATTTGACCTTCTGGATTTCAGGTGTTCCAAAGCAACAAGCAATCTACTAAACTTCTCCCAATCAAGGAATTCAACTTCATGATCTATAATAGCAGCAGGCCTTTTCAAACTGTAACGTCCATCAGCATTTGGGGGAGAGCTCTGGCTTCGACAGCGTGCCCATTTGACACCAATGGATTCAAAGCTTTGGCCTATTCAGAGAATGAAAAGATCCATGAAGGCCATCAGATCTAACATCTCCTGTGTGAGAATCCACTTTAAAGACATTTCTGGGGAGAGTTGTCCAGCCACTATTCAAAACCTTCCCACCAAGCGGAGTTCACAAATTAACTGTGTAGCTTATTCCAATGTCAAATTGCTTATTCTGCTTTTTTCTAACTGCAACTGGAATCATTTAAATTTCCTGCAAATTAAGACAATTTTCTTTGGGGAGAGTTTAGAAGATTTTCTTCTATGAGATCAAGATCTCTTGATCTTCTTCCATGTATAGACCTTTCAAGTGCTGGAAAAATGCTCTCGTATCCCCACCACCAACAGTGGTGGGATTCAAATTTTTTTACTACAGGTCCTGTGGGGGTAGCTTGGTGGGGGTGGCAGGGGAAGGATACTGGAAAATTTCTATTCCCTCTCCACCCCAGTAACCTGCTTTCCAGCTCCGTTCTCCTGTGCAGTGCAACAGAAAAAGACCCAGCCAATCAGCTGGGACTCGGGAGACAGAGACTAGATGGAGGCAGGGCCAGTCAGAGGTGGGATTTTCTGGTTTTCCAAACTACTCTAAATTTCCACTGCCGGTTCTCCAGAACTGGTCAGAACCCGCTGAATACCACCTATGTATCCCCCTCTTAAAGGTGAACATCAATTTCCTCCATCCTCTGATTACAAAACTTGAATTTCCAGTGAACATCCCAAGTGGAAGAGGAGCCACAGGAAAACATCCTAGTGTGATGACCCCAAAGTATATCAGAAATTTAACAAAATCCAAAATGTAACTAAGAGTCCTTTCATGCCTTCAACTTGGCTTCATTGTTTAATTGTTCACAGTGGAGGAGCAAACTATGTTCAAAATAATAGATAGACCAGGATAGATAATTGCCAACTTCAGGAAGATAACCAGGGACAATCCGTTAGAAGAACGCCAACCAAGATAAACCTTCTTTAGAAATAAAACACTAATTTGTCTCCAGCGTCTGAAGGCACGCTGGTCCAACCTTTTATGCAGATCTCACACCTGCAACCCATGAAGAAGATCATGGCCCTCTCCTTCTGAGTAGACCACATTTTACCCTGATCCTCTCCTCCCTACATGCCCTAGGATGGATAGGGGATGGGCCTGGGTCCTCCTCTGACTGCTCAGCCTCTGCCCTTCCCCAGCCTCCTGAAAAAGCATTTTTGGGACAGGACTCATCCTCATCCTCGCATCTGGCCTACTGAAGAGAGAACTGCAGAAAGAGATGAGATTTGCCTTCAAATGCCCCGTAAAAGGGGGAGAAGCTAATCATGTAGAGAAGGCAGCCAGGAGAAACTTTCTAACTATTCCATCAGCCAACTGTCCTTCACTGAAAGTCTTCAGGCACAGGCTGGTGGTCAGCAGCCTGAAATGCTGTGGTGGACCTGCACCCAGAACCGGATTTGGAGTAAATTACTTCTAAGATCCTTCCATTTTGTCTACCAAAGCAAATGACACATCATAAACCCAAGGAACCAGGTGATAATGAAACTTACTGTGAAAACACCAAGCCAGGATGGATTCCAGGTTCAGTTTCCTTTCCCACAACTAAGAAATTTTTTTTTTTTAAAAAAAAAAGTCTTTTTCTTTCCTTTGAGAAGCAAATGGGTTTGATCAGTTCACGATTGGGAATCGATGAAATTCCACCAAAGACGGAATGCAAAGCGAACGAACGAACGAATTGAATGAATGGCCTGTTTTGCGCGGCTTTTCCCCGAATTGGGGAACCAGAAGCGACCCAGATGCGCCCCCCCCCCACACACACCCACCCCACATTTCTCCTCGAATCGTCCTTTGCAATGCCCCGTTTTTCTCCCCTCAAGTGATCCAGCGGGGGGAGGGGAGGGGGATCCTTGCCATAAATAAATAAATAAATAAGTAAATAAATAAATAAATAAATAAGTAAATAAGTAAATACATCCATCCATCCATAAATAAATAAGCAAGCTGGGGGGGGGGGGTGTGAAGCAAGAGGCCGGACTCAGGTGGCAGCCACGGAGGCCTTCCCGCTCCTTCCTCTCGCGTTGATATCCCCAGCGAGAAAGGCGTGGAAAAGAAGCGGCCGTGGGGCGCGACTGTCCTTTTCCAACACGCCATGAGGGCTGCGGCAAACTGCTGCTCGGAGGCCCGGGCTGGCAGCGGGACGCTGGGACTTGTCATGCCCAAAGGTGAGGCGATTCCACCGGTTCCCCGGGCCAGGTTTTCCTTTCGCTTCCCGGTTCTCCCGCCTTGCATTTTGGCTCCGGGCTCGGTTCCGAGTGCCCGAAGCATCGACGGGGTGGAGGCCAGGCCTCTCCCCTCCTCACACACACACACACTTCGGCCGCCCCCTTGCAAACTCACCCAGGCTCAGCCTGTCCGTTTTCTCCAGGATGACCTCCGACATGGCGACTTTGGGAAAGGGTTCCCCGCCCCCCCCTCACGGAAGGCTGGGCGCGGCTCAGCCGGCAACTCGCTCCTCTCTGCGGTTCTGATGCGGACGGGCAAGCCGATTGCATCAGGCTGCGGAGCGGCCAGCCCTGCCGCAAAGCGAGCCCGCCCCTTCCAGCCACCGGCGCTCGTTGGGAACGGAAGCGTCGTCAGAAGGGAGGCTGGGCCGAAGAGCCGGGTGCCTTCGCCCTGATGGCGTGTCCTGCGGCCCGGCCTACTGGTTGGTTGGTTGGGTGAGATGGTGGTGGTGGTGGGGCCCGCTGAATAGCAATAGCGGTAAGTCTGTAGAGTCTCTCAGTCAACGACCCTCTAAAAGGATGCAAGTGACCAACGGGCCTACAAGGAATGCAAAAATCCTGCCGTCCCCCACTATCCTGTCAGAGTTGAAGAAGCTTCTGGGATGACAAGCGAAACGTCTTCAAAAGAAAAAAAGCAAGGAAGCCTCTTGAAAAAAGCACCTTTGGGACAACCATGACCTGGATGGCTGAGAATCTCTACAGACTTTTAGCTATGCAATTTGGAATGAATACCCTTTGAATGGGGTGGGAGTAAGAATGCATTTCCAGAGGGGGGGGGGGGAAATTGCAGACGACAGCAACCTGGAGCACTGCTCTGGTGACCCTGAGGGTGCAGATAAACCTCCAAGTGCTTCAATGGTCCTCTAAACCAAGGGTCTTCAAACTTGGCCAGTTTAAGACTTGTGGACTTCAACTCCCAGAATTCCTGAGTTAACATGACTGGAGGAGGAATTCTGGGAGTTGAAGTCCACATGCCTTAAAGCTGTCAAGTTTGAAGACCCCTGCTCTAAAAGCATGCAAATGACCAGCTGGTCTGCAAGGAATCTAAATCCTTCAATCCCCCACTATCCTATCAAGAGTTGAAGAAGCTTCTGGGATGAGAAGTGAATCGTCTTAAAAGAAAAAAAACAAGAGTTCCTTCCCCAAAAAAGCACCTTTGGGACAACCATGACCTGGATGATTGAGAATCTCTGCAGACTTTTAGCTATCCAATTTGGCATGAATACCCTTTGGATGGGGTGGGAGTAAGAAATTTGCAGACTACAGATACCTGGAACACTGCTCTGGTGATCCTGAGGACACAGATGCTTCAACAACCCTCTAAAGCAAAGGTCTTCAAACTTGGCCAGTTTAAGACTTGTGGACTTCAATTCCCAGAATTCCTGAGTTAACATGACTGGAGGAGGAATTCTGGGAGTTGAAGTCCACAAGTCTTAAAGCTGTGAAGTTTGAAGACCTCTGCTCTAAAGGATGCAGATTACCAGCTACATAAATCTTTCCTTTCCCCACTATCCTGTCAGAGCTGAAGAAGCTTCTTGGATGAGAAGCAAAACATCTTCAAATAAAAAATTTAAAAGCCCACTTGCCTCCTGAAAAAGCACCTTTGGGATACGATAGCACTTAGACTTACCTACCATTTCATAGTGCTTTGAAGCCCTTTCTAAAACATTTAAATTACATTTAATTAAAATTAAATTTTAACATTTAAATTAAATTTAAAGTTCAAAACATTCTTAAAGATCCATCTTATCTTGGACACCTTTTTTTGAACTTATTACCATCTAGCAGATGGCACAGGATAATAAAAACAAGGACAAATAGGCTGAAAAACAGCTTCTATCCTAGAGTAGAAACTATATTGAATTCTACTGTATTGTGCAATATTAATGCAATATCAGGGGTTTTCAATTCAATTGTATAGAATGTGAAGAATGTGTGTATTTTATTTTTACAGTTATAATGTACATTGAACATGGCATTTAATTTTGTTATACGAGGTGCAATGACAAATAAACTAAAACCTAAAACTAAGCAGTTTACATAATCAGCATATTGCCCCCAAACATTCTGGTTCTTCATTTTACCCACATTGGAAGGATGGAAGGCTGAGTCAACCATGAGCCGGTCAGAATCAAACTGCTGGCAGTGGGTAGAGTCAGCCTGAAATATACTGCATTATAACAATTGAGCCATCATGGCTTTTAGGACATTAAACCACGTATGTTAGGAATGTAATTCACCTAACAATTGAGTTGGAAAATATATCAACCAGGATAGACATTTTAATACTGTTTCTTTAAGGGAATGCTAAAATTGTAATTGGGTGTGGTTCCTCAAATGGCCATAAGATGAAGCCAGAAACTTGGGTTCTGTGAGTGTTGCCATTCCTGCATTTCCCTATTGACTGTTGCTGATCCTCATTATTCTTGGATTTGATGTGAGTCTTTTACTGAACTGTTTATGACAGTGGACTTTGTTATTTGGATTATCCTTGGACTGAAAACTGACTGCTTTAACTGTGAATGAATTGGACTGCTTGTTGGACTTTGTTTAAACATTTATTGGAAGTAAAAACCTACATTTTACTACACGGTGTATCTGTGTGCTGGTTGTGTGTTATTCTTCACCACTCTCACTACGTCTCCCTGTGTGCGCTCATTCTCCTAATGGGGAATTACTTCAATAACGTGGCTTGCCTCTCATGGGAAACTGAAGGAATCTGGACGAGCTTAGATGGTATTTCCAAGATGCAGAACCCTCCAGTGATCATGAGAATCATTGCAGCCCAAACTGGGAACCAGGTTAAAAGAGCCCTATTGAGTCTGCTCTGTATCATACAGCAGAGACCTGGATGCATAAGAGATCCACACAAACCAGGATTAGAGGGCTGCACCCCTGCCTCATTTTGCTTCCCAGCTAATTGTGCAAACCAGAATCCAGGAAATAATAAACAGCCATTCCTACTAATAGTCACATCCTCCATGGAACCTGTCCCATTTGCTTTTTAAAGTGGCTAGATTGGCACTTCATAGTTTTAAATATGCCCACAATGTGGAAATTGGGCGGGGTGGGGGTGGGGGTGAGAGCTTAAGCTTCCCTCTCCGACATTTGCCACCAATTTGTTTGAATAGTCACAAAATCTGATAAAGCCATCAAGTTATATCCAGGGATTTTTTGGGGGGAAAAATATTTTTTACATTACATTTATTAAATTTACAATTGACATGTTTAACTTTACCATAATGTCTATTACAGTTACAAGAGTATTTTTATTTTGTATAAACAATAAAATCCCAACATTCCGCCAATTGTCAAGCAGCAGGATCTAAAAAAAAAACCTTATGGAACGTATCTTATTTTACCTTCATTCCACTGAGATATTTAGGTATTCTCATGTTTTATAGTAAGAATTAATTTGGCTACCAACAGGAGAAATACTAAAATTTACATTGTTTTGTTCTGACTATCTAATATATGCAGTAAACCTAGTTGGAGAAAATTTACTCTTCAGTTTTGTAATATACCACAACACATCTCTGTCTTTTCTTAAAGCTCTCTTAAAAGCCATGCTCCTTCCAGAGGATAGGAATTCCAAAAGGTTTTTGGAACGTAAAATATACAATGAACAGTTGTAGGAACTGGGTATGTCTAGTCCTGGGGCATCAAACTTGATTTCAATGAGGGCCACAGCAGGGTTGTGTTTGACCTGGGGGCTGGGGGGTGCTGTGCCTGGGGGGGGGGAAGGCCCGGGATGAGTCGTGCCTGGGGTGGGCATGGCCAGGGTGGGCATGGCCAGGTTGATATCACTAAGGCTCTGTTTTTGGCTGCAATGGCCTTCTGCAGCCCTCTTCCAGCAAAAACAGAGCTCGGGGAGCGACCTGCCAGGGCTCCGTTTTGGCTGTGACCCACCAGGACTCCGTTTCGGGCGTGACCACCTCCTGTAACCTTCTGACAGCAAAAATGGAGCCCAGGAGAACCACACATTGCCTCCCTGAGCTCCATTTTTGCTGGCAGAGGGCTGCAGGAGGTTCTTGCAGCCCAAAATGGAGCCCGGGAGACGCATGTGGCCCTCCCAAGCTCTTTCCGTTTCCAGGGTGGCCCCACGGGTCAGATCTAAGCACTCTATGGGCCAGATCTGGCTAACAGGCCTTGAATTTGACACCCCTGGTCTAGTCTAACAAAGAAAAGGACTAGGGGTGACATGATAGCAGCCTTCCAATATTTGAGGGGCTATCAGAGAGAAGAGGAGGTCAGGCTATTCCCCAAAGTACCTGAGGGCAAGACAGGGATGGAAATTATCAAAGAGAGATCTATCTTATAATTAAGAAGGATTTCCCTAATAGTGAAAATAATTAATCAGTGCAATGGTTTGCCTCCAGAAATTGTGGGTATTCCACCATGGAAGTTTTTTAAAAAAGAGATTGGACAGCCATTTGTGTGGAATGAGAATTTTCTTGATTGCTGGTTCAATTGGAAGAGAATTTGATATGAGATATGGATGTTTCCAGGATTGGGACTCAAATTTTTGAACAACTGGTTCTGTGGGTGTGGTCTAATTTGTGGGTGTGGCTTGGTGGTCATGTGACTGGGTGGGAGTGACTTGCTGATTGGCATGATTTGGTGGTCATGTGACTGGATGGGCATAGCTTGTATGTAAATATTATATTGATGTAAATATTGATATTTTTTTTTACTAAAAAAGAACAGATACAGACACAGATAATCAGAGTTGAAAGTGACCTTGTAGGTCATCTAATCCAACCCTCTGTCCAAGCGGGAGACCTACACCATTTCTGACAAATGGCAGTCCAATCTCTTCTTGAAAGTCTCAAGTGGTGGCGCTCCCACAACTTCCAAGGGCAAAGCTGTTCCATTGGTTGATTGTTCTCACTGTCAGAAAGTTTCTCCTTTTTTCCAGGTTCAATCTCTCCTTCAGTTTCCATTCATTATTCCTTGTAAAGCAGGCAGGCAGATTGAGTTGCTCACAGAATCACAGATTAACTTAGAGATCTATTTTTCTACAATCGGCTACCTAAGTCTGTCACATAAAATTGGCTTGCAAGCAAGCTCATAAAATTAACTCAAACACACCATGTATGTAAATATTGCATTTTTTATTTAAAAAGAGCAACTTTTACACCAAAGTAGGCAAAGCAGGCAGGCAGACTGAGTTTCTCACAGTATCACAGATTAATTTAGAGATCTATCTATCTGCAATCGGCTACCTGAGTCTGCACTGAAAAGCTTTAGCCCTAAGGAAGGTTCAGCTCTGCTTTTAGATTAGCTAGAAAGCAAGAAATCCAAAGATTTCCTGCTTTCTAGCTAATCTAAATCTCCTGGCAGAGCTGATGGTTGGGTGGAAAAAAAGGAAAAATAGCAACTTACCAAACTTGGCAAGTTGGATGGCTCGTGTGCCAGGTAAGGAGTGAGTGGGCGGAGAGAGGAGGGGCCAGCCAGTGGAGCGATTTGCGGGTTCTCTCAACTGCAGACAATCGTGTGTGCAGCGTTTGCAAGAAATCATTAGCTGTGCCACCTGGACAGCTGACAAGCACTGCGCTCATTTTGAAAATCCTGGTTTCCTGCTTTTTCAACCTCAACTATGCCGCGCAAAGCAGCTGAGGAGGGAAAAGCAGGGAATAAAGGACAGCCTAGAGCCCAGGCAGGCGGGTGGGCTGAACACCAAGCCAGTTCGGTGTCAGTTACTCTTCGCAGCTACAGGTTCAATAGAACCAGGCCGAGCCGGTAGCATCCCACCTCTGGATGATTCCTCTTTTACTACCCCCAATTCTATAAGAATCAGCAAATGTTACATGTGTGTATACTTACAATACCAAGGACACTTTAATAAAAACATTCAAAGCAATGAAAATACTTTCTTTCACACCAGATAAAAAGATTAAAAGGCACTTTACTTATATATACATAATGCTTTAAGAAATAAAATATTTACATTTTATCATTGAGATACACGTGGACAATCAATGTATTAAAAGTTGCAAATATTGCACTTAGATTAAACATCTGAAAGATAAAGACTAACCTTGTCCTCATTTCTGAATAGAAAAATCAATTTTTGAATCAAAATAAAATCTGCTGTCTTTTACCAAAAAGCTGTAAACTTTTCAACATTCAATAGTCATAATGAAGGAATGTACCAAGTCCATGTTCCCTAGGGATGAGTTCTGTTCATCCATCTACACAAATGTGAGGAACAGTTGTGAATATTGAAACAGGGTCATTTGGCGCATGCTAAGAGTATTGAAATGTAAACCATTTTTAAGTCCCAACACATTGAAATGTGCAGATGAATACATTTTTAAAAAGAACATCGTCTTCTTTACTATTAAAAAAAAATCATGTTGTACATTTATCTTAAATGAAAATTATTTTCTTGCTCCAGGTGATGCTTCAAATTGTGCCTCTCGTTCCCACAAAACAAGACGTATCACTCCCTCTGGTGAAGATGCTTTTGATTTCGAACATGAACTTTCTGTGCCCAAATGGCTGAGCATTATTAAAAGCATGCAGCCCTGATTGACCAGTATAACTTTTCTTGAATGATGCTGCTCAGATATTACTCCTTCACACAACTCATTCCAACATAAAAGACAGTGCTATATAAGAATCGCCTCCTGTTGTTTTATGGCTAGGTGGCCATTTCCCTTGATCAAGAACAACCCAAGGATGAAATCAACCAACGTATCCAAGAGGAAAATCTCCACAGATTGACTCTGTTTTTCTTATTTCTCAAACCAGTACAAATAATACAGTAACATTTGAAATAAAGGTAAAAAGGCCGGGTATAAAATACATTACTGGAAAGGCACATTCATTCTTGCTGCTACAAAGCTGCTACATGTTTAGAGAAGGGAGACCCCCACAATGCCCAAAGTACAAGCTGTTGTTTTCCTGAAAATATATAACAAGCTATTGTTTCCTTAAGGAACTTCTGGGGAAGGTACCTTTAATTACAAATTTGAAAGCCTGTTGAACTTTTGCTACCCAAATGTCTGAACATTACTAAGAGCATGCAGCTCCGATCAACCAGTTACAACTTTGTTGGACAGTGCATTATGCTCTAAATGCTTACAACATAAAAATGCAAAAAAAAAAAAATCATTCTTAGGCTGCCAAAATGATATGATGGTAGAATAAATTAACGGAATGAAATGGCACTCAGAATCGTGTTGCTGCGGAGTGGTTCATCTTTGGTGCTGAGGCATAAAACCTCTGTTGGAATTGTTTTCTTTTTTTAAAAAAAAAAACACTTAAAAGTGTTTAAAAACACCTTAAAATTGTTGGGCTTGAAGTCCAAGGCATAAGGATATATTTCAGTTCCAAATAAAAGCAATGTTTATGCAAAGACGGAGAATTAAAAATACTCAGCCATTTGGTCTGTCCAATTTTAGTCCCAAACAAAGCAATTGGGGAAAAAAATAATTAGTCTCCCTTCATAATCCTGCACATGTTTTTCAAAGAAAAAGAAGCCACCGTCCTTTGTAAAAAAAATAAAACTTTTTGTTCTATCCTTCCTCTGTTTTCTGTGGGATTGGGCAAGTCATCAACTGTTTTCTTCAGCTCGCCTAATTTCGGCCAAATTGTTGCCCAGAACTGCCGTTAGGGAAGCTCGCCTACGACGGATGATACGACCAGAAGCGATGAGGTCAGCGTAACCTCGCTGGTGGGAGAAGGCGTACGCAGAACGACGACCAGTTACCCCGCGACGGAGAACACTCTGCCTTCGCTTCCACTTCTCCTCTTTGTCCTTGTACTTTTTGCGATTCTTCCGAATCTTTAAAGGAGACAATTGTAGAACAGATCAAGAGGCAGAAAGAAGTTCAGTAGCAGTTATTAGAGAAGATTCAACCTCTAAGCCTCTTGGGATTTTTGGAGCAATTTTTGATTTTTTTTTAAAGAATTTATTTATTTTTTAAAAATCCCTCTCTGTGACTGACTGTTGGAGCCATAAATTTTCAAGTATAGACAATACAGCAAATGCTCAATCAAACTTGGGTGTGGAAGTTCCCGCGCTCCTACCCATAGCTGAAGTGCTGGAGGAGACATAGACAGACAAAGGGGGGGTCCCACAGTTCAGGCTTGTTCCCATTATTCTAAATACAGGTGGGCCTCAGTTTATCACTAATTCCTTAATAACCATTCAAAGTTATGATGGAACCCCCACAAAGGGTTGTATGACCAGTTCTGCAGTTCTGATGGCCACCCCCTCCAATGCTCAGCAATTGGTTCTCAATTATGGCCCTTTGAACCTTGTGACTGCATTTGACATTGCTTTTGCCCCAAACCAGCATTTACTTCTGGCTTTTGGCAAAACTGGGAGATAGTGATTAATAGGTTTGCTTGATGACCGTTTTTTAAAAAAAGTTGCAAAATTGGGTGGTCGTATGGGTGACCCACTTTAAGGCTATCACAACTCATGATTTGGGGGTGTTTTTTTTGGGGGGGGGGTCTTTTAATGATCCCATAATCTCTTGCATCGGGATGGTGTCAGAGCTGGGTGTTTACTGGCTGGATGCCCTTCCTGTTTCCAGTACAGAGTTCGCAGCTGATATTTACTCATTGTGCCCAGAGAGAGAAATACTTGTCACTACCTAGGATCAAACTCACAGCCTCCTGATTGTGAGGCGAGAGCTCCACCTCTAGGCCACTGCACCACACACAACTCATGATTCATGATTATACAAAAAAACCTAACCAGCTCTTCTTCAACTTGTTGGTAACTTGGATTAATAACCAGAACCTCCTACATACCTTTTCACTTTTTGTAGGCCAGATGGTCATCATCAAGAACCGGAGGGCAATGATGGGCAGCAAACAGAGAGCGACAGACAGTATTATGGTCAACCAGATATATGGCTGTCGAAGGGCATTTGAAGCAGTACCTGGGAAGGAGACATGACAGTTACAATTAGGTGGCCGTTGTGGTTAGTCGGCTGCAGGTGCAGATGGCTGAGGAGAGCGAGGAGGACTCAGATGAGGGGCCAGGACCATTAGGAAGTGGATTGCTGCCTTCAGAGATTGTGGGGGCTGGCAGCAGTGATGAGGAAGTTCCCGAGGAGCCTGAGCCAAGTGCACGTGTGCCCAGAGCTGCTTGTAGGAAAGAGCAGTTACAACAGCACAGGCGACTTGGGAGTAAGGCTGCAAGGTAATGACCCCTCCCTCAAGAAGAAAAAAGCCAGCTGGGAAACAAACCTTCTTTGCAGAAGGCAAAGACGTTTTGAAACTACAGCTTTGTGGACAGTCTCGTCTCCTGAGTTTGTATTGCAAATTATTTCTAGTCTGTTATCTTTTGGCAAGGCTTGTGCTTATCACGGCTAATTATTTTGTAAAAGCATTACAAGGTTTTTGTTCCTTCTGAATTTGTGTTTAATTTATTGGAAAAGGGCATGGGTCAGAACAGTGGCTAATGCATGTGCAGTTCCTTCAAACCAACAAAACCTAAAAGCAATCTTTAAGGTGCAACAACAGAGGCTTCCCAAGGACATTAGCAAATGATGAAAGCCTCATCACACAGAGAGATCCACTCCCATATATGCGAGAATGGAGGGCAGAGCTTCCATTGCAGTGATGCCATGTTGCTCTGTTTTTAAAAATGCATCAGAACTTTGTATTATGATATTACTACTGTAGTTTTTTTTTTTTTGGGGGGGGTGGCATAGGCGATACCTTTCTGTTTGTAAGGTACAGGTAGTCCTCGACTTATGACTATGATTGAGGCCAGAGAATTACGTTCATAAATTGTACCACTGGTTAAGTGGTTCATTATTTGATCAACCAAATTTTAGGACATTTTTGTGGTAGTATTAAGCAAATCACCAAAGCCGTAAAGTAAATGCCAAAGTTGTTTAGCAAACCCATTATCTGCAATGGGTGGGGTTTTTGTGTGCCAGAAATGGGAAATAAATGCAGATTTCTGGAAAAAACAAATTGTAAATAGCAATTTACATGTGACTGAGAGATGCTGCAAAAAGCTGTAAATGTTGGATGGTTGTCAAATGCCCAAAATATAGTCATGTGATTGAGGGGGACAGCCATCAGAACTTCAAATCTGGGTGGTAAGTACCTTTTTGGGGTCTGGGTTCAAACTGTTGTTAAGGGACTGGTAGTAAGTGGAATATATGCTTTTATATTAAGTTTTTGATTCTTTTGCACTTGTTCTCTGTGCACAGTTTTTGTGCAGCTCAGAAACTGGTTGTCTTTCAACATAACGGCTGGTTCATGCATAATCTAAATAAAAATACTTTTTGGGTTTAGCATTTTGATTTGTTTGGCTTCATAGAATGTATGCTCCAGCTATACGGCTTCTCCCAGGAATCATACTTAAATTGTAGTTTGTGCAAACGATGAGTTTGCTTAATTGCTATTTATTTATTTTTATTGAAACATACTGATTTTTAAAAAAGTATAAACTCATTTAATCTCATAAATAAAGGCAGTGGTTAAGAAGTTGGCATTATGCCTGGCATAATGCCAGGTCCAACTCAGTTCTCAGCCAGGAAACCTTACTGAGTGATTTTGGGCCAGTCATTCTCATCCTAGTCTACCCTACAAGGTTGTTGTAGGAATAAAAATCTAAGGTGCCTGAGCTCCTGCAGGAAAAATGGGATTATTAAATCTAACTACCAGATCAAAACAAAATAGGTATGAGTTCAAACATGAAATCAAATAATAGACCTATGAAGTGGTGAAATATACTTTAATCCAGCATTGTCATAGAGGTAGTCTTCAACCTACAATTCATTGAGTGCAGTGGTGGGTTTCAAATTTTTTTATTCCCGGTTCTGTGAGCATGGCTTGGTGGGCATGGTGTGGCTTGGTGCGCGTGGCAGGGGAAGGTTACTACAAAATCCCCATTCCCTCCCCACCCCACTAACCTGCTTTCCAGCTCCGTTCTCCTGTGCAGGAAAACAAAAAACCCAGCTAATCAGCTGGGACACAGGAGACAGAGAATAGATGGGGGCATGGCCAGTTAGAGGTGGGATTTACCGGTTCTCCAAACTACTCAAAATTTCCTCTACTGGTTCTCCAGAACTGGTCAGAACCTGCTGAATATCATCTCTGACTGAGTGACCAAAGTTACAACAGCACTGAAGAAAAATAACTTATGACCTTTTTTCAGTTACACCATTGCAGCATCCTTACAGTCACCTGATCAAACTCAGATGCTTAGCAACCGACTCATATTTATGACAGTTGCAATGTTCCAAGGTCATGTAGTTGCCTTTTGTAACCTTCTAACAACCAAAATCAATGAGGAAGCCATGTTACAAACTTAACAACCGCAGGGATTTGCTTAACAACTGTGACAAGTAAGGTCGTAAAATGGGGCAAAACTCAGTTAACAAATGTCTTACTTTGCAACAGAAATTTTGGACTCAATTGTGGTTGTAAGTTGAGGACTATCTGTATTACTGCCAAGTTTCATTACATTCTTTATATTGTGTAGGGTCCAGAGGTGGTATTCAGCAGTTCTGACCAGTTCTGGAGAACCAGTAGCAGAAATTTTGAGTAGTTCAGAGAATTGGCAAATACCATCTCTGACCCATCTATTATCCGCCTCCCATTGAGTCCCAGCTGATTGGCTGAGTCCTTTTTGGTTGCCCTGCACAGGAGAACGGAGATGGAAAGCAGGTAAGTGGGGTGGGGAGGGAATGGGGATTTTGCAGTAACTTTCCCCCAGGAGTAGAGAGGGAATGGAAATTGCCATGCCCACCATGCAACACCCACCAAACCATACTACGTCCACTGCACCCACAGAACTGGTAGTAAAAAAATTTGAACCTCACCACTGGTGGGGTCATTTAAATTTCTTCCCTTTTGGAGCTTACAATCTTTTTCAGTCCAACCTGAGGCGCTACTAAGATTTTCTTTAAAAAAAAAAAGTCAACTGGGATACATAATTTTGACATTTTAAGGGAGTAGCTTGTTTGCAGATAGAAAGAAAGAAAAAAAATCAGTACCAACCTGTAAACTGAAACATGGAAGGAAAGAGGACGTGGATCCCAGTACTGTGCAGATCGAACATGATGCCAAAATAAAGTGCGATACTCCCAAATATTGAGAAGGCATTAACAAATGTCCAGTAAGATGTATCCATTCCAATCTACAAGCAAAGAGACAGAAATATGAGAGATTCATAAAGGGAAGGAAGAATGGGAGAGAGCAGCATTTTTGAAACTGTGGACCAGTCAGGACCAGAACTCTAGTTCATTTCTCCACAATAATGAGTTCCTCCAATCAGCATTTCAGCTTTTTTGGCAAAAACTTCTACCAGGTTTGACGAGGGAAGACTTACAGTATCTTGGTAAAGACATTACAAAGTATTATAAAGTCTCCAGCTGTGAACCATGAATGCCAAGCTGGCATTTTAAAGGAGTGACAGGTAGCCTATGAGTTATGACCACAGTTGGGAACAGAACTTCCTTTGCTAAGAGTAGAGAGGAGAGGAGAGGAGAGTAAAGGAGAAGAGAAGAGAAGAGAAGAGAAGAGAAGAGAAGAGAAGAGAAGAGAAGAGAAGAGAAGAGAAGAGAAGAGAAGAGAAGAGAAGAAAATTCTTTATTGGCCAAATGTTATTGGACACACAAGGAATTTGTTTGGGTGCATATGATCTCAAGATACTTATATCAAGAATCATAGGTATAACACTTAGAAATAGTCATAGGGTACTATAAATCATACTAGGAAACATATATATAGGAAACATAAAACATATAAATCATACTAGGAAACATAATAAGCTAGGGCCTATCAAATCACACCAGTAAACAGTCAGTAAAATAATAATAAAAAAATCATAAGCAACAAAGTTACATTCATACAGTTATAAGTGGGTGGGGGTTATTAAGTAGGCCATCCCCAATTTTATAAACCCTTTTTGCGGCAGTTGTTAAGCAAATCACTGTGGTCGTTAAATTAATTATGTGGTTGTTAAAAGAATCCAGCATCCCCCATTAACTTTGTTACTTGGAAGGCAATCATTGGGATGCTTCAGTTATTGTAAATGCATGCTGGTTGCCAAGTACATGAAATTTTAATCATGGGGAGGGTGATCGTGGGATATTGTGATGGTTGTAGATGCAAGAACTGCTCATATAAGTCACTTTTTTTCCAGCACCGTCATAACTTTGAATGCTTGTTAAATTCATAGTCATAAGTCAAGGACTGTCTCTTTGGAACAATGAAGGCTGGTTGACTTGCCTGAAAATTAACTGCAAATATAAGAGAAGATGAGGCAGTGATCGCAAATGACTGGTAATCAGAAGGAGCTTCTCCATCCTGTCCCATGGTTTGTAGGTAAGCACCATACGGTATGAAGAAAATGATCAGTGATGTTACAACGCCATGCAGCAGGCTTAAGAAGAACTTCTTGTAGTTAAAAAGCAAGTCTTTTTGTCCCAAGACGTACAAGTTAGGAAACCGTATGCTCAGTTTATCACTCACATCCTGAATTGAAAGAAGCGAGACAAATGACAATCCATTGTGGTTTTTCTTGAAAATCATTGATCACGTTATGCCTCCCCACAGCAGATGTGCAACATCACATGCAATAAGAAAACAGTAACCTTTCAGCTAATATGTCAGTGGGCAAAAATGAGTTGGCAATGCAAAAATATCTGCAGAAAATTTTAAAAAGAAGCTAGATTCGCCTTTTTGTTGTTTGAGAAGTTGCACGTTAACTTCCGGGTAAGAGTTCTTGAAGCCTTCTGCCTAGCCATCTTATAGAAAAAAAATAGAGAACCCAAGCCCCACTTTGCAACATTCATGCACAGGCCCTTCTCCCTTTGGATGTCCATATCAACACAAAAGTGTTCAGAGGGGACCAATGACATGCTCAATACTTAGTATGGGTCCACTCACACTCTGAGTCATCACATAAGTTCACAACATGTAAAGGTACGTCTAATCTAGTGAAAAGAAGGACCAGGAGCGATATGATAGCAGTGTTTCAATAGCTGAGGGGCTGCCACAAAGAAGCAACAGATGGAAATTAATGAAGGAGAGAAGCAACCTAAAATGAAGGATAAATTTCCTAACAATAAGAACAATCAACCAGTGGAAAGGCTTGCCTTCAGAAGTTGTGGTGCTCCGTCACTGGAGGATTTAAGAAGAGATTGGACAGCCATTTGTCCAGAATGGTATAAGGGGTTGAATAGAAGGTCTTTTCCAGCTCTATTATCTGATAAACAAGTCAGTCACTAACTGAAGACTCCCTACTCTCAGATTGAACCAATACAAGAAAAGTGTTAATTTCCACACTGTATTTGGCAAGTGATGAGTTTATGTTTTAATCTGTTCTTTCAGTGAATTAGCATTAGCAACTGCTAGATTTCCTATGAAGGATTCTAATGATATCAAGGGTACTTCATAGGCAAATAATAGGTTCAAAGGTGTGACATTAATAAAGTAGCCACATGATGGCATTATTTGTCCAACATTAATGCAATATAGTGCCAAACACTTGGAAATGGTTTGCAATGGAATGGATAAGCTTGACATAGTGGCTGTAATGCACTAAGACAAAACCAAAAACCCCATATCATGGCTTATTGTACTGTGTGAATTTACTCAACAGAAATTTCAAAGGCCATGGTGGTATCGCACAGAGAAGCAATGACCAACTTTAATGGTTACATTTTTAGTTCATTGTTCAAACAGACCTGATCAAGTAATCCAACAAGAAGAACTGGTAGACTGGAATATAATACATTGTATAGTGTGATAAACCAATCCTCGTACGCTGTCTGTAATTGCAAAGAAAATATGTTACACCTTTAAAAACATTTATTTAAGTTGTATTTAAATAAAATTAATCCATATCAGAACAAGCTATTTTGGCAACAAGCAGCAATCAAATAAAACAACAAATTTAAAATAATGTAAAAATCCATGTTAAAAGGTAAATATTATCAAAAGGAATATACAAAGAGGGAAACCCAGAATGAGATGGAGCCAATCAAGTGGCTTGTTTGATTGTTGTCACCAGGGAGGGAGAGTATTGTTTTTTTTTTAATTATTATTTGTATACTGGGTTTTTATTTTTGTAAGTCACCCAAAGAGCAAGGGAGTGGCCATATAAATTTTCTTAAATAAATAAGAATAGTCAGCTCAACAATGAAGCTATCTAAACATGTCCCAGAGGTGCTTTTTCAGGAGGCAACTGGACTTCCTTGTTTTTTCTTTTGAAGACATTTTGCTTCTCATCTAAGAAGCTTCTTTAACTCTGACAGGATGGTGGAGAATGAAAGGATTATATTCCTTGCAGACAGCTGGTCATTTGCATTGTTTTAGAGGGTCATTGAAAGGATGCAAATGACCAGCTGCAAGGAATATAAATTCTTCCATTCCCCACCATCCAGACAGAGCTGAAGAAGCTTCTTGGATGAGAAGTAAAATGTCTTCAAAAGGAAAAAACAAGAAAATCCAGTTGCCTCCTGAAAAAGCACCTTTGGGACAACCATAACTTGGATGACTGAGAATCTCTACAAACTTTTATCTTAGCATGTCTTCTCTGGAAGCCCAAGGCCTCATGACATAACCAGATCATGAGGGACTTCCCCGATATCAAAAGGGGTGGAGGTAATTTCAAGGGGAAGAAAATTCCATAAGATGGAAGGGATGAGCATGCTAAATTATCAATTCAAATGCTATGGCAGCTAGAACTTCAAGGACCCCTTGTTCATCCCTATCATAACTTTGAACAGTTGCTGAACAAGTTAAGTAAAGTGAAGGCTAACTCTTCTTGAACATCTATCCGAAAGCATTCCAATCCTTTTTCATTGCACAAATCAACAGAAACATATAAATTAATAAATATTAGTAAATTGCTGCAAATTAGTAAAGTGATTGCTGCAAAAGTTTCCCAAGTTTTCCTGATCCTTTACCTGAGCAGAATAGCCATTGAAGAAGGAATACCAGAAGTGCACTAATGTAAAAGCAAAGTTTTTATAGAAGAAATACCGAAGGAATTTGCACATTCTAATGTAAGACCATCGTCCATGAACCAGCAACAGCCTCTGGAGATATCTGAACTGGCCAAAAGAGTAGTCACTGGACATGACGGCTTGCATCCCTTCTTGACCACTTATCCCAACACCAATGTGGGCAGCTAGAATAAAAAATAAAAATAAAATAAAATAAAAAATACACACCATTCAGCTCATTCATTTCTTGAAATCAGCTATTGGGTAATTTATTTTTGAAAAATATGTAATGAATAAATGTTTCAAGAAATGTTATGGAACAAAAACAAAACAATTCCTAGTTTTGTATATGTTATATGTCATGTAGCCTTTATTATTATTTTTATCTGGGCCATCTCTGTGTTTTCCCAAAACTGTAGAGTGATTTTTTTTTAAAAGCACATTTCAGGAATGCAAGCAGACTCGTTATTTTTAAAAAGCTTTCCATTATTAAAATTTTAACAAAACTTTATTGTGTAATATAATCTGAAATTCAGAAACAAAGAATGAAAGCACAGAATGCAAAGAATGTGTAGGCTGAGGAATTAAATAAAATACAACAGTAATAGTTTGCACAAAGTCATTACTATCATGAGAATAAAGTTTGAGATATGCATACAAACACATTCCTGCCTTTTTTTGGAAATGAATTTTATGTAACATGCAAAAAGGGAGTAAGAAATAATAAGGCAAAAAAATTAATGCATGATGTAAAAAAACATAATTAAAACTAGTTTCATCAGACAGGCTCAAAGATACTGATCTTCAGCAGCCATCTGGGTTTTCTTTGGTCAATCGAGTATTTCAGTTTTTAGAGAAGTTTTATTTCATTTTGTTTCAATTCAACTTCATTATTTTATTTATTTTAAAACATTTGTATAGCCGCCCATCTTTCAGCCAACTCTGGGAAGTTCTCAATCAAAGATTTTTAAAACCATATAAAATCATTTTAGTATGGACTAAGCCTTAACTATATCCATGCCACATTGAATGTTCCCTGCTTAAGGTAATGACAGTGTCAATCAGTCATAGAGGTCCCAAATTCTTAGGTATTTAAATGTAAGACTGTATGGAATAAGAGTTAAAGATGTCCTGCTTCAACTCTGATTCCAGTTTGATATTTAAGCTTCAAATTCAGCTTATATTTAAAAAGAAAATGTTGCACGTTTTTAAAATATTTTTTTTTGCTTTCACAAATTAGTTGGCAAGATTGGCTCTTAATTTTTGTTTTGGCAAATCAGAGAATTGGCAGTTTTGGGGAAGAATTATGAATTCAATGGTGAAAGGGAGACTAGAGCAATGGAAATGCTAAGGTACAGAGACCAGGGGACAATGGTAAGGAAAATCTTAGTTTCAAAAACTTCTCCCAACTTTTCTCTTTAGAAATTTCCACCCTAAAACTGCCCATGGTTTTTTTTTTTCTGAGATGAAAAAGCCTTGAAGAAATTCTTTTTAAAGCCTTTTTTTTTTTTTTCTAGTGATGTAAAAAGGTATAACTTTTCTTCCAAGTTTGGCTTGGCTTTACTGCCAAGCCTGAGATAAACAGAGGGCTGGGGTTGTTTTTCACAAACCTAGGGGAATGAAATATCATTGCTTCAACAAAGATCTATGTAAAGAAATGTTACAGCAAACTAACTTTAACAGGCTAATATTAAGAGCCAAGCCAAATCTCTGTTAAAATGGGAATGGTTTCTTCGAGCCTCCAAAAATATTTGTCTAGGAGAAAACCTACTTTATGATAGCAGTGCATACCTATTTTGAATAGAATAGAATAACAGAGTTGGAAGGGACCTTGGAGGTCTTCTAGTCCAACCCCCTGCCTAGGCAGGAAACCCTACACCACTTCAGACAAATGGTTATCCAACATCTTTTTAAAAACTTCCAGTGTTGGGGCATTCACAACCTCTGGAGGCAAGTTGTTCCACTGATTAATTGTTCTGTCAGGAAATATCTCCTTAGTTCTAAATTGCTTCTCTCCTTGATTAGTTTCCACCCATTGCTTCTTGCCTTGCCCTCAGTTTTGAAGGAAACTGTGAATGCTGGTTGGAATAGCTCATTAAACAATAGGCAAGTCCATGATTGCCTTACATTTAGACAAATTCTGGATCCAGCAGACTGTTTTTCATTAAACCCCATTTTATTAAACCCAGATCCATTAAATGTAGGGTTTATTATATTTAGAATATAGAAATATATTTCAACAGAAGCAACGAACCAACAATGTATTTATTTATTGCATCAGCCTGTTTGTCAAGGAGCAGAAGTGCCAAATACCTTGGCAGAAGCTATCAAGATACTCAACACAGCCTGGCTACATAAGAATCTTTACTGCATACTAGGATGAAGCCATGTGAAGTGTAGACAAAGTTGAGAATGTTCTTATACCCACAGTGGTTTAATTACAGTGTTATCCCAACAATTTCACAGACTGTGTTGTATTTCCCAGCCTCTGAACAAGGAACTGTTAGCTGCTGAATTCCTGCCCTAAGAAACTGAAAGTGCCAGTATAATTCCTATAGGTTGTCATGAGTCAGATTTGATGTGCAAGTCCTCCTCACCTGACACTCGAAGGCTTTGCTTAAGGGCAAATCTGCCTTTACCTTTTGTGTCTGTCTCAGCCTTGAGAAAGGGACTAGACCTTGACAAACAGGTCAGAGGTTCCATCTACTGATGTTCTTCTCTTTCAAGATGTATTTTGAGGCAAACAAAAACTCCCTCTCTTTTCTATGAAAACTCAAAAGAATACTGAAAAGTTTGTCTGAACTTTGTTGTATAATCTTGTGCAGTATAGAAGCATAACTGAGTGCCTCCATAAGGTTTCATGGATAAGGTAGAATCTAATAACTGTGCCCAGCAATGTTAGATACCCAGACTGAAATAGACAATGATACACTAGAAGAGTCCTTAAGAGATCCAACCAAGGGTGGGATTCTATTGGTTGGAACGCTTGTTATGATTCTGCGCAGTTCGGAGAACTGGCAAATCATACCCCTGGCTGGCCAGCTGCCCCTCCCCTCCCCACCCAGTAAGTCCTTATCACACATGCGCGACATCATGCACATGCCCAACATTGTTGACTGCATTCTTCCCTGCTCAGTCACTCCTTACGGTATTTATTTTTCCCCCTCCCAATGATCAGGTGTTCCTATGATCAGTTGTGCCGGGATTCCTCTCGCTGTCTTACTGCTTTGCCCAGGAGACTTCCCCGAGGCCCAGAAGGCCCCAAAACAGAGCATGGGGAATGCTGCATGCCCCCCAGGCTCTGCTTTTTTGCCTTCCTGGGCCCCAGGGAGCAAAAATGCCCCCAGAAGGCTTCCCTGAGGTCCAGAAGGCTCCAAAAATGGGGTGGGGGGTGTTGCAAAAAAAAAAAAAGCCACGCCCACCCAGTCACATGGCCATGCTCATCTAGTCATGCCCACCTAGCCATGTCCGCAGGACCAGTTGTTAAAAAATTTGAATCCCACCCCTGGAACCAATTAAAAGTAAGGAAAAGTTTTCTGACAGTGAGAAGAATTAATTAATGGATTAGCTTGCTCAATCACTGGAGGTTTTCAAAAATAGACTGGGCAACCCTTAGACTGGGATGGTACATGGTCTACTGCCTTGAGCAGGGGGTTGAACTAGGAGATCTCCAATATGTTCTCCAGCTCTAACATTCTATCTTCTGTGTTCCTTGATTCAGTGTGAAGATGCATTGAAATCTTCCTATCTTCTTAAGAAAACAGAACTCAACTACATGCAATAAACCCACAACAAGAAGAAAATGATACCCTTTACTTACTTTTAATCATATTTACATCATTAGCACCATCTCCAATAGCCAAGGTTATGGCTTTCTTGTATCTCTTTACCAGGTCGACCACCATGGCTTTCTGTTTGGGGGTTACTCGGCAGCAAATCACAGCATTGCACTCGCAGGCTAAATCCACAAAGTTTCGTTGCTGTTGCTCTTTGTACAAGTCTATCCTTCGCTTTGTCTCCTTATGCCTTTGCTTCTCTTCCACTGTTTTGGGAAATTTCAGTTTCAGGAGCTTCTTTTTCCTCGTTTTCTTCTCCAGAAGAATTTCATTCTGTAAAAAAAGATTCATCTCTATAAATGTGTAGGTAGATAGACAGGGATGGATGGATGGAGATGAAGACATCATATTTCTTAATGCCCATCTCAGAGGAACACATGATGCAAAAGCATGAAAAAAAATTAATCGTAGCAAAAGGACAGGTGTCTGTTATTAGTAAAAATGGTCTTTAAAAATAAGCAAAACTGACTTCAAGAGAGAACATGGGATTGGAACCAAAACAATATTTGACCTAATAATTAATTCTTTATTTTAAAACTTTTCTCATCAAAGAAGTGTTCTATAAACCTATCTATGGACCAGTTGTGAGCATTATGAATGATGACAATCCAAAGATAACTAAAACATCATGAACACATCTGTGTTCATGAACTTCTACAAATTCATTTACCAAATACATTATTCATGAGCCACCTGACTACCTCTGTAAACAATATCTGTTTCAGACACATAGATACTGCTCCAAACCAACCATTTCAGCAACAGAGTGGTCAATGTCTGGAATGCTCTACCTGACTCTGTGGTTTCTTCCCCAAACCCCAAAAACTTTAATCTTAGACTGTCTACTATTGACCTCACCCCTTTCATAAGAGGTCTGTAGGGGGCGTGCATAAGCGCACCAAGGTGCCTACCGTCCCTGTCCTATTGTTTCTTTTATTTTTCTTATATGTAACAATTTCATGTATTCATAACTATGTACATACTTATACCTATTACCTTGTAAGTGATTGACAAATCAAATAAATAAATTAAATAAATAAATAAATTTCTTTGGTGCTGTCAGGCAAGTAGGAAATTTAGACAAATAGCCCTAACTGTGAAAACACATAGATGAAACTGCCAGCCCTTTGAGTTAATTGTGTTCAGGCCAAGAAACAAACACTCCATTGATTCCAGGAATGCTACTTTATAGCTGGAGGGTGTTATAACAGAATCCAAAAAGTAGGTTTCTTTAAGGCCCAACTTATGCTGAACAAAATCAATGACAAGTCCCTCATTAAAAGCTTTCATATTTTTCCAATATTATTTCTACTTTCCTTTTCAAGGAAAGTCAGTGAAAGGAGTGGGGGAGCATCTCAAATTCTGGTTTCACACAAGCAGCCATGAAAGGCACAACCTTGATTCATTAAAAAAAAAAGTTTAATAATTCTATCGCAACTTCTTGTGAGCAAGGAGAGGGAATTATGCTGGTTCTCTAAGGCAGACATGTAATTTGACAGATCTTTAGAACTGAAATGTTCATCCAGTTTTTCTTCATCCTGATGTTCTCCAGATGAATTACAGTTCTTAGAAACCCCCGTTTCCCAAAATGATCAAAACTCAACACATCTTGATGGTAACAAGTTGCAAAACTTTTTCTTTTTCATTATTATGGTTCTGGACAGCCCCAAGTAGCAGGTGTAAGAACCCAGAACTTAAGGCCCTGTCACACTGGCCGACGGATGCAAAACGTTTGTAAAAAGGACACAGCGGATGAGAAAAATGTTCCATCCGTTGTTATCCACTCTCAAAAGGGGCAAAAATTTGCATAACCAGAGCAGATAACACGGAAAGGAACGGACGGGGGGAGGACGCAGGGCGGATGGAAAGCGGATGCGGAACGGAAGCCTAGTGGATGGAAGCGGATGAGAGTGGATAGGTCCCCTCTGCGAACGTTTTTTCCGTTTTTATGCTTTGTTTGCGAGCTGCATCCACTTTCATCCTTTCTCCGTCCGTGCTACTAACGCTGCACATCCGTTCCGCGTCCATTCCGCTTCCTCCCTGCGTCTGTTTACCGCTGGAGCGGATTTGAGTTGCGTGGATGCGCAGCGGATGGCTAGCGGATATAGCGGATGCGTAACGGATGACAACGGATGCAGAACAGATGTCCCCCGTATGCCGAGCGGATGCAGAATGGACGCGTTGAATACATTTTCCGCTCAAAAGTTTTGAGCAGCTCAAAACTTTTTGAGCGGATGAAATGTCAATAGACGGATGCTGGACGGATACAGAGGATGAAAAACGGAGGCAGTGAGTACAGAACGGATGCATCGCGTTAACCAACGGATGGCAAGTGTTTCTCTCCATTTTACATCCTCTTTCCATCCATTGGTGCAGTGTGACATGGGCTTTAGCAATAGGAATAGCATTTAGACTTATATACTGCTTTACAGTTTTTTTACAGCCCTCTCTAAGACGTTTACAGAGCTAGCCTATTGCCCCCAACAATCTGGGTCCTCATTTTACCGACCTCGGAAAGATGGAAAGCTGAGTCAGCCTTGAGCCTGATGAGAATTGAACTGCCAAATTGCAAGCAGCCGGCAATCAATAGAAGTAGACTGCAGTACTGCATTCTAATCACTGCGCCACCACGACTTCTACTTACCAGCCACGATCCAGTGATAATTAATGCTTGGTTTTTGCCTTCTGTGAAAAAGGGTTCATTAGCTGTATTGGAAGATTTGACATATGCCCCACTTCGGTTCCTCTGGTTTTCCAGCCTTGTTTGCAAAAGAGCGCTAAGGAAATGTGGTAAGGGGAAACATGTTTTTAGAAATCCATCATGTAAAGAAACATCAAGTCATCATGACTGAAAACAGAATCAAGTATGTCTTTAAAAACCCTTAATCATGAGGATTTAGCAGATGGTTTTTTGCAGCTTAAGGTATGCAACATATTTCAGAGGGCACAGCTGCTTTCCTAGAACCCTATTCTATTTCGATAGTTACCAGGTAAGTAAATTGCTTAATTGTGTAATCTCTGGATTTCATCATGAAAAGTTATCGACCCAAACAAGAACTTCCAGAAACAGCACGCCTTCTTTGGTTCCTATCAACAATGAACAGTTGAGTTGATTCAGAGAAAGAGCAATAGAGAGGTGATAATTCTACCTGTCCTCTTTTTCATCCCACAATACATGAGCAACTTCTTTAAGTCTTTGAAAAATATATCTGCCATGGAAAGTAGGAAAATAACCTCATATATTATTCTGGTACTGCTCTAACTTGCCAAAGAAGATGAGCTACCATTTTTTGATTGTCAATTAAAGTGGCTTCGATACACAAGAATGCATTGCAATCTTGTTCAATCCCAAACACAATCAGCAATACAAAATACAACTAAGATATTTATAGTATCTCATTTTGACAACAATTCTGGGCCCACCTAACAAGAAGGAAGGACTCATTTGAGAAGAGCTTAATGCTGGGAATGATTGAGGGCAAAAGAAGAAGGGGAACGACAGAGAATGAGGTGGATGGATGGAGTCCCTGAAGCAGTAGGCATGAGCTTAAATGGACTCCAGAGGATGGTAAAGGACAGAAAGGCCTGGAGGGATGTTGTCCATGGGGTTGTGATGGGTTGGACATGACTTCGAGACTAACAACAACAAGAGTATGTAAATGAAGATTGTACAATTGCCACAATATCACTTAATTAGATATATGGGTAGTGTTAGGAATATAAGTCACCTAACAGCTATTTGGGTTGGAAATATATAAACCAGGATAGACATTTTAAGACTGTACCTTTAAGAAAATGCAAAACTGTAATTGTGTGTGGTTTCTCAAATGGCCATAAGATGAAGCCAGAAACTTGGGTCGTCTTAGTCTCAGAAGAGAATGTATCTCAGTGAGTCTCTCTGTTTTTCCTTCTGTTGGAGAGTATTTCCGTTCTTCCTAATTGACTGATATTCATGGATTTGATATAAGACTGTTACTGAACTGTTTTTGACACTGGATTTTGTTATTGGAGTAATCCTGGACTAAAAACTGACTGATCTTACCTGTTAATGATTTTGGACTGCCTATTTTGAACTTTGCTTAACTTTCTGGAAGTAAAAACCTACATTTACTATACAATGTATCTGTGTGCTGTGTGTGTATTATTCGAAAACTTCTCTCAATATGTCTCCCTGTATGCGCTCATTCTCCTAACAGGGAATTACCTCAACAGTTAGGCCTGGAGACTCTGCCCAATTACAGCGATGAGAAAGACCATTGATATTTCGTGTTTAGTTGTGATTTCTACTTCATATTAAGACAAGTCTAGAAGTTTAATGTTCACTTTGAACTAATCAGCTTTTTTTCTTTTACTCTTGTTTACTTAATAAAGGAAAGCAGGAGGAATTAAGAAATGTCCAGAAGTTTAGAGCTCACTTTGAGCTAATCTGCTTGTTTTCTTAATAAGGGAAAGAAAGAGGGGGGAATCGTCACAAAACAATTTTTTTCTTACTGTTAGAGGAGTATATTTATAGCTTGAACTGTGGGGTCCTTGATGCTCTCTGAGCTTGTCTGTTTTCTTGCAGATGTTTCATCACCAAACTAGGTAACATCATCAGTGCTAGTAGAGTGGAGTTTGCGCTCATTTTATATATTAGGGTCATGAAGTCCTGGTGCCAGGTTTTGATAAAAACCATGGGGTTGTTGTTTTTGGGATGCTTATGCACAGAATCTCACATTAGATACTGTGGAGACTGGTCACCCTTGGGGTATTTCTGCTGTTGTCATTAAGTAGTTCCTGGTAGCTTGTAAGTCATCTTGGACTTGCATACTTTTGCATACTTTTCATTTATGCTTTTAAATCTATTTGCTTTAGCTAATAATAAAACTTAAAATCCCTTTATTTCCTGGTGCACTTATTGTCTCTGGATCCAAAAGAACCAATTACCTGGGTACTTGATTACTGCTCTGACACTTGGCAAAACACCAAATTAAATGTTCCGTACCAACATTACTCAGAGTGATTTTCTCAACTCAGAGAATGTTCAACTAGCCATTTGTCTCATCTAACCAGTCCCTGGTCACTTTGGCTTGTAATTCTCTGAGCATATTTAGAGATACAAAGATACAGAATGCATCTGTCACTTCGCAAAGTTGTTGCACATTTGCAGCAAATGCAGAGGATTGCACCCTGGGGAATCCAAAGTACTTATTAGAATCAAATCCAAAACATTCAGAGAGCTTCTAATGTAATCTCTTGCATTAAAATGGATTTACCTGATGTCTTCTCCGTAGTGGATATTAGTTTCATCTGTTAAGAGTTCACAGGAAAAACCAATATTTTCCGCAGTTTCTGTAAGGGGAAAATGCCAAGACACAGTTTGTTTTCTCATTTTTTTCCCATGCATGCAGGTGAATATATCTAGTCATCAATTAAAAAGAAATAAATGTTAGAATTATTTGCTGCTCATGGATAATTTACCTTGGGGAAAATAAGCAGCAACTGATGATACAAATTACCTTTTTTGTCACCTGTCAAAACCCAGATCTTAATATCTGCTTTTGCCAATTTGGAGATGGTTTCTGGCACCCCATCTTGTAACTTGTCTTCTATTGCTGTGGCACCTAAAAGCTGCAGATTAAGAAAGGATGAGGTTTATTTAATATGGATACAGTAGGTACCTTTCAGCTATTAATGGTTTATCATTCACACAAACTGTCAAAATATTAAAATTGGCTATCCTAATATTCCATGAGAAAAACTACAAACTGAAGGATATGACCATGGATGTTAGTGTACCTAGATAATATTTAGTTATTTTTACATCCTACTCTATCTTTTAATACTCAAGTTGTCTTACATGGGGGTATCTCTAATTTTATCTCCAGAAATAGGATAGATTGAGAAAAAGGTGATTGGCCCTAATGAGGTCTCTATATAATAGGAATTTAGCAATAGCAATAGCATTTAAACTGTTACACCACCCCATGGTATTTTATAGGACTCTCTGGGCAATTTACAATGTACAAATATTATTTGCACATTGCCCCAACAATCTGTATCCTCATTTTACTGATCTTGGAAGGAGGGAAGGCTTTTTATTTTATTTATTTAGTTATTGCCAATTGCTTACAAGATAATAGGTATAAGTAAAAACATAGTTATGAATACATGGATACATATAAGAAAATTTTTTTAAAAAGAAAGAAACAATAGGACAGGGACAGTAGGCACATTGGTGCGCTTATGCACACCCCCTACAGACCTCTTAGGAAAGGGGTGAAGTCAATAGTAGACAGTCTAAGGTTAAAGTTTTTGGGATTTGGGGAAAGGCTGAGTCAACCTTGTCAGGATTGAACTCCAGCCTGTGGGCAGAGTTTGCATGTAATGCTGCATTCTTTTTTTAAAAAAAACAAATTTTATTAATTTTACAACTAAAAAAAACAACAACTTGACAACACATACATACATGAAAGAGTAGAAGGAAAAGAAAAAAGGGATAGGGAGAAGGAAACAGAAAAAAATTAAAAACATTCTTATTTTCGACAGTTTGTAGGATCTTTTCTTCCCTTAATTTTGCCAGATCTGCGCACCTTGTCTTTACAAAAATTTGTACATCACTCATATACATTTATCTTATTCTTACTATCTTATGATATAAAGTCTATCTTTGTTCAAACCTTTTATACCAATAGTTCCAACTATTATAATATATTGAAGTATCTTTGTTTTTTAAAGCTAAAGTTAATTGTCCATTTCTGCGCAATTTGAAATTTTTTGAATGGTCATCTCCTCTGTAGGTATATGAGGGTGCTTCCAACATTGAGCAAAGGCCAATCTGGCTGCTGTTAGCATGTGTATTGTTATGTATTTTGTTTTTGTTTTGATATTTGTTTATCAAAAATCCCTAACAGAAAGGACTCTGGTTTGTACTTGATCTGTTCTTTTGTTATATCTTCCAGCCAATTTCTAATTTTCTTCCAGTATTTTTGGGCTTCTATATCGGACCACCACATGTGAAAAAAGGTTCCCTCTTTTTTTTTTTTACATTTCCAACATTTTGGACTCATTTTAGGGCACATTTTAGGGCACAGAATGCTGCATTCTAACCACTGTGCCACCAGGGCTCCTAATCCAGGATCAAAATATTCACTTACACCATGCTAGGAAGTCCCCCCCCCCAGATTAAAATATTCTTTATTCTTAATATTACGAGAGGCAGGAAAGAATATTTCCTTAAAGGACAAATGGAGGAACACATTCATAAAGGCAGAAAGCAACCCCGGTCTTTCTGCATCGTAAACCAGCCTCCAGCAGATGCCTGAAGTTTTCAGAGATGGATATTTTGTGCCCATTAAGAAATCCAGGCCAGCCTATTCATAAACAAAAACACCTCCAGCCCAGCTCCCCCAGAAGGGATTCAAACTAGAAAAACAAACTGCTAAAATCTACATCCCCCACCCACATTCTAAGAACAGAACATGAGCTCTAGGACTTAATAGAATTAAACCACCACCATTAGAATAGCAAAAGACACAAGGCTCACTACATTGCACAACTTCCTGGAGCATCTCAATCTGAACTGTATAAAGATCCATCCATTCACTCAGTCATTTGGTCAGCTACCCTATAAACATGCTTCTATCACTGAAATTCCTGGCAACCAAATAAACAGATACTTTTTTTCCCAACCAGCCAGCCTTCATTTTATTTCCAGCATCTTTCTCCTGTCTTGGAACTGGACTGGATTTTTCTTCCTATGTTACATTCTTCTTTTATGCCAACCAAACACTATCTGATTACAATCCCACGAGTAAGGTTACCTTGAGAGAAAGACACAGCAGCTATCTTAGCAACATCAAATGACCTTCATGTTTACATGTGGATCTGAATCCAGGTTTCTCTCATTCCTAGTTTGACATTCTAAATATGATGCTATCTCTCACCTTCACTACCAAAAAGTGGAGGAGCTAAAGGACAATCAACATCTCACTTGCATTTGTTTTCCTTTCTGGGCTGCAGCCTCTGTATGGCCATAGTTGGTAATCTTAGGGCTCAGGTTATACATTATTTTTTTCTTGGTAAGATTTCCCTCCCATTCAAATATGTTAGAGTATATCACCCAGAGTCCTTAGAATTCATCTATGCCAGCTGAGAACTTACTAGAGGAAACACGGTGGGGAAAGTTGCTTTAGCTAGAAGGATAAAACTCCTCAATGAAAATATGTAAATTTATTGGAAACTATTTTAGGGGCATAAGGCTAACTTTGGACTTGTTCCACATCCAACCTTTGAATTTATTATTAAAGAGTTATATCTCAATTTGATCTATATTTCCAGTATTTGTTCAACATACTGCTTATAGTTTATAGTTGCATCAGTGGTTAAACATGTATAAACCTGAATGGGATATCTGGATTTTGTATGAAGGTTGAGAATAGGTAGCAGCAGATGTTTCTCTCTCCTAAGACACACACACACACACACACACAAATCTGCTATGAACTCTGTGTGGCATCAGGAAGGGTGTCCAGCCAGTAAACGCTCAACTCCACCCATTCACCCCAACTCTACCTCAAATTAAGGGATTAGAGGGTCATAAAAATGAAGGGTTTTTTTTTACAGAGAAAGAATATGAAATATTCTACAATATTATTATGATGTATTGTGTCTACAAAGGGGAAGATAGTGTAGTGGGCTGGTAGTGAAGTGGTGGCCGTTTTCCAGAAAGGATGAAGGAGCACATTTCAAGGAGGGGTTAAGAAAAGAGGCAGCACCAGAGGCGGTATTCAGCTTGGACCAGTCCTGGCATACCGGTAGCGGAAATTTTGAGTAGTTCGGAGAACCAGCAAATACCACCTCTAGCTGACTCCACCCACTTGCAACCGCCCTTTCCTGTCCTATACTCCCTTGTTTTTTAGCTCAGCTGATTCACTTGGCAGAGCGGATTGCCATGCCTCAGCTGAGCTAAAAACAGGTCACCTCACTAGTGCTGATACAGAGGGTGTTTTTTGAGTGCTGCACATGCAGGCAAAGCATGTTGTCATAGAATCGGTAGGAAAAAATGTGGAATCCCACCACTGGGCAGCCCAGCCCTGAGCTGAATAGGGGACAGAGGAAGAAACTTGGAATAGCCACTCCCTAGAATCTCTGGGTTAAAAGCAATAAAGATTGGTCTGGCAAGATTCTGTCTATATACTGTGAACAAACAAAGGACTGAACTTTGACTGAATTGTTCTATGTTGTTCTTGGGTTGGGCCTGACAGTTATAATCTTTAATACTGGAATATATTAGTTTGTATGAATGCCTCGGATCCATCGTTTACACACCTGTGTTTTATTATTCACTGTTTTACTGTTTTCAGGCATCTTTTAATATATTTCTTTTACTTATATTATCTTTACTCACATGCTTTCAAAATAATAATAAAACAATAAAAAGAATATATGTGCTTTTATAACTATTGTGTTGACTGGAAAATCAGGGTGAAAAAATATAAGTGGGACAGACCTCCTAAGAAACATTTGCAAGGTCAAATGGAAGGTCAAAAAATAAACCTCCTATCTCAGGTCCCCATCAAACTTACAATTAGATTTTGCTCAATTTCTTCATACACTTTATCAAGAGCTGCCTCCCGGTTTCCTAAGGCCAGAGAAGCTGCCATGAACTTCTTCTCCCATGCTTCATATTCATAATGGCTAATTTCCTTATAGCAAAGGCACAATGTTCGAAGGGTTTCATTTGCAAAGATCTGCCAAAGAGAGAAAAAGAATGGCTGAAAGAACGTATTTGTTTCTGATCTGAACTTACTCTCTTTGGGGATAAAATGTTCATTCTAATCATCATCATTATTATTTATCAAACTTATATGCTACTCAACTCTTAACACCTCTGGCAGGTCGCAACAATCCAAACGAAGAACTGTATATACAGATAATCCTTGATTTAAGATTGGTCACTTAACAATCATTCAACATTACAATTGGACCTGGATTTTGAAGTTCTGATGGTTGTCCCCCAGTCACGTGATTGCATTTTGGCTTGCATTTATGACTGTATGCAGCATCCTTTGATCACGTGACCATTATTTATGAAGGTTTTTTTGTGAAAAGGGGCATTTATTTCCAGTTTCCGGGAAAAACACACATTGTGGACAATGGGATCATTAAATGCCATGGATTCACTTAATGACCATGGTGATTTATTTAAACTCTAGTGGCTAAGGTACCAGGCTAGAAATCAGGAGATTGTGAGTTCTAGTCCTGCCTTAGGCATAAAAGCTGGCTGGCCAGTTGCTTTCTCTCTCAAGCCAACGCAACTCACAGGGTTGTTGTTGTCAGAAAAACAGGGGGAGGAAGAAGTATTAGATATGTTCACCATCCTGAGATATGTTTTTTTATAAAAATAATAAAGACAGGAGAAAATATCTAAAATAAAAAAGTCTAGACTCTAGGACCTTGAATTGTACTCAGAAATAAACCGACAACCAGTGTGAATTTGAAGCAGAGGTTTTAGATTTAGAACTTAGAATAACTTTGAATGTAAACTAATTGGCATACTTTAAAATGAAATTTCGTTGCACAAAAGGGTCACCAATATACACTACATAAACATGACAAAAATATGAATAAATAAATAAATAATAATGCATTTAGCCATATATCCATATATATTACTTGACACAGAGAAACAACACAGTCTAGTTCGGATGTATAAATGTACATGGTAAGAAAAAGTTTATAAAGCTGTTACAGAATCTGGTAGTCCTGCTAGAAATATATCAAAGCTTCCCCCCACAAGGAGCAACAGAAACAGACAGTAAAGTGGGTTGTGGGGTCTCTGACAATGCTCTGAGCTCTAAGCACATAGTGTTTATAAGCAGTATCCTGAATAACAGGAGGTGAGCTTCCAAAAGCCTTCTTGGTTGTCTTTACCACTCTCTGTATGGACTTTCTATCTGAGGCATTGCTGCCACCAAACCAAACAGTGATGCTGTTTGTTAAAACGGCATACCAAGGCACATTACTGCTTATGTCACTGCATCCTGGACCAGCTAAAGCTTCTAAATTAAGGGCATTCCTAGATAGAAGGCATTGCAGAAGTCATATCATGAGATGAGTAAGAAAGTCAGACATTTTCATTTGTATTAATACTAGATGCCTTCTAAAGGGAAAAAATGGAGGCTTATCTGGGCAAATCAACTATTAAAAATTAAAAAGTATATTAATGATGTTTAGTCTGGACCTATGATATAAAATCAATACTAACAACTACAATAAAAAAATAAGAACAAGAAGCTTAACAAAACAGTGCAATTTCATATTGGTACAAGAAAAATCCATTGTCTTCAGGAGCCTGACTTTTAGTATTGCAGCTGTTTGTTTATTTTATTTATCAAATTCATCACATTTAAATACCATCCATTTCACTCTCAGATGCCTTTCTACTTCAATCTCAGAAAAATGCTACTGTATACTGAAACAAATTTCAGTTTGTAGCTAGTTTTAATAGTTATCCTGGTAAGATATTCCAACTTACATTCAACGCATCTTCGGTATCCTGTTTGTTAGGATTTCTTGGATGCAGCCGTTCAAAAATCACTGTATCAGCTCCTTTGCAATAAAGTTTGATGGCCCCATTGGGATCTCTTGCTACAAAAAGTAAACAGAAAGAATTGGAAAAGGAACCATTGCTTTACCGAAGCTAAGTTATTAAAACAGATATATTTTACAGAAAATACATGCAGTCTTATACTTGAGCATTGCCAAACAGGAATCTTTGCAACACTTCAGAATCATTTCTAGAATTTTATTATCATCATTAAGAGAACCAATTATTTTCTAGCTGAGCTGCAGGAAGAGTGACCTTTCAGTTTGCAAATATTGAAGCCTTGCAGAGTTTGGGAGGCTGTTTTTCCATTGGCAGACATTATCCCTTCCTTCTGCTTCAGAATTTCAGGTGTTTTGTTTCCAGGTTCTTTCAGGGGAATAGTGATTTGACAGCTTTGCAGAGACCACCACCAACACTTTAGAATGATCTTTTTTTTTTTTTTGCATAAATTGTGCAAACATACACCACCTTACCGATTCCACTTTAAATGCAACCTGGATTGATCTGAGCTGTTTTGACTCTTTCAGATCATGAAAATTGTTCTCCACAGTAGCCTAAATAAAGGGAGTTGGGATAAAATTGATCAGGTGCATGTTGATCCCTTTTGAGTAGAGGAGCAATGAAGAAAAGATTATTTATTTCCTTTTTGCATAGTATGCAAGTGGAAATGAAGTGATTGTTATTCTAGAGTGGAGAGTTGATTCATTGATAGATTTATTACATTTATACACTATTCATCTCACTCTGAAAAGTTACTGATTAGATGGTGCATTTCAAAATCATTGGAGAGATTGGTGAGTCAATCAGTAAAAAAATTACTTTTTTAAAGTGCCCAAGTGACACTGCAAAGAACACCAACAATTTGTGGGCAGAACATGTTAATTATTATGGATGCAGCATAACGACATGTGGGATTGACCTTAGAAAATAGGGGAAAGAGGCGAGCCACAGCTACGAGAATGTTTGGAGAAAAGGCAGCATAGCCCACAAATGGAGTATGGGCATAGCAAAAGAAGGGACCCTCCCTAGCTTCTTGAGCTGTAAAGGTGATGGGTGAAATCTAATTTCTGATTTGCAAGATTCTGTTAATGTAACCTTACAATAAAGTAGAATTGGTTCACTAGGCATGCTTCCTCTTGGGCTATCTTGCAAGGCTGGCATGTAGACAATGGAAGACCATAGTGAAAATACAGAAATATAGAATTGGTCACTGCCAATTCTTTTAAAAATAGCTCCCAGTCCCTTACCTGACTCACAGAGCTCAATTTGATAAAGGCAATTAGGGAAGAAGGGTACATTAAATTGTTCCAAGTCCTTGGGATGTGAATAAATACAATCAAACCTTAGGGCAAAAGTCTCACGTTGCCAAAGATTTTAATCCTAGTAATGGTGAATTATATAGCTATAGTGATTTGCCCTTAAGGGACTTTGTCATCTATTTTGCTTAGCACATGAAGAGCAAGAGGAATAGCCTGCTAAGCTGATACCATCTTCATGGTTCCAAGGTTAGGTAACATGGAATTTGACTGCATGGGAGAAATAAGGCTGATATGACCATTTGGTATGAAGTTATACTAGAACAGCTTCTGTTTTAATTATTTTCCTCTTAAGACAGACAAGCTGAGGCGTTTTCTTCCTGAAATAGAACTCTGTGGTATTACCTTTTTCTAGAACTAGAAAAAATCTGTTGACTTACTGATAACAGACATCCTTTTTCTGTCACTGTTGAAATCCAAAATGGCAAGCACATCATAGGTTTTCACAGTTCCCATTTCGCTTATTGTAATGGTATTTTGCGTGCGTGAGAGGAAAGCATAACCAAAGTTTCTGGCTGCAGTTACCAATGCCCCCTCGTCTGGAGAAGCAGCATGATAGTTGAGCTCACCTTGAAGGAAAAAAAATGAGAATTTTTTCCATGCCTTCCAAACTGATCCTGCAGTTACCTTATTCCTAGTATTTATTTTTTGCATATATTCATTCTTTTGCTTATTTATCATCACCAATCTTTGTTCCTGGAAGCTCAAAGTGGCAAAAATAGAGTTGCCCTTTGGGTCATCTTCTCCAGCAACAACTCTGTAATTAGTTTAGTTTAGTTTATTGTCATTGCACTTCATACAATGAAATTAAATGCCATCTTCAGTGTACATTATAACTATAAAAATCAAACACAAACACACAACATTCGCATTCTATACAATTGAATTGAAAACCTCTCATATTGCATTAATATTGCACTACATAGTAGAATTCAATATAGCTACCGCTCTGGGATAGCAGCTGTTTTTTAGCCTATTTGTCCTTATTTTTATTGTTCTGTACCCTCTGCCAGATGATAATAGTTCAAAAACAAGGGTGTCCAGGATGAGATGGATCTTTAAGAATGTTTTGAACTTTCTTAAGGCAGCGGGATATAAAGCTCTTCCAAAAAGGGGAGAGGGGAACCAATGATCTTCTGGGCAATGATGTTAACCCTCTGGAGCGCTTTCCTATCTGCCACTGTGCAATTGGCAAACCATACAGAGGTGTAGTAAGTTAAGATACTCTCTATGGTGCAGCGGTAGAAGGTCACCATCAGTTTTTCATTCAATTTTTGTTTCTTGAAATCTCAGGTAGTATAATCTCTGCTGCGCCCTTTTGACAAATGCTGCAATGTGAGCACCCCAGATCAGGTGCTCTTTTATGGTAACACCCAGAAACTTAAAACTAGCCACTTGCTCTACTTGGTCTCCACTTGGTCTCTACTGACAAGGACTAATCTAGTAGGAGTTAAGTGAGAGCAACAGCTCTCAAGTTAGGACATTACATGATTCTCCACAATCCAAAACAGTATCTTAACTAGTGTATTACACCAGGTTTATGCGGATTGGCTCATTGTGCACATGTGGCTTTTCCATATTGGTAAAATAATATATAGGACCATCTAGAGCAGGGGTGTCAAACTTGCAACAACTCAGCATCATCATGTGATGTATCACAACTTTTTCCCCCTTCATTAAACCGGGCTTGGGCATGGCCAATGCGTGATGCATCTAGGCCGCAGGCCACAAGTTTGACACCCCTGATCTAAAGTCACCTCTGAGCCCCAGATTTTAGCAGAGTCTCCGGCAAAATATTCTATCATTGGAATGTGGCTTGTACAAGTATGATGGCAAAAAGGGCACGGGTAGACCTCGACTTACAATCACAACACAAAATTTCTGTTGCTAATGAGGCATTTGTTCAGTGAATCACTGCAACTGTTAAGGTAGTTACACGGTTGGTTAAGTGAATCTGGCTTCCCTATTGACTTTGCTTGTCAGAAAGTCGCAAAAGGGAATTACATGATCTCGAGACACTGAAGCCATCATAAATATGAACCAGTTGCCAAGTATCCAAATTTTGATCGTGTGACCATGGGGATACTACAAAAGTCGTAAGTGTGAAAAACAGTCATAAATCAACTTTTTTTCAGTGCCATTGTAACTTTAAATGGCCACTGAATGAACTGTGTAAGTCGAGGCCCACCTGAATCTTCATTGCCATTAAACCAATTGTGAAGTTGATTCAATAATCTGATTTATTCCAAACCTAATTAATGATTGTTTCTCATTCAGTTGAACTACAAAATCACAGTTCAATGAAAAACCACACACAGGACTGAGAAGCAATTAAAGGATTTCATGCAAGCAAGCATGCTTCTGATTCACTTGATAACCAAGATAAATGTGTTTAATATGGACTAGAGTTTAGGAGGTGGAAAATTATGAGATAAGAGGGAGTAGAATGCTTTGAGCAGCAATGTCAGAAAAATGGTTTCTTGGCACTGCAAATATTGGCCAACAAATGATCACGTGATCATTTCTGATAGTAATATCTGTAACAGTAATATCTGTAGTAGTAGGTCAGATGTAACATATATAATAGTAGGTCAGATGTTCCTTTCAATAAGGAAAAATAAAGATATAACAGCCTTCAAAAATTAAGCACATAATCATCAATATGAAGTAGGTAGTTGCTCAAAATGAATAAACAAATAAGATTCTTTGGCATTGTACAGCACACATTAAATACCATGTTTCTCCAAAAATAAGACCATCTTATTGTCTTTTGGGCCCCAAAATAAGCACTAAAGCTTATTTTCAGGGGTTGTCTTATTACTTCTGCTTACTTGTGGCAGGGCAGGAGGTTCGCCGCCATGAGGTGAGGAGGTAGAACTGCCTACCTCAGAGCCTCTGCAGTCAGGCCATCCATGTCCCAACACCTGCCTCATGTCACAGCCGCGGCATCAACACACAACCAAGCAGAAGTGAGCCTGTGGCCACACGGGCTCCTGCTGCACATGGTTGCTGCTGCTGCCGCCATGAGGTAGATACCTAGCTGCAGGGCTCCACCCCCCACCGCACCTTGTGACTGTGACACCGTAAGCAACCAGAGGGAATGGTAGGGTGGCTGGCTGCGTAGGCTCTTAAGTCGAGCTTATTTGGGGGTAGGGCTTATATTAGGTGCACATGTAAAAACATGCTAGGTCTTGTTTTTGGGGAAACAGGAGTAGGAGTATACCAGATCATGCCAGGCAGCACTTACCATCACTAGCATCTACCATCACTGTATGACAAATTGCCAGAAGGAGGAAGAATTGTTGAATTTCAGTTTCCTTCCCAGTTTTAATTTTTTCAATCAGGTAATGATCATAAAAATTAAGTTTTCCATCTGCATGCATATTCCAGCTTAAATCCACTTGCTAAAAAATAATAATAATAAAATACAACATAGTAATTATAAGCATTATTTTAAATAATGACTAATCCCTTGACCGAATTCCCTAACAGAGCACCCATGGTTTCCAATCTTCCCATATGCCTGCTACAACACCAAATGATAAATGAACTGTTATCTTTACTTTTCAGAATATTTAATTTTGAATATTAAGACCCTTATATCCACCACTGCCTTAAAGGAAATCTCCATCTTCTCAGAATGGGAGGGGTGGGGAACCTTGAGATAATCATACAGGTAGACCTCAACTTACAACCACAACTGAGTCCAAAATTTCTGTTGCTAAGCAAGACTGTGGTTATGTGAGTTTTGCTCCATTTTATGACCTTTCTTGCCATGGTTAAGTGAATCACTGAAGTTGCTGAGTTAATAACATAGTGGTTAAGTAAATCTGGCTTTCCCATTGACTTTGCTTGTTAGATGATCAAAAAAGGTGACCCTGGGACACTGCAACCATCATAAATACATGCCAATCATCATAAATACATGCCAAGTAGCCAAATTTCAATCAAGTGACCGTAAGGAAAGCTACAATGGTTGTAAGTGTAAAAAACAATCAGAAGTCAACTTTTTTCAGTGCTTTGTAACTTTGGACAGTCACTAAACAAATGATTGAAAGTTGAAGACTACCTGTATCGTAAGAGACTAGAAAAGTACTTCTGGTAAAAATAGCTCTTGACAGTCATTTGATTCCCAAGGCCATAACCTCTTCTTAAAATTCCTCCAGGGTTACCAGCCACAAACAACTGAGGGCTCCTTGCCTAATTAATTTACAACTGAAGTAAAACATAAGTAGTATCTACCTATACTGTGATTTATTGAACTGGGAATCATCAATAATCCACCAATGGAAAAATATGCACTGGCTCAAATTTTCCATATGATAACACATTTTAACTTTGCCATATGCAATCCCACAAAGCTACCTATTTCAGGTAGCAAAATCATCATCATCACCACCATCATCTATGGCTTCCTTGAAACCTTGTCAATATTTTTTGTCAGGGCTAGTTAGATGGTCAACCGAGTTTGCACTGTTTTACTCTATTTCCAATTTTATTTTCAATAATTTTAAGAACCTGTTGTCCTGACACCAGTCAGAAGCAGGTTATGCAAGATGAGACAAACTGATTCTTTCCATTTTTGTAACCATCCATTTCTGCCTTTTTATAACCATCCGTTTACTTGTCCCAACTTCTGCCAACCTAGCAGCTCAAAAGCAAATAGAAAAATAGGGACCACTCTGGTGGGAAGGTAACAGCGGCCCGTGCACCTTTGGCATTTCGTCATGACAGCCACATGACCATGGAGACGTCTTCAGACAGTGCTGGCTCTTTGGCTTTCTAATGGAGATGAGCATCATTCCCCTAGAGCCAGAAACAACTAGCACGTATGTACAAGGGTAATCTTTGCCTTTAACTTTATCTTTTCCTTACTCTGCTTTAGATATTTTCACTGGTTCCAGAAAGGAGTGAAATTTGAGAAGAAAAGGGGAACGAGACAGAAAGACCAGATTTTCTTCATGTCTTGCATGAGGAATTTAATTTAGATTGATTCATCCAGTGCTTAAATTCTAAGCAAGTAAACCAAGCAAGGTGATATATATTCCAAGTATGATCTAATTTGTCCCTGGGATCATAAATATTAGCTCACAGTTAATGGATCACCACTCACCATCCAAGGTTCAAAAAGATATTCCTATGCAGTCCATGGCCTACCCCTGTGATGGTGAACCTATGCCATGTCTGCCAGAAGTGGCATGCAGAGCCATCTCTGCCGTCACATGAGCCATCACCCCAGCTCAGTTCCACTATGCATGTGCCTTCCGCCAGCCAGCTGATATTCAGATATCTGCTGTGCATGCATGGGGGGCAGGGCGCATGTGCAGGGGGGAGCATGGGGAGTCATGCACGCATGCGCAGAGGATGGGGGGATCACGGGGGGATTGCACGTGCATTGCATGCACCCACTTTCAGCATGCAATGACAAAAAGGTTAGCCATAACTGCCCTACCCTATTAGAAACAGCATAAGCCTACCTGCCCCTCTACACTTCTTTTTGAAGTGGTAAAAGACATATGCAGGAGATAGACTCTCTCTCCTGGAATTCTGCCAAATTTGCAGAAAGTCACTTTGGATAGTGAGAAGCATATTAATTTAAATAAAAGTAAAATTAAAAAAAATAGTTTTATGCTGAAATTACTCACTTCTAAATGATTGTGCTCTTCACCTGTTTTATCCCTGCTGTCTCCTGAAAAGCAAAATAAAATATCAACTCTGGTGCAAGTGCTATCTTGTTTTATCAGAAGAACCTATCTCCTTCAACCATCTGCTTCTAAGAATACTGTAGGAAGTCAGTGATGCATAGAAACAGATCCTGATGGGAATTTGCACAGCTGAGGCAAGATTATCAGCAGTTTCATCTTCCAACTCCATGTGGACATAGCCAAAATATCTGGTAGATCAACCTAATCTTCTGCCAAGGGTTTCCAGGAGAAAGAGAAATTCTTGTTTGCACAGGTACCATCTGGACATGCTATACTGTAAATATTCATTTGCCTAATGTTTTATTACAGTCACCCAAGGTTATGTTATCTTTGTGGCAGGCAATCTTATAAATTAATCATACCAACCAATGAAGGAATAGTTCATGGCATCATAGAGGTGGGGAGAGCTATTTGGAGTCTTTTGAATTTTCCTTTTTGCAGGAATATAAATATAAGCATCCCACACTGATGCTTCCACTTGAACACTCAACAATCCCATAAAAAGGAGCCCACTGCCTTTTCCCTAACATTTGGAATCTGCCTTCTATTCCATGTTATGCATTTTGGAGCAAGGGAGGACACTTCTATCGACATCCTTTCAGTGCTGCTGTAGCTGTCCACTGTAGTCTTTTATCACAGCTAACCACAAACAGCTCCTTCAATTTCTCTTCATACTGTGTTTCCCTGAAAATAAGATCGGGTCCTATATGAATTTTTGCTCCAAAAGACACAATCGGGCTTATTTTCTGGTTAGGTCTTATTTTTCAGGAAAACATGGTAGATCTTCTTGCTAAGCCCTGAACAATTCTTCTGTTCTTCTCAGAACCCATTCTCATTTCTTGAATAGAGTTTGAGGTGCACTCATTGCACACGGTGCTTGATCTGGATTTTGAGTGAAGCCAAGCAGAAGGGAAATGTATAATTTAGAAATTATAATTTTGTGGATTTTATTCTAAAACTACATTTGCCCTTTTTGCAATCACATCATACTTCTGGCTCATACTTAACTTGAAATCAACTATTGTAACAATATTTTTACAAGTATTAATTAACTAGATATCCCATATCCCATACCTGCGCGACTGATTTCTAAGTAACGAACTTTGCACTTGTCTATCCAATTTCATACTGTTATTTTCAACCTATTTCTCCAACTTGGTTGATAATCTAGTTCGGAATTTCAGGAAACCTTTCAGGAAATTAGCTATTTTCCCACAATTTTTTTTTATTATGTACCAATCTGATAAGCATCACCTCCATCTCATCAACCAGGTCATTAATGAATATATTGAAGAATGGGGGACTTATCCTTGTGGCATCCTATTTAAACCTCAGATCTTTTTAGTTTAATGAGGAACATTTGATGAACATCCTTTCAGTATGATTTTCATAGCAATCAATTATTTGGGTTTTTTCTCCATACTGTGGATGTCTGGCAATCATTTGTAATAAAAACTGGATTTACCGTAGGTTTGTCCATTTATGCTACATTTTTTGAAGGTCATTATATTCTGCGTCAGTGTGCCTGTCTTGTCTGTGAAGATGTAGTGGATCTGTCCCAGCTGTTCATTCAAAGTGGTAGTTCTTGCTTTTGCAGCTGTATCCTTCTCTGGATAATACATCTGCAAGTCCCAATTGATGAAATAACTTTGGCCCAGACGGATCACTTCAACACTAGAAAGCAAGAAACCACAAAGATTATCCAGTTTTTAAAACTTCAGTGCACAAGAAATATTTAACAAGAATTGCAGACTTTTACAGAAGTACTAAGGAATGACTTGTCAATTTCAAACTGAATTGGATTTATGTCATTTTCATGCTTTTCCGTTGCCACATTGTATGGCAGGGGTCCCCAAACTTGGCAACTTTTAAGACTTGTGGACTTCAACTGTTGAAATTCACAAGTCTTAAAAGTTGTCAAGTTTGGAGACCTCTCATGGGAACCAAAGTCATCCCTGCAGGTGTCAGATGAAAATAGGGGAGTGCCTAAGAAGCCCACCAATTGACTTTATTGGACAACATGACTGGGGACATATGCTATTTTAATTATACTGTAAGCCTGGGGAATAATTAGAATTGGTTTTGCATTTAAGTGTGCTGATACGATGTACCCAATAAAGAAGTTTTTTGAGGAAGAATCCCACCTTGGAGTTCTTATTTGTTTGGGCTTGTTAGTTGGAACCTTGACATGACCAATGCATCAAGCAATTTCTGAAGGGATTGTAAAAAACTATAGAATTAGTGAAATTTTTATAGATGCATTTTCATATATATACCATTTTTAAACCTGGGGACAATTCCTGACAGACGGGGTGAGTTCCCCTTCACCAAATATGTACACGTGTAAGTGGCTCATCAGCCATATGTGAACAATCTGGAGTCCCACACTGAGTAAATAACAATGTGTGTCAATAATCAATTTTCCAACTCTTATGATTCTATAAATGCTAAGAAATACTGTCTGGTATTCTAAATTCAAAGCAATTTCTAAATCAGAATATCCGTTTCTTACATTAATATTTAGTGAGCAATGGTGGTGCAGTGGTTAGAATGCAGTATTGCAAGCTAATTCTGCCAACTGCCAGCAGTTTGATTCTCACCAGCTCAAGGTTGATTCAAACTTCCATCCTTCTAAGGTCAGTAAAATGAGGATACAGATTGTTGGGGGCAATATGCTGACTCTATAAACCGCTTAGAGAGGGCTGTAAAGCACAATGAAGCAGTATATAAGTCTAAGTGCTATTGTTGTTTACAAACCTGTCAATTACCATATCTTAATCAGAGAAGGGACACGTTTTTCTGTTTCTCTTTAACTATTTTGGATATGCAAAGAAAGAAGAGAATAAAGACAGCAGCTTGTAACTGTATTTTTACAATATGCTAAATTTGGACTTGATTTACAAAATTAACACAAGTGAATATCTTTGTTTATCCTGTATATCTTTATTTATTTATTTACTTACTTTTTTCTCTTTTCTTTATAATTTTGTGTATTTTTTCTTTGTTTATTGCGTTTAATTGAAAAAGTTACTTAAAAATAAAATTAAACAAGTTAAATCTTTCTAAGGTTAGCATTTTGTACAATCCCAGCCATGATAGGTGACTATTCCTTCGGCCTGCTTAAAGGGTAAGATGTACCTCCATTGATGCAAAGGTCTTCAAACTTGACAGCTTTAAGACTTGTAGACTTCAACTCCCAGAATTCCTCCTCCAGTCTTGTTAGCTCAGGAATTTTGGGAATTGAAGTCCACAAGTCTTAAACTTGCCAAGTTTGAAGACCCTTGGATTAAAGTATCAATGCAAGAGACGGTCCTATCCAACCAGTGAATCTGGAATCTATAATACTGTATTAAGATTCCGGATCAATTGCAGTGACATAGGATAATGTACTCTCTGTGTCCTTTCCTCTCTTTCAGGGGAAAAAAAAGACTAAAAAGGAGAATGAAAGGACATCATTGTGTTTATAATTGTTCTTAAATTCAAAGTTGCCTTCCTTTTAGATAAATGTCATCCTGTGGGAAAGAGTTTTAATACTTGTCTGCATCAACCTGTTTCCTTCCCTCCATATTTTGTGGGAGAAACGAGTGGCAAAGAATTTTTGTGGGATGAAATTTACAATCTCCATGTCTCACATTTTACTTAAAAAAATAAATATATCAAGCATATTTTCATGAACACTTTTAGGCCCAAATGCCCAGAGATATTTTTATACAATCCGAAGTCTAGCCACTTGTCCAGAGAAATAGATGTCAGCTGGTTGGCAGAGGCCACCCTCAAAGACGAGAAATGGGGTAGAGAACAATTTCACCAATTTCCTTTCTAATAACTATAATAATAATAACTATTAGAAAACAAACTGGTGAGATTATTCTTTTTATGACTGTCCATGCCATCCTAGCCAAAAATAAATATTTACTGGCTCCCCAAACAAATGGAATCTCTGATTTATTAGAATAACTTCAAGCTTATACTCAAACCGTAATGAAAGTTCTTGTCTTTCTTACCTCACATAGAGGGATATGGGAACCATGGTGTTAAGCACAATGATGTAGCCCCAAAAGTTAAGGAAGCCGCGGTATGAAGGGGAATTATCTTCACCATCATAGAGATACCAAGAAGAATTGCCAATTTGTTGTTCCCAGTAAGTGTGTCCAATAGCCAGACCAGCAGACTCCAGGATGAGTAATACAAAAATCTGAAATATAAACACAACCAAATCCATGCTTATGAAATAATATTCTATCCCCTAGATATCATGAAGAATCTCAGATTCACACACTGGTGCTTGAAAGGGGAGAAAAACAGATCTGGCCATTGCTATTGCAAATGAGTTTGGAATGTTCTGTCCCAGAAAGAGACGTAGCACATCTAATGATTTGGGCAACTCAGCAGCACAAAGGCTGAACTAATATCAAAAATAAACATGCCACCACTTTGTATATTTGTCTGATATAAATCCAACCAATAAGATCAGAAACTGCATAGTACAATGCACAAAATAAATAATTAGATGTACTTTTTAAAATATCCATAATCTTCACAGCGGCTTTCCATAACTCACCATTCAAATTCTATAAGAAACTACTGAAAGAGTTGGCCGCACTTAGCTTGAAGAAGTAAATCTAAAGCAAAGGTGTCAAACTCAAGACCTGGGGGCCAGATCCGGCCTGCAGGGTGATTAGACCTGGCCTATGGGCCTGCCTGGAAACAATGAAGAACTATCCCATTAAGCCTGTACCAGCAAAAATGGAACTCAGGAGGACCACACTGTCTGCCCAGGCTTCGTTTTTGGCCACGATGGCTTCCTGCAGCCCTCTGCCAGCAAAAAATAAGAGCTCCGGGAGGACGCACACAGACCGCCCAAGCTCCCTTTTTAGCCGCAACAGCCCCCTTCAGCCCTCCTTCAACAAAAATAGAGCCAAAGCTGGCCTCACATGGTCTCCCCAAGCTCTGTTTTTGTTGGCAGAAGACTGCAGGAGGCCGTCGCAGGCAAAAATAGAGCCTCCATGTGTGACATTGAGCAGGCTACGCCCATCTCAGCCATGCTTTGGCTACCACTACCCACTGCCCCTGAGGTCAAACACCACCTGATGCAGCCCTCAATGAAATTGAGTTTGACACCCCTGGTCTAAAGTTAAGTGATAATAATCTGGCAATAATTTTTCAATAAGTGAGTTAGGCTGTCACAATGGAAAGAGTTTTCGAGGTGTCAAAAGGACAGAACCAATTTCTGTTGCTGCAGGGGGCAAGACAAGCATCAATAAGTTGAACAGATTTTAGGAAGAACTTCATAACAGCAAGAGCCATTTCTCCCCTTTTAGGAGCAGCTGACCGTTTCCTTCACTATTTGCATTAAAAAAGAGGTATTATGTAGAAGATGTGGATTTTATTTTGATTTTTTTGATTTTTTGCAAAATAGGCTGCTGATAAATCGATATAGAGGTAGCCGTTCCTTAATGATTGGTCACTGAGCAAGAGTTCAAAGTTGTAACAGAGCCCTTCCACAAGGTACTTACAGTCTGGTTGTGGAGTTTTGATGGCTACTCACCGCGCCCATGGGCACATGGTTGCAATCTGAATGCTTGGCAACCAGCTCCTTTTTATGGCTGCTTGCAGGGTCACATGAAAGTGATTTTTGGCATATATTTTTTTTGCCTGTTTCTGGCATTTACTTCAAGTTTTGGGCAAAAACACACCCATTGCATAAAATGGATTTGTTTATTGACTGCAGAATTTGTGTAATAATCATTGCTTTAAAACAAAAAGGCATAAAATTGGGTGTGATAATATGGTGACCTGCTTAAAGACTGACAGGACCTACGGCCATAATTCCATGCCCAATTATGGTTATAAGTTGAGAACTATCAGTATTGATGCATTCCTTACAAATATGGGTCCTGCATTCTATTTGTCAGGACTGGTTGTAAGGAAACCAGAAGCTTTCTTTCCCGATACTATGATAAATATTTGACTTTAGCAGATCAGAAAACAATTTTGTGCTACAGCTTTTGTTAACTCTAACTAAATACCAAAGAGGAAAACTAAACTAAAATATCTTACTGTGTACACCATATAATTCATAAGAGAGTCGATTTTGGTCCTTTTAAACCGTGTTTTCCCACTGTTCTTCATTATTTTTGTGTCAGCCCCTAAAATCACATAAAAACTATGGTGTAAATGTCATTATTTTCAGACACATATTAATAATACACATTTATTTTCTTAGGTGTATAATAAGAATATTTTGGCAACATATTATGTTGCATTATTTATCATAGTCTTAACATGTCAAAAACTCAGAGGTGGTATTCAGCAGGTTCTGACCAGTTCTGGAGAACCAGTAGCAGAGACTTTGAAGAGTTCAGAGAACCGGCAAATACCACCTCTGACTGGCCCCATCCCCATCTAGTCTCTGCCTCCCAAGTCCCAGCTGGTCGGCTGGGTCTTCTTTTGTTGCCCTGCACAGGAGAACGGAGCTGGAAAGCAGGTTAGTAGGGCAGGGAGGGAATGGGATTTTGCAGTAACCTTCCCCCAGGAGTGGGGGGGAATGGAGATTTTACAGTATCCTTCCCCTGCCACACCCATAAAGCCACACCCACCAAGCCACACCACGCTCACCAAGCCATGCCCACAGAATTGGTAGTAAAAAAATTTGAATCCCACCATTGCAAAAACTGAATATACATTTGTGAAAAAATGATCTCTTTTTACATAAAAAAGCCAGCAAGTGAATCTAATATTCATTAGATAGATACCTGCAAAAATGACAAGTCCATGACATACTTCAGTGTTCCGGATTTTACAACCACGCAACAAAATTTTATCAGAGTCCAAAGCGTATCTCTCTCCTCGCCATATCAAGGTGCCTGTAAATTTATCTAGACGATTGTTGGGCTCTTCACACTCTACCAGGCCTAGATGGTTATTAAAAAAGAGCAGCAAGAGGAAAGAAAAGATTCTGGATCATAACATTGTACTTAAATATTTTCATGGCAGATTGCTCTACATGGCAAGTGAACGGTAGATGACATGCAATGCAAGTAATCCTTGCTTAGCTACCATAGTTGGGACTGGCAATTCAGTCATTATGCGAAGCGATTGCTAAGTGAAACTGTGGCTCTCTCTACTTATGATCTTATTTCAACTTTTTCAAGAAGGACATAAATGTGAGGATTGGTCAAAGTTACTTTGACATCACTTCAAAACTGTATCACTAAACAAGGTAATCACTTAACAAAGCTTGCCTGTATTTCATATATACAGTAGTAATTACAGGGAATTCCTCCTCTTAATACGCATTTTAGAACAGGGTTGTCAAACTCAATTTCATCGAAGGCTGCATCAGAGTTGTGTTTGACCTTGAGGAGCCAGGGTGGGCATGGCCTGCTCGTCACTCGTGTTGGGGGCACCGGTAGTGGCCTGAGCACTCTGCCAGTGAAAACGGGCTCCTGAGCTCCATTATTGGCAGTGATGACCTCTTGCAACACTCTGCCAGTGAAAACAGAGCTCAGGAGGGCTTCCCGAGCTCCATTTTAGCTGGCAGAGGCACCGCAGGCCAGTCCTTTGCTGTTTCCAGGGTGGGCCCACAGGCCAGATCTAAGCAACCCATGGGCTGGATCCGCGCCCTCCCCCCGGGCATTGAGTTTGATACTCCTGTTTTAGAGCCTCTTGAAAATGTTGCTTATAACTTTAGAAGGCTCTGGAAAAAGGTGGATCGTACATACAAAATTTGAAGAATCCTGGTTAGAATCTGTATTTTGCACAACCTATTTGTATGAACATTTGTATGAACCTATTTAGCAGAACCAAGTTCTTATATACCACTTTGGAGACAGAGGATCATGGTCAGAATGACAATTAAGTTTATTACTGTAATTACCATCTGCTATTAAAGACTCATATCTCCGAGCTTTCTATTCTCATGGTTGGGAAAAAAGAAGGAAGTACAGTAAAGCATTTTTCTTATATAAGAGCCAAACTGGAAGGATGCATCGCTCTTTTAGACCAGAGCAACGAGGAAGCAACAGTGAATATTTCCTTGAGATCTAATGCCCCGAATGGTTAATAAGATAAAAGGTGTAAAGTATCCTTGCTTTTGGAACTGTTTTTACACACAGCAGTAGCATAGGGAATTAAGAAGGAAGGACACTCTCTCCCCAAATGAAATGGTGGAAACATATAGAATGGGAGTTCTTCTCAAAGATAGTAAAGCCAACTATGAATGGGCAATCCAACCATTGCCCATTTTCCCTCATTCAAAGTTCATTTCCATCTTATTTAGAGAAGCCCTTAAATGTTCTCCTCCACATTCTCCTCCATATGGAAGCTTACTGGGAGAAGAATGCAGGGAATGAATTCCATGGCATTCTCATGAGGTTAGATGCAAATCACTGAATTTAGCAGAAATTTAATATTTTCCGCTCCATGATGTGCAATAGGAACACACATCAGTTTTTCTTTCAATGTAAGCATCTCTTGCAGAATTTCATCTAATAAAGCAGTTTATGGAGAATTTTACAATGACTGAGACACTCAGAATGTAGAAGCTAAGTAGCTACACAGAAAACAATATATGCTTTTTGTAATGGAAAAATGTTTCAAACTTAATGGCTTCTACTGAGAAATAAAAAGGAACAGCAGATCGAACGTTAATGGGTTTTTCTTGGTTATTGAGCTTGTAAAAAAAATTTTTGGTATACATGTGAAAAAGTTCCTTATCTTAAAGACTGGATAAAAATCTTCGGATTTGATGGAAGATAAATTTCTAAAGATAATTTAGAGGTTAAAAAGGGAAAGTATGTTTGAACAAACCATCAAATACTGCAAGTGAACTTTCTTCCTGAAGGCACCTGTCTGTTACTTCCAGTGACATTTTGAACTTTAAGTTGGTTTCACTAGCAGAGAGAGAGAGAGAGAGAGAAAAAGATAAGTTTCATTGGTCGAAGTTTAATAAGATAAATGAAGGATTTCAGTTCTTTTTTTAAGTTTGCTTAAGACTCTACATTTATTTATTTTTGATAACATTTTGTCTTTTCTATTTTTCTGGTTATTTTATTTAAAATATGAATAAAGTAACAGTGGCAAAATCTATAGGCCTTCCGTGCATGATATCTCAAAATGAATTGTATTCCAATTTCTAGATGGGCCCCATGGCCAAGTAATTACACAATAGATTAAAAGCTGCTCTACTTCTTCCTCTGTTAAATCTAATTAACAGAATGCATTTTATTTAACAAAGTAGACAAGTAAGTTGCATGGGATGATTAGAGATATAATATGGTGGTTCATAGTTATTTGGCAGAATTACTTCATTTTGCTAAGGAAAATAAAACATAAAGCAGTTTTTTAAAAAACAAACTTGCTAAATAGACTTGATGAAAATAGGTTTTGAATGAGTTCCCATTCTCATTATATGCTGAACCAGCATATAAAATTTTCCTCTTTTTTTGTCATTGCATCACAATGGGAAATGGCTGCTTATGGCTGTTTATATCACCCTGTTCATGTTATTTATGCGGTGATTATACTTTTGAACCAAATTAGAGAGCAACAGCTAACCAAACAAATTCAACCACAAGAGTGATAAATTTCTTCTTTAAAAGAAGAAGTTATAACCACTAGCCTCATCATAATTTACAGGAAAAAAACACAATTTATAAATTTTGACAGATTGGTCATGCTATATTTCTCTCACTTATATTTTATATGCTTCAAACAGAATTAGATGTGTAATTGTAAAAAGCAAGATCTATGTATATTCTCAATAATAAACTGCAATGTACAAACAATATACAGTACTATTTTAACAATATTACTTCAGCTTCATTCATGTTGTATACTTGCAAAATGGAATAAAAGATAAAATTGTAAAATATAGTATTTAAATATGTCCCCTAAAATTCCTTCTGTAAGAATGTAACTCTGTTGTTAAGCAGCCCACAAGCAATATTTTGGGCATGTTTGGAGAATGAAAGTGAGAATAAACAGACTTACCCATCTAATTCAGCTGTTTCTACATAACAAAGGCTGTTGGGTTCTGAACTGGACAACAATAAAATATCAGCCTAGTAAAATAAACAAAATGAATTAAATGTACATAAGCATGACATTTAAATGTTCAGTGTAAATTTATACCAGGGGTGGGATTGAACCGGTGTTACTACCGGTTCAGCGATGTACATTTTGCGTGTTGTGCATGTAAAAAATCTTAAGCTGTGCCCCTCAGACAGCTGAAAAGCACTGCACGTGGGTGCGCAGTGTTTGAAAAGCCTCTTTTTTCCTGCTTTTTCAACCTCAGCTGTGCCCTGCAAAGCAGCTGAGGTTGAAAAAGCAGGAAGTAAAGGACAGGTAAGAGCCCGGGCAGGCGGGTGGGCCAAACAGCAGTAAGCACAGAACTGGTTTGGTGTCTGCTGCTCTTCAGAGCTACCAGTTCTATTGAGCCTGGCAGAACCGGTAGCATCCTACCCCTGATTTATACACATTCAAAGCTTTTGTACTTACAGGAACAAAGGCATTTTTCCCCAAACGGATGATATCACCAACTGCAATGTCTTTCCATTTTGTGTTCTGAAAACTAAGTAACAAGATATTTACATAGAGAAATGTGTTCATTATACATGTAGAAGTAAAATTATAATGTAATAATTATTCAAGAAAAGCCTCTGTATTTTGCTCCAAAGATGTAGAGAATAATAATACAAACTTTCCTATAAAAACTTTTAAATATTTAGCCTGTATACTGAACACTGTATTTACGATTCAGGGGACAATATTTTTCAGCAGCGAGCATCACTGTGCCATTTCGCATAAGACAAGAAGTGTCAAAAGAAATAATTATAGTTTATTATTTCTAAATTTCATGTTCTCTTTCTCATTTAAATATTGACCTCCTTATTACAGAAAGTTAAAAACATTTGGCCTTACATACCCCTCAATCTACAGGATTATAGATACTGGTTTAAAATATGTAATTGATTTATTTTTCTTATGAACAAAGGCAAATATATGTGTCACAGGATAATGTTGCAAGATTCTGTGAGTTATTTATGTGATGCCTTCTTATTGGTTGATTGGTGTGTTGATGACTGGCGATGAGGTGTTGTTTCCTCACACTGACAGGCCCGAGGCTCCGAAGTACTTGATAAGTTGGTGATAAATCAGCACTCCTGTTAATTGACAAGGGGTCTGTTTTCCTGGCTTCATGCTTGACCACCAGTTTATCAAGTACTTGGGAGCTGAGGGCTTCGCAGCACAAGGAAACAACAGTCAATCGCCAGCCATCAACAAACCAGTCAACCAACAGGAAGACACCACATAAATACAAAGCATAGAATAGCCCAAAGCACATATTCCAGTAGAGAGAAGTTCCCTGAAGATGGGCTCCAGCATGAATCTGAAAACTTGGAAGAGTTTTCTGATCCCAGTGACCGATCCAGATTGGATCTTGATTTTTCTTCGTCAATTTATTACTTTAAAAAAATGACATTAAAATCATTCAGCTATGCAACATTCAGGGAAACTGCTTATTTAGTTGTTATGCACGTGGCTGAAAATTATCTAATGACTGACACAAATTCACTGCTATGTAAACATAAGACTTTTACAAACTGGATTCAAGTCAGATTACGAATTCAATTCAAATTAAGCTGATCAGATTTCAAACACTGACACCAGTCTTAAACTTCCAAATCAATTCAAATTAAATCAAATCAGATTGAAAGCTAAAAGTAATTGTCTGTTTGTACAAAACCAGTGCTGTTGGTTAAATAAAGCAATATTTTAATTTCAGAAATTTGCCTGAATCTGAGAATCAAATATTTGCATAATAGACAGAAATGAAACATTTAACAACTTCTAATATCATGAATATAATTCTTCACTTGAATTGTGAATAATATACAAAATCCTTGGTAGCTGATTTTATAGCAGAATGAAGTATTCTGTTTCAAATATATCATGAGAAAGAGACAATAAAAAAATGTTTTACCAACTGGGTAGTTAGTGTGTATGCCCAGGGTACCCTCATTTTTCCTGCCTCCCCTTCCCAAGTTAATAACCATTGCATCTGTAGAAACACACACACACACAGAGAGTTTGTCAGACGAACACAATACTGAAGCCTGAAGACAGCAGATGAGATTCTGCCGAAATGTTGCTACAACTTTAAAAGCACAACTATAATGATCTGGGAAAATACCCGAACAAAGCTGAATATCATATATGTAAGTACCCGTGAAAACTTTATATATATATATATATATATATATATATATATATATATATATATATA